>BMAV01016448.1:300636-336277 GCA_019973955.1 Trichonephila inaurata madagascariensis
AATGTGCATCAGCCACTCTACACTAAGGGTCTGCAGTGGCACTAGGGCTTGAACTCATGACATGCCAATCACAAGCTCGTGACCATGACCACTAGGTATTTTGGCGGCAAATACCTAGTGGCGGCATGTATTTCTTCAAGGTATTTTGGCGGGATGCATGCGTTAACTCAAGACCCATCGGTTATAATTTGTGACCATACCACCAGGTCTCTCTCCCTCTCTCACACAGGCTTAATAAATTTTGATTACTCTTCATGAAGCTTCCTTTAAAAACTCTCAGGATGTTTAGTAGAATAAATTTAAAATATCATTCACAGTAAGAATCAGAAATCAAAACACGTTGTGTGTAGCGTACAAATCGCCAAATTTGGTCACCAGAAATTATGCCGACTTTGAGCCATGATAATGAACAGTTGTATAATTTGTACAATGGGGGTTCGTCTGCCGTTAGGTGGACAGGGGGTGGCCCCCCCCCCCCCCTTCCTTGTATAATATATATTTCAGATCCTTTAAATTTAATGTAGAAATCATTTCCTAGTTTATGAGAAGAGAAATCTTTGAATGCGCATGGTAATGACTGTAACAGACATAAGGAAAATAACTAGTTCCTAGTTGCAGACATAAGGAAGATAGTTTAATATAAAAGGAAGAGTACTATCATTCGAGCAGTGCCGACCGCGTAGCGGCAGTTAAAGCCAGTTTTCTTTTATGATTCAACGCATGTCATATACCTCCCCCCACGATACTTCCAATTATTCTACTCAATGCATATGTCGCAGGGAAATGGCGAAATTAGGAATTTCATTAAATCCCTAAGGGATATGATCAATTGATGGGAGATGTTGAAATAGCGTCTCTTCAAGGTCATTTCTCTGATGAAGGTTGGTGATTTTATCAAATCCCTGAACTGTTTCAGTGAAATGATGAAATGAACTTTCAAGATTTGCATTGGCAAAATGCTATACCAGGGTGGGGGGGGGGCCAAGACACCTGGAGGTCGAGTCCTTATACTTCCCAACCATACAGTAGTACTATCGATCCCCTAAATATCAACCCCATATCTTTAAAAAAATGGCATCAATTAACATAGGGAATGATATTTTAGTGCGTAAGCAACCGAGAGGAAAGATGTTATACGCCAAAAAATTCCAGCCTAATTTTCTATTTGTTTATTAGTTTCGAATAAATAATTTGTATTTCATTGAATATTGCTGTATTACTTCCACATTTAATAATGCACCATATTTGTTAAATAAACACTTTTAAACTTTTGACAATATTATTTCAACATTTCACTGAAACAGCTCAGGGATTCGTTCAAATCTTACTTTTATCAGGGAAATGACCTTGAAGAGACGTTATTTTAACATCTCCCGTCAAGTCATCATCTCCCTTGGAAATTTGACGAGATTCCCAATTTCATCATTTTCTTGCGACACATAGTTCTTTGTAGTAGTGCGCTTAACCCCACATCTCCTCCTTGGATCCCCTAAAATATGTCTTGTGATTGTAAAGTGAATTTTAACAGCTTAAGTCTTAACGAGAAAAAGTTATTGTTCAGAAAAG
The DNA here is from genome assembly GCA_019973955.1 of Trichonephila inaurata madagascariensis. Classification (NCBI taxonomy): domain Eukaryota; kingdom Metazoa; phylum Arthropoda; class Arachnida; order Araneae; family Nephilidae; genus Trichonephila; species Trichonephila inaurata. The sequence goes on from BMAV01016448.1 coordinate 302,203, forward strand.
AAATCATTTGACACCTAAAATCTCATTAAGGAATATACGAATTACACTTGTAGTAGTAATTCTGAATGATAGCAACAAAAAAGCTGACTTTTCCCAAAAGTGGATGATTTTTTTACCCGTGAATCAGCACTCCCACAATTTTTTTTGTAAATGATCAGTCTCATCGCTGCTACCTCATATTCTAAAGATGCATTTGCAATGTCTTTCACACCCTTGTCTGTGAAGGCGTGACGCCATGACTCGTTATGGGTATTAATTTTAAAGGAATGCATTCCGATAGTTTATGAGGTATGTCATGTCGCAGTAAGGTCAGCACGGTATAAACTAAAAACAGTCCTTTCTGTCACGATACATTAGTTCTGAAAGAAGATAAAGTCTCTAAAGTCGCAAGGAGAGAAAGAAGTAAGCTTTGAGAGGGAGAAAAAATAGTCATTGTCATAAATGACGTGATTTAAGAAGCTCAAATGTGTTTGAAGAACATGTTTTAGGGATTTGGGTATTTACATCTAGAGTTATCTTGTGGAGCGTGACATTTTTTAGCGTGGTTGTAGAGTCAAAAATATTTCTTATTGAGTTTTAGTGAATGGCAAAAGCGGAAACATTTATTTTATCTATCTGAAAGCATTCGAAGCGAAAGTTTTAGATGCTTATATTCATATTATTTAATATAGTTATCTTGAAAGCTCTTTTACGTGTAATCATTAACTAATACACAGTTAAATTCAAGATTATCGCACAGATTGTGTACACAAAAATTATCAAAACATAATAAAAATGTTAATACATCTTTTAAGGATAGTTTTGTAATAACATAAATATTGAACTTAGAATAAAATGAGAAAAGTTAATACGAAATTCATTGAACTAAAACGCGTTTTATTATTTTACACTCAATCCATTCAATCAAGTTTACAATGCGAATCTAATATATAACTTGTTATTTACAACAATTAAAGACGAGAGTTTGTATTATATTTTGTTCCACTGTTATAAAAAAATAAAGCCATGGCACACATACATCCTACAGGTTATGGTCACAAGCTCGTGGAATGCGTGTCATGAGTTCGAGTCCTAGTACCACTAAAGAGCCACTGTGTAGAGGGGCTGATGCACGTTAAATCTGTCGATGCCTTTCTGGTCATCAAATCACAGAAGCTCCTATTGACATCAAAGCACCCCAATTTTTAAACCTAAAATTTTTCTCATCTCACACTCTGATTTCTTTGCTGTAACCGTATTGGCTCGCCCCACCCACTCCAAATTATTTTTCCTAACTCCTGATTTTTTTTTTCCACCCAACTTTATAAATTTCCACTGCACAAGTGAAATCACACAAATCTAATTCTTAACTTTTATAAATCTATAATATAACTGCATTTTATAAGCTTAATAATTAAATTTTAAAAGAAGCAATTTGAAAGCTTATTAAAGTCATGCAAAATCTCATGACAGGAGATAAAAGTTCGAAAGAACCAAGTGCTCTCACCTAACCCAATACCAGTACCGTTTAACCGAGGTTCAAAATTACGAGAACCGCCACCAATAGCTCTCATGTTGCTGTATAGTGAGACGTTAATATTCACCACTTCGCCCACTATTATTAATACTTATATCTTCTTCAGCAGCACTACAGTCTGTCACAAGCCAAGGCTGTCTCCCTAAGCCTCTATCTGGAGCGATAGATTGCCCCCCCCCCCACAAGATCTCTGAACTCTTTAAGATCCCTAAGATCCCTCTTAACAGAATCAACCCACTTGAGGGGGGGGGGGTAGAGGGGGCTTCCTCTTTTTCGTGTACCTTCAATTTTTGAAAATGTCACTAATTTAGTTAGGTTTGAGTCATTGTACCTAAAAGAGTGTCCTAGCCATATAATGCAGCTAGCCTTTATAAGTTCGGCAATATCCGATTCTTTAAATCTGCTGTAAAAATTTCACAATTATGGATAATAAATCCCAATTTGAATGAAAATTTAAATCTTAATATGCTTCCTAAAGGATATTTTTTTAAGCATCTGTGATTCTATACTATTTTAAATTGAGCTAAACTCAGTGGCGCAACAGCCCAGGAAAGTCAAGGCCTACTGAGCCTATCTCAGTTTACATGACCTTAGGCGCTCGGGCGCATATGCAGATGTTTTGGTCAAATGGTCAGTCTGATACAAAAACCTCCAGTGTTCAGCTCCCAAGCAAGCTTGGTACTCATTTATTGACCCACTATAGGGATGAAAGGCTGAGTTGACCTTGTCGAGCCGAGGATTTGAATTCCGGACCTGTGGCGTGGAAACGTGATACACTACCACTCAGCCACTGGACTTCTATTCTAAATTATCAATCATCATTTAAATAGCAATTTAAAAATGCAAATTAAATCAAAAATTAAAATTTATGTTCAAAGGAAAAATTAAGTAGAATGCACAATTTTTCGCTTATATATTGTTGGTTGAAAACATCACTTGAATAAACTTATTTTTCTCGAAGAAATGCATTTAGCCCATTTTTCCAACTATTTTATACAATTACTTATTCACAAGCATTAAGCAGGAATTTAAATCGTATTCAAATTAACATTTTTCGTTTTTCAGTCAAAAATTGGATTTCCATTAACAAATCTTGAATATACAAACTCATTTCTATGATCTTTAAAATACAATTAAGCTCCAACTCTATCTCCAGTCCATCCTTAATACACTAGCGTATCATACACATTTCAAGCTCCATTTCATTTCGATTCCGACAAAAAAGAATCCCCCGACACGCATAATCGAGTGTAAAATAATGTAGTTCACCCATCTTCATCGATTAGCAACATAAGACCTGATTGACATCGAATATCGATTAGAGCGGCTAGACAAACTACAAGAATGATCCGAGTCTTAAATCGGATGCAATACAATCAACCGTCAAGACATCCATAAGTATTCATGTACATCTCATTCTAAAAGTGGATTAGAATAGATAAAAATAATCGTGAAAATAAGACATGAATATCATTAAACGCTTGAATGTACCCTTGGCATTGTGCCGCTGATCTAGTGTTCCAAAAAGCAGCGAATCATGCATAATAAGTTCCAGTGAGAAATCAAGAAGAGTTATGGGAGTATAGGCGTAAAAGCGGGTTTTTTCTTTTCCAAAAGGTTGAATAATTGCTGTCAGCTGCCATATTTTATATAATTATTCCTGGGGACGAATTTTACCTTGAGTCAGGACTGACTCATTCCATAAAAAGCCTTGATAAGTATTGTTATTTACATGATGTTAGGCGCTAAGCCGAAATGTTGAAATACAATTGGTACAATCAACAGCATAAGACAAGTAATCTGAATGCTATTTGAAGGTAACCTTGAAATAATATAATTATAGTACTTCGCACAAAAAAAATAGGAGAAAAAAACATTGATGGATTTCGTACATATTTTGTTTTTTAATTGCAAAATTTTGCATTTCTGATTTTTTGATTATGTTCAGAAGCAAAATGCCAAAGCTTTTCCAGAAGCAGAAGACTTAAGTTTTATTTCTCCCCATTTTGAAATATTAGAAATTAGAAAATTTAACATGCAAGATTAATTCATTTCTTAAATTGTACGATATGAAAATTGGTAGTAGAAAAATTAAAATCGCAAAAAGAATGAATTTTTAAATTTTCGTAGCAATTTTCAATAAAATACGAATTTTAGCATAATATTGTGTTTTTTAAAATATTTTTGAAATGCGTTACTGTTCTTAAGTTATTTTAAAAAGGACTTTTTTAAAAAAAAATCATGTATAATAAATTTTGATTGTTTATTCACAACGAATGCAGAATGTGGAGAAGTAACACACAATTTTGAACCATACCATTTTGAAATTCTTTCTCATTGTTTTTTTAAAATTACATTACCATATAAAATATCATTAAAAACTCTTTTCTAACGATTTAGAAAAACAATATTAAAAAATATGGCGAATTTAATAATTGTATAAACATAATGAATAACAATTCACACATTTTGGCATTCAATCTTGATACGAACGTTATTTAAAGATGTAACAATGATTTTTTAAATGCAATTTTTATATATTTTTTCATTAAATTGCTTTATACACAAAATTACCCGATGTAATGAAATAAGTTTTATCATTAGCAACGCGTATTCCATTTAAAAAAAATTCGAATTTGTGTATTCCAAGAGAAATTTTAAATTAGCATTCGATTTACACACAAATACTTCTATAATGTATAATGTCATATTTTGCTTTATTCAATTTCGACAACTCTAATTTCTAGATCCTATTTAAAAAATAACGTTTATCAAGCTTACTAAAAGCAAAATCGTTACGAATCACAAAATCTATCTCTATAAAAAATATCTGCTATTCATGCAAAAGCCTGCAAATATTTTTTTTAAAATATAAATTGTGTATTATATACGATAAAGAAAAAAAAATTAATACAAAAGAGTTTTTGGAGTTCTACGGCATTTACCGTCACAACAAACAATATACATCATTTCACTTTGTTTTCCTTCAATGAAATTCTACAAAATGAGACATTCAGAAAATATAAAGTTTCTAAAATAATAATAAAAAAAAGAACAAACCAACGAAAAAACAATGGAATGAAAATGGAACAAGATTTCTTGATATCTTTCAACAATTTTTTCACTTGTCTCCAAAATCTAAAATTTCAATTCACCAAACGAGAGGTAAAATCGAATTATTTTCAAAATTTTCGAACACTTTCTTTAAAACATAAAGAGGAAACAAACTTCTTTCTAGCAACGGATGTGGCAACAATCCAAGTCTCGTCTGCAGCAGATGGAAATAAATAAGAGCTCAGAACTGACAGCTATGGAGATGAGCGGAAACATTTTTTTTTTTCCAGAAAGGCAATCATTTCTTAAGATTTAGAGCTTTTCTTAACGATGCCGGTTTCTTAAAGTATGATCTAGTTTTTGCATACAGGAAGGCATAAGTAAATCCAATTCAGAATCGGTTCTTTTTGAATATCGGTATAGCGAGTATAAAAAATGAAACTCGTATAAATCCTTGAAATTTATTCCAAAACTTTCATGAAAATAAATTTGTGATTTTTTATTAAAATAAACCAAGATACATGGATGAATTGTTACTAATTATATGCCTTGAAAATATCTAATATTAAATACTTTTTTTAATCAACTAAGAGCTGCGAAATTTTAAGAATACTGTTTAAGAAAAATAGAATGTCACAGAAGTTTAATTCCTCATTTTACGTAAGGAAAATATAAACTAATAGTGCAGATCAAATCAGTATTATATTTTTCCGAGATAATATATGTTCATTTTTAAAAAATTATTAAAAAATAAAGATAACACATTAAATAAAAAAATAGAATAAAGCACATATTATATATATATATATATATACTCAGGTTTTAAGGTACGTCAGACGGATTCTCTTTACATAGCTATTTCATAAAATTTTGGGAACTGAAATTTACATGGTGAATGCTGCATATATTTAATAAACATTTTTACTTTTTATCCATTTATTTCACACTATAATAATATAATTTAACTATTTTTCAATTGAAATCATGCAAAATTTGCATTCTAATTACATTTTTCAAAGTGCAGTTTTATTTGCTGATTGCATCCTTTCGGATGAAATTGCATAACCTTATTTTTCTGAAGAATTCATTCATTAAAATTTAAAAGAAAATAACAGCTGCCAATTACTAATAAAATTACTACAATTAAGGGATTTTTTTAAAGAAATTTTATTTTAAAAAACGGAAGTCATTATCGTAAAATGCATATTTGTAAAAGCTTTTTGGCTTTGATGCAATTTTTTTTTTTCGTAAGTTCGGTTTCCCTCTTTCGAGGTTATTCAACAATCCCATTGTTTTACGTCACAAATTTGTGGCATTAATATCTAAGAGTCAGTGGATACTTATACAAGTTAAAATCTTGCAAATATTTAGAGGTTATTACTAGTGAAGCTTAAAAATAAATTGAAAGCCACATTGAAAACAAACTTCCGGAATTTTCCATCTCTTTTCAAGATACATAAACAAGAACCACATTCAAATTTATATATTTAAATATTTGTCACTAAATAGATCTAATGAATGAATATTAAGAGTTGGCGGTTAATTCGTCATGCTATTTCATAGACCAGAAACCACACAGTGCATCATTTAAATTACAAGTACCACAAATATGACAATTGAAGCCGAAATGTGTAATAATTTAAATGGATTGCTGGTTCAACAGCTTATGAGAAAAATTAGTCGAATATTCTTGCTAAACGTCATATATCTATCTGAAATCGAAACACAGTAGGAAAAAATATCTTGAAACGTTCCACCAAAAAGCAGTGTAATATATTTTCTTTCAAGTTGCAAACGTTTTCAATAAACAATTACAGTTGGGATCGATGTGTTGCTATCCATCGATATATCAACTTTTCACATCGATATTCCTCTGAAAATTTAAATTTCTATAAATACACGTTGTCTCCTCAAATACAGTAGCTTTTAATTATATTAGTAACAAACGAGGGTAACTGTAACACATTAAGACAATGTCACATTATTCAACCACAAAATACCACGAAACTTAAGCCATTTGTGTCTCACGGGCAAGATGGAAGACCCATTGCTTCCAATTACACTTCTAAATTACATTTGCAGATAGGATACGGGAAAAGACAGTGCATGATAAACCACCAACTTCTACCATCAATTCGATCAGTACCATCGGCTTGAGAAAGAAGGCGAAGGAAGGAGTAATAAATGAGCCTCATTCCTGCAATTTCTTTGTCGATCCAAGAAAATAAAGGACTCTAATCGATCTTACTTGAAGAGCAGAGAGCTTCCTCCGCCGGTATTCTTAGATAAAAGACCAGTTCTTTTACAATAGGGATTCCAGTGGGGGGCTTTTGTGTTATGGAGATGGAATAAAAAGCAAAGACGAGTTTGGGTGAGGCTGCAGAAAAACACACATGGCGACCAGAAACCCTTTTTTAAAGATTAAAATCTCACGGAGTGGTTCTTTTTTTTCCAGAGTGGACAAAGACAACTGGAAATGGTTGTTGGAGATGGAACAATAGATCATAGATAAACAAGTCGCGAAAATAAGTGTGAAGTACCTTGTTCAATGGAACAAGTACAATGCCATTAGATAAATGGATAGAAACGCAACAATCGATAGGATCGTAGAGGTTGTTTCTCCCAGTGAGCTTTTCAAAAGATAACCTAATTTGCTTTAATTACTTTATCCAGCATAATTGAATGGTATTCATTAATTTTTAGAAACCGCAGAGTGAAATATGGGTTAATTTAATTTGTGCACAAAAGAGAGCGCAAGACTTATTAAAACTCCACCAGACTTATTAAATACATGTCTGGACTTATTTATTTTTAAATTAAAACACTATTCATTGAAGCTTTTGTGGATATGGGAACCGACAATGGATATTGGAGCAATTTAGTGAATGTTCATTATGTAAAACATGTTCCAAAGTTCTAATTTCATAGTTATTCACAGCTTGTTGCCTTTTGACACCATTGCAAAATTTTTAAATTATAAATGTTTCATTCCTTTAAAAACTAAGCAACATTTTTTTTATAAATCGCTTGGTCTAATTTGTTATTTTTTACATCATTGTTTTTGAAAAATTTCAAGATACATTTGGGTCATTTTTAAGCATTTTAAATAAACCTCAAAGGAAAATAAAAACTTAAATAGTAACATAATCGAATTAATTCATAGGTGTTTGCTAAATTAGGTTTAATATATAAATACTTATTCCAATTTAAGAAAACAATTCGCATGATTCCTTCAACAAACTATTTTCAAAATAAATACTATTATGTCATATATGTTTGTATGAAAAAATTTAACTCTGTTAAAATAAATACCTTTTCTAGCATTAAAGAGCTTTTATAAGATTCTAAGGCACATATTTATTTTGAACGAAAGAAAAATACAATAAAATAGCCTCTTTATTTTCAATATTTAAAAAACTATGTTTTAGAACTAATAGGATTTTTTTCTAATATATTTTTTTTTTACTAAGTACATGCAAAATATCTCGTAAATAACTTATTTAAATTAAAATTACGTTTTTTGATCTTTCAAAATCCAAGTAGAATATTGTTGTCAAAAACATTACTTTTTATAACTTTTTGCGCATAACGTCATCTCTCTATAAAAGATGTTTAAATAATAAATTTATTTATAGGTATAGTTAATAAAAAAGCAACTATATCTTTACAACACAGAATGGAACAAAACCACAATTTACAATTTTATTGCAATTTCAGCAATGAGTTTGAACAGTTGTATAATTTGCACAATAGGGGTTAGCCCGCTGTTAAGCACAGACATGGGTACTCCCCCCCTCCCTAGTTTATATTTATAAATATGTTTTTAATAAATATTTTAAACAAGAAAATAAAATGGATCTTTCCAAAAATTCATTAAATATCATGTCGAAAGGTAATTAATAATTATAATAATTAATAATAATAATTCTTTGATCGAGATCAAACAAAAAAAATTTTTAAACGTGTTTAATTTTTTGGTATTAAAATTAAGTGCAACCATATTTTATCAAAAGTACAATATTTGTATTACCACAGAAGAAATTTTAAAACAATATATTTTGCTATTTATTATTATAAATAAAAAATTGATAATTTTGGAAGAAACAGCAAATATTTCTTCCGTTATATGTTTCGGCTCTAGTGCTTTAAGACATTTTTAAATCACCATTCTAGTTTAAAATAATTTTAAATTTATAAAATTCTGGGAAAATAGCTACAAAATTATTTCACGAATCCAGAATATGCCTGTGGCAATTTCAAGGGTATATTTACAGTATACAACACCTCTAAAACAATAGCTAATCAATTTGATTCAGTATAATATAAATTACAATTCTACTATAAATATTTTTTCTTAACCCTATCTCCAACACAATTACCCCACGAAGAACCAACAACATTTAATCAATACAAAGGAAATGCAATCTGAATAGACTCTGCTACTGGTTTTTCACACAAATAATGACTCAGGGGTAACTCAGGCGAAAAGAGAAAATATAATGGCAACAAAAATGAAATAAAAAAAAAGCCCGATCGATATCGACAGATGACTCATCGAGCAAGAATTCCGGTTGAAGGAAAAGTTTTGCGCTTATCCGTAACAATCGTGAACACGCAACAAGTTTTCCCTATTCAGCCAGGTGAATAGCGGGCTTTTTGATGCAAGCCGAGACTAGGTGAGATACGGTTGGAGTGTTCATGCCGGCTGGCTGCTATCGATCATTTTGGGAGCGAGGCTGAAAAGTTTCTCTGGTATAGAATAGCAGTGAAGTATTCGAGAAGTAAAGAATACGATATTTCTTAAACTTACTCGGCCAGATACATTAGTTATTGCAAACGGTTAAGTAACGAAAATTTTCTTAAAAAGTTCGAACAATTTTTTAAAGGATACTTACATCGTTTGATAAAATAAAACTGTTAAAAAATGAAATCGAATAAAGTTCTATCATAGAATGCACTTAAAAAAATATTCTGCAAACGATAAAATTATATTTATTCATAAAACTGTTTTCGTTTACTTTTTTTATTCTTATGTTTTCGTTTCGTTGCCACAACTATGAGAATATTTTTTGCTTTTGAGAAAGTCGAAACCATAATACTTTAAAGATTTTATCGTTTAATAAATCAAAAACTAGAAAAAAACTTAACAGAAAATTTTTTCTCATTCTGTTCTAAAAAATTATTTTTACATTAATTAAATTTGTGCTTCGAAAGTTATTTCACACGAACCGATTCAACTCATGTATAATGTGAATCAGATTACAACGCAGCATCAATATTATTAGAAAAATATTACAATATAGAGTTGGCAACATTAGTTTATTGTATTAACTCTTCTGATATATTTTTTTTACATTTTAACGCATTTTATACTAATGAGGTTTCTTAGAAAATGTTTCTATTTTTTTAAAACACTTAAATTTTGTCCTGTTTTAACCAATGCACACAATTAAGAATGGAATTAGAAATAAAAAAATGTAAATAAAAAAAAACTTGGTATATAAATTTTGAGTTAAGGACCGTTTTAATGATTAGGAACTTGCAATTAATTACCAGATAATTATGAATCAAAATTATAATAATTACGCGGCATAGGTAATAGGAGATAATAAATGTACTATGACATGAGCATGTCTGTTTTTCAAAACATGACAAAACTGCATCTAGTTAAAAAATGTTATAAAAACAGCTATCAGAAAAAAAAATCCAAGTTAATTATATTTAAGTTTGGAATATTTTCTATAAATCATTAAATAATTGATTAATGGGTGTAAATAAGTTAGATTTTTCATGCAAATATTTGCAAGCTGAAATTCATTTTTAAGTTGTCTTAAGCACAGATTACTGAAAGCTACAAAATTTGAAAAAAAATTTTAATTGTTCTTCATAATGTAAATAAATTCGTGAATTACAAGAGTATAAATACATGGAAAATGTGTACGGATAAAAACAAGGTGAAAAAAAATGCACAAGAAAAAATTTTACTAGTAAATTTTTATATCAAAATAATACTTTAAAATTTTTCCCTGGTGAAATACGTAATTTAAAAACCTGAAACAATGGATAAACTCATAAACCGAATACAGTGCAGAAGGATTTTTAAATTTATAAATCGATATTAAGGTAAATCTCGCTATCGATTTCAAAATTGTAATTCACAGCTCTAAGGCTTAAAGGTTTTTCTCTTTAATAACAGCAGGAAAAGCAATTACTGAAAAGAAAATGATATAAATGTGTGGGAAAATAGAAATAGAAATAAAAGCTTTATTTAATGATTTCGAAGCTTTTTATTTCAGACAATTTCCTGGTGGGGGGCCCGGCAGGTCGCGTACTAGATAAACTTTCCAGACAAGAATTTTATAGAAAAAACAAATTGAATACATCAGGAATTCAAAATAATTTGCATATTAATCTTAAGACTAATGTAAGATGTTGAAAGAAAAAAAAAATGAAATCTTGTGTGTTAAGTTTAAATTCTTTCACCAAACATTAATTCATTATTCTTCACTTCATCCGAGTTCACAATTCAAACTTTACGAAAAAGAAAAACAAAAACGATTTTCGAAGTTGGATAACAGCTGCCATTTTTGAATGATTACTCAGATATAAACTTTTTCACTAGGCCTGATTCACGTATTGAATACCAAGTAAATTGAATAAAACAAAACAGCTGCTAACACAAAAGAATTGTTAGAAATACTTCTCAGTTATTTAAAAATAAGAAAAGTTAAAGGTTTCTCAAAGCGTGCTAAGATTTTACTAACCGAATACGTATTTAAGTATATTTTAAGATATCCGTGTCTATATGTACGTTAGGAACAGCGATTATGAAAAAGCGTCTAATAAATGAATACTTTTTTTATGTATATGTATATTTGGTGTCGAATGAACTAGAATATACATATAAAAATTATTTTAAAAATATTTTATTACCAGAAAAAATTCTAATGCATTTTTTGGCTAAAAAATGGTGACATTTTCAAAACATTCTCCTTTAATAAAAAATGCTTCTATAATAATAATTTGTTTATATACAGCCAAGACTTTTCCACAGAGCCTGAATTAGGATTTTTCAGAAATACAAAATCCTTTTCAGTTTTACTATAAATTGAAACAATAGTGCTTTTTTAAAGAAATTTGTACTCTGTGCGATGTATTAAGATATGAATAAATCCATTTCCAAATTATACAATTTATAATTCTAGTCAGGCTCTCACTTAAGTCTTAGCTATAATAGTCAAAATATTATTAGTGTAGAAAGAAGCATTTTCCAAAAGAAGGAGAATGTTTTGAAAGTATGTCATCCTTCCTTCATTTTATGAGCGAAGAAATGCATTTCAATATATATATATATATATTTTGTAGTATTCTTAAAACAATTTTATATATACAAGTATATTCAGTGGCGTAACGTACACCCTCGCATCGCGGAAGGTCCAGAATTCAAGAGGGCCCAATGCCTGAATGACGCCAAGCACCATACCCTTTGGAAGATACGGCTTGGGGCCTAAACCTGACTTTGCGGGAGGGCCCTAATATTCTCCGTTATGTCACTGAGTATATTCTAATTTAGGTGACACTAAATATATATATATTAAAACCTATTCACTTAAATGCTCCTTCAAAATCATGGTTCCGAACGCAGACGGATACCATTAAAACTAATTTTTTTAAAAAAAAAATATTCCATTTCAATTTAGAAATATTGAAAAAAAAAGAACGGTGCTGATGCATGCCTTATTGTTTTTCACCAAATGATGCATAACGAATACTGTTCCTTGTAACTTACAACAACACTAGTACCTTAGTATTAATCGTCACCTATTAAAAATATATTGATGGGAAACGGACCATAAAAAGGAATGATGTTGCGAAAAATATAAATAACTCATTTCCTTTATTTTAGCTTAGCCTATCTCACCATCTTATGACATTTGAAACAAAGACATAAAAAAACTAAAATTGTCATTCTGCAAAATACATTTCATGCAGCGAGTTACATGCTGCATGTCCTTGTATTCAACACACTTGAGGACAAAGGAGTTAGAATTGAAATTTCTTGGATAGAAACATCGAGTAATGGAAACAATGGTTTCATTGTAATAAAAACTCAACACATGTGTATATTTTTTCGCCTTTAAGAATAGTAATATTTTTTTAAAAAAAGAATGGAGTGAGTGGGTGTTTTATTAACCCCTTCAGCGGTCAATATTTTTGCCCAAAATGTTTTTTAAAAAGAGGCACATTTTTTTAATGTTTATAATTCAGCATAGTATTTACCAGAACGCGACAACGGAAGAATTTTATTTTAATTTTCAATTTTGAAGTGTTTACAGTATTTTCTATTTTATACTTGTAAAACAAAACAAAACAAAAAAAAAAAAAAAACTAAAAATGTTTGCTTTTTACTACATTCTGCATCCTATGGAGAATGTTTTATAAATCTTAAAAGAGAATTTAGCTCATACTTACAAAAAAATTTCATGTTCGTACCTCTTTTGCAAACTGTTGAGGATTTTGTGTGTGCATATATATACACACGAGTATATATGCACACACAATTTGAAGTATGGTGTAATAGTAAGTCTTAAATTGCAATGGGTATAGATATACCATCGGCATTTTCGGATTATCTTTCCATTTTCAATTCTCAAGCATTTAATTGTACATTACTTTGCCAATCCCTGCTCTTGTTCGAATATTTTCAAGAATCTAAATTCCTGTCTGCAATGAAAAATTCCCGCCTTCAGCGTAAGCACACACACACAAGATGAGAAGTATTTTAGTCCCATGGATAAACTTTAATTCTTAAAAACGTTAATACTAATAATCTCACTATGTGAATTAAATGTGCGAATCAGATAGAAAGAAAATATTAGTGCCCTGACAGCATACGGGCAAACTGGTTGTGGCCAGATTTTGGTAGACCGTACGGTGTAAAGACAAACCAGTTCAGAAGTTAACATTCCACTATAAAGCAATACTAGGGCTATTGGCGACGACCTCCTAATTTTGAACCCTAGTCAAGTGATCAGGACGAAACCTGAGCAAGCATACTCCTCACTAAACTTCCACACCACGGAGCGGGAGGACTTTAAACTTCGACAGATTTAACGTGCATCGGCCTTCTCTAAATGGCGGGACTTCAATGGCACAAAGGCTCGAACTCATGACACGCCGGCCACGAATCCGTGACCATGAGCCACCAGACTTCCGCGACCAAAAACGGAATGGAAGTTGCTATATAGAGAACTATTATTTATAATAAGAACATATTATTTATAATATTAATTTATACTAATGATAAATAACTTTCTGATAGTTTATAAACTTTATTACACAATAAAGGTTAAAAAGCATTGGAATATGGCTGTTGAGGAAGTGAAATGGGGAAAGTTTTAAATTCATCTCGAGAAAGAAATTCAATCAACGACAGGTTTTTCAAAGGAGATGTAATAAAACTCTCAATTACTTTCTAAAACTTCTGAATTAAAACACAGTCCGTCGTGTTACAACCTCACCCAAGAAACTCTGTTCTTGGTATAGCATACCACGCGTTGTGTACGTCGATCTCCAAAACAAAGAAACTCAATTTCCTTAACACTAAATTAAGAGTCCAACGCCTCGTGCTTCCAAATCAAGGGACTGTCTCACCCCTCACCGTCTTGCTCGAGGGTCAATCACCTTCTCCCTATAAAACAGTTACACGCCTCTGTAGGCGCGGTGAATTGCGCCAAACATTCCATAATCTACCGCCTACAGAAGCCAGACATTACAGGAGATATCAAATGAAATATTTGATACAATGGATACGAAAATCTGTTAAAACTTTAAATTCCGATAAAAATAAGGAAAGTTATTTACATTTTGCAGTAAAATTTCAAAATGCTGATATTAAATAATATTTCAAAAAATTTTATGCTTACGTATTCTATGATAAGAATTTGCACTGTCAACTGATTTATACTATTCTTTTCAACCATCACGTATCAAGTAAATTGTCAAAAATGAAGTCAAATTATTCAAGTGCAATTATCTTGAATTTAAATATGCGCAATTCTTAAAAAAATATCACATTCACTCTCTTGTGAAAATACGTGCTTATTAGAATCAAATTATTACCAGCAAAATGGATAGATCATGGAAATCCACAATTTCGTGAATAAGTGTCAAAAAAGTGCATTAACGAGGAATTTTCAAAATTCTTAAAACGTCGGTACACGTAAACAAGATATTGTTTTTTTTTTAAGTCTAAGCTAGTAGAAAATTAAATTCATGATTATTCTAGCGTGATCTGTCTAGTTCGTGATTCGGTATTTTTCTTCAACCAATCATGTGCAATATTTAAATTTTGACTCCTTTATCCTGTTTTCAAATTTTAAAAATTTTCATTTCCTGTTCACAGTTCAAATCCCTTAATTGAACTAAGACCTAAAAAGAAAATTAAACACATGAAAAGATATCCGATTCGTGATAAATATTCAGAAACTGACACGAATTCAAGCATCGGTAATACGAATTTATTCATTTCGCGATTCATTAGGGTTATAAGGCAGGCTATTATGGTCAGGTTCCGTGATTTCCAGTTAGCATAGATGTACAGCCACACCAGGGGGATCTATAGTAATTCACAAGCTTTGGTGAGGTACAGATAATTTTTTAATGTCGCACTCAGAAGCAACAGGAAGACTAGAGGCGGCGGACCACGTAATTTAGAGCCATGCTTCAGTGACGAGGATAACACCCGAAGTGGCAAACTATTCAGCAAACTTCTACACCACACCAGCTTGAGGTGGAATGACGTTACTATCTAGAATCAACTGCCACTCTTTAGTAACAACAATTTTTTTTTTGCACAACTACTAACTATACTCATACCTTACTAAATTTCCTCACATATTCTACTCTCAGACTCTCAAACGCTTCTCTCTCTCCTGTCAAACACATAACTCCCCCAGAGAGAGAGTATCGGAAATACAACTGCACAACACCGCTGTTGAAACAGCGCCATCTATTACCTTAACACATGAGGATTTTGAACAACGACATATTGTGACGTTTGTGATAAATAACGGTAGCGTGATATTAATTTAAACATTTAGTTTATTTACGTCACAGCTATTATTTACAGATTATACATTGAAGTTATTAAACTTATTAAAAGGTTATTAAAGTTCAAATGATGTGGTTTGTGAGAGGAGAGTTCTCTTTCGGCGTCTGCTCACTTCTACGGTTTCAGAACATCTCTCTCTGCTTCAGGGATCAGAGGCCGGCGCCTTTTTAGCATTTAGTTACATCCTGCTAGTGGCGGAAAAGGGTCCCTCGTGGGTCAAAAGGTTGCGGGGAGGTCTAAGGTGGACCAAACAATAATTGTCGAGATGCAGGTGCAGAATGCTCGTGTTATTATTATTTCCAAAAAGAAGCCGATTCACAGCTGGGGGGAACGTTACAATATTTAACGTACAACAACCCCATTACACAACAAGTCTCTAGTGGCACCATTACTCGAATTCCCGACTTCACAGATATAAATCCAGTCGTGAATCCGTTATTAGGCTATCTCGATTAGTGGTCAGATGATTAGCTAATATTTCGCTTACCCCATGAAGATTTTAAGGCTCAATTCGATTTAAAATTTAACAACCCTTGTTACATTTCACAAAGCAAAAGACAGATTTTGAGGTGTATTGTATATCGTTAGAGGTATGTCACTTCTAAAAGGTAATAAGGTACGACACTCCTCCAATTCCAATAACTACCTCATCCCTCGCAAATAATGATTTATTTTCCCAGCCCACACCACAACAATGGAATTATGAAGTCAATGATCTGAAAAGATCATGATTACTTTTCTCACTTTATACTTACCGACACCCATTCTCATTTCTGAATGCTTTCGTAAATACATATATATTTCATGCTTTACTTTTATAATACTTTGGTATTTTTTAAATCTTTCTTTGAACGATTGATTCCTTATTCCTTTATTTTTAAAAATTTATTCATCAAAAACTATCGTTATTTAATATTTTTCTATATTAGGCTATGAAGTTGCAAAAGGGGAATGGTAATTTCCGTCACACTGGGTTTAATCCCATTTATTCAGTCCTCAGCTTGAAACTAACTCGCTAGGCTCCACTTTTTGTTTTGACTTTTCTTTAACTCCCAATTTTTTTGTTTTCTTGATGAATTTGCTATTTATTTATTTTTTTTTTCATATTTTCCTGTAGGCATACATACATTTTTTAATACTTTGCCGCATGTTTTTTTTAATACAGTGATTTTTTCGAAGGTTTGAATTTTCCTCTCTTTTGATATAATGAAGTTTTCAAGAATAAATTTGATTTGGATATTTAAAAATTCCAAGTCTTCCTTAATTTTTAATTTAATTCAGTTGATCAACGTTTTACAATAGCAACTTAAGAAAACCAATTTACATTTAATCTTGAAACAATACCTAATATTAAGTTTTACTAGCTATTGCTTAAATACGATTTAGTTCGTAGAATATATTAAAACTATTTTTTTAAAGTACTAAAATGCCTTAAGATAATATTGAATATTTATATAAAATACAATTAGAAAATAGTTATGATATTAAAAACCTTTAAATCTGTTTCTAAATACACAAATAGAAAAGCCGAACATCGAATCTATCCAAGCATAACAATTTCTTATCTTTCTTAAAATATCTTCCATAACATTACGTAATTTTTTTTTAAAAAAAAGGGAAAACATAAAACAAATTTCAATTCTGTCGCGACACACATTACTTCACCTTTCCTGTACAGACTTCCTCATATCTATTTACTAAACGTGAGATTTTCCCAATTCTAGAAAAAATATACCTCCGTGTAATCTATGTTAATCCATAAATCCCATGTTCCTATATATAACATTTTACTCGCATCACTTATTTTAATGACGATTCGATTTAAATATCAAAATATTTTTTTTTTCCATCATTTTATTTTAAATCGTATATTTAGGTCAAGAGTATTTCCCAAGACAAATGGTCCGACTAAACTGATAAATTTTCCATGCTTCATTTTTTGTAGTCCATCAGTTGAGAGTATTTATTGCTCCAGGCACACAGACGGATCGACACACATCAATGAATCCATGCATAGGATATTTTAAGACAAGCAAAATCCGTCTCATCAATATCAGAAGATGTACCTCTTGACACCGATATTGTAAGAAATATTTGTAATGAAATTAATCCAGAATCAGAATGGGAAATTATATGGCATTTGGTTAAATGGATTATAAAATTATCTGTCGGCTGTAAAATATGCCGCAGTGTATGTTTAAAAGTTGGTTTTAACTGAGTTTTTTTTTCAGAGTTTTGACTGAAAAAATTGGATCATTAGATATGCGTTGACTTTGATATGCTCATTATGTCATATTACAAATTTCATGTCTTACTTGTATATATTTATTTTACTAGTTGATATACTTTTTTACCGATTCATACATGGAACCTGTAATGAATCAAAAAATAGTTTATAGAGAAAAAGTTTAAAAAACAATTTATAACAGTTTTTTCTTGCATAAATTCCTTAAATATATTTGAGATTGTTATATTTTTTAAAACGTTAGAAAGTTAACATCACATTTTAATAATAAACTAAAAACCTCGGGTTTTTCATTTAAAGCATTACTGCCTCCAAAACTAGAAAATAGAATTCTACATTGATACCGAGAATACGAGATTTGAAATAATTTATGGCGCATTGTAAAAACGAACATTAAAGTGTTATTTTTGGAAGTTGTTAAATTTCTCACATATAAAAATACCCATCAAAAACTATCACATACAGTTTAGCAATCGACATTATGTATCGTAACTTATTTGTAAATCAATACATACAAAATTAAATACTTATACTTCTCAATGTTTTACGATGCATCGATTTTCGATGCTTTATTACATATCGATTTATTACTCAAAACGATTTATTACTTATAGTAAATATCACCATGAATTGTTTTCTTTATAAAGGTTTTAGCGCACACACAAATTTATATATATATATATAAACATCTATAAAACAGAAACTATAAAAATTCACAATCTGAACAGCAAAAAGCAAACCAAATTAAAAGTAGTAAAGAACAAATTCTTAAAACAAGAATTATAATAATCGTAAAAGTAAAATATTTACCTTCAAAATAAGTACCAAAACATTTTTATACTTTTCAAACATTAATAACAATTTATTAACAAGTTGCAATTTCACTACCATACAAAAAAAAAAATATCCTTTCCCAAATTTGTGACGCATGAAAATGAAGAGAAAATTTATAACCGATAGAATATCTCCAAGTAAAATTTTACGGCATTTTAATTTTAAATTTTCGTATACGATCAACCAAATAAAAAAAAATCGTTCTTTTCACACTCTTGAATTGATTGGACCACGAATATCATTACACATTCCAAAATTTAAAACTCACCCATTTTAAAAGAAAAAAAAAAGTAGATACACATACGCGTGGTAAAGGAAATCATTATCCAAACTTAAGCAGACACGCTTCAGTATAAGCCTTAATTACGACCCAGCGCTTCGAAATCGAAACATTAATGCGTTTATGCTCAAATATCGCCCTTTAATACTCAGGCAATAAATGTGGCTGCAATTTATATCCCTTTATAATATTCCATTCCTCATTTTTCAAACGCGTCGTTTGGAACTTGGGGGGGTTGCGGAGGAGGGACGAGAAATGGATTAAGTGAACATCCCATCCCTGCCAGCTGTTCAGAAAGGAAGGCACTTACGTGGAGAAGTGGCTTAAAGATCCTGAATTAGAAGCCCGTCTCTTAAAAATTAAAAAAATAAAGCAATTTAAGAGTTAGAAAAGACTTCTATTGCCAGGCTATTTGAAATATTGGTGTTTAGTGAGCAATTAAGATTCTATTTAGGGGCTCGAAATTGGAAAAACATACTATGTAATTCTCGATTCAGAGTCATTAATCTTTTTACTAGTATTGGTTACTAGTTATATTGATGTCGCATGAGATGTGGGTGCTATTGATGACGATTTCACGCTTTTCTACTAGGAAAACAGTATTTAACGAAGAGTAATTGCCTTTGACCGTTATCGATTACCAATAGCAAGAAGGATCATCAATTCCGAGACAATTAATGCGCTTGCTTGTATGTTTCTTTTTTGAAAAGGCATATTCTAATGAATTGGAAAAAGAATCTGCAGATGCTTGTGTTTTCCGGTAATTATTTAATTTCTCAGCTCAGTGAGAAAACAGATTTATAAAGTGTACTTGAAATATATATTTAGTGAATTCGTAACGGGAAAATATTATGTAGCAAATAGTTAACATAGTCAATGCATTTTAAAGAATTTGAATTTACTTAGCTTACTCTTGCATTTCTTGTATGATCATTGGAATATTAACTCGTTAAGTATTAAGAATTATCGGTGCGTTAGTCATGTCTCGAGATCAGAAATATTTATCAGCCAAATTATTCGAAAAATTAAAGCAAAATTATAAAACCGAAGAGTATTTTTTAAAGGAAAAAGAGGTTCATACACATAAAGAAAATAAATTTGAAGAAACACTACTATAATATACAAATAAAAGGTGAACTTGTTATTATAATTTATATAATGAATTTGTGTGTCCAGTTTTATTCATAAAGTTAAAATAAGTTTAAGTATACCTTCTTAAATATAAAAATGAAAGCATGGTTTTTATGAAAGTTCGCTCAGAAGAACAAACCATTGCAAATGATCATATCTTTCAGTAAATAACTATAATTAAAAGCGAGAAAGTTATTTTCTTTATAGCTTCAGTGAAATTCAGATGATTTCCCATACAGTGTGGCGATAGAATATCAAAAGCTATATAACGAGTATTTACTTTCAGTTTCAAAGAATGAACATTAAAAGATATTAAAGCTATATAGGAAACAAGACAAAAAAAATACAAGTAAAAACAAACTCAAATACGAATGTCTATGGCGATGTATGTCAATATTTTGGCCAAACAAATGTATTTGGAAGAAAGACATTTATTTAAATATTAATGTTCAGAAGAAAATATTTTATAAAATTATTTTCTGTAACTTAGGTAAATTATTTTAGATAGGTGGTATAAATGGAGCTTTATATCAATATGAATAGAAATAGAGGTGAGTATAATACAATTTCTTATATATACTCTCACTTTCCAGTTTAGGTAGATTTTAGATAGGTGGTATAAATCGAGTTTTATATAAATATGAATAGGAAACTGAGTTTAATACAATTTTCCACTCTCACTTTATAGTTTCGGCAAGCCTTGAGAATTTGAATCAACTGAAAATCCTTCATCGTATAAGATACTAGAAATCTACATATAACTAATTCTTATGGATAATTTGGATTCGTCATAAAACTGATTTCGAAAAGAGAAATAATTACAAACACACTTGAAAGGATTTTTCATACACGGAAATAATTTATAAAAGCAAAAATTTCAATCTATCCACAATTTCCAAAGGATAAATGGTACTTTTGCATGAATTCTGAATTGTCGAACTCTTTACAATGCATTAAAGAGTCAAATATTTCCTGCATAAATCCTTTATAAAAATATTTTATTATTACGAAAAATACAATTATTTAAATGCACTTTTATGTAGCGTGAATTTTTAAACATTCTCAATGCCGATTAATACCTCGTTATATATTTAACGGAATTGAGTGTCAGGGAATATAAAATTCTGACGTGTAACAGATTCGAACTGAATTATGCAATTTTGAATGAAGATGAAATACAATATAAATTCTCTAAAAATGGAATAAAAATGCTAAGATAACTGCACTAATGCTTCCTTTTTTTCATAAATCATTTAACACAAATTAATTTTAAAGTCTGTATCATCCAAAAAAATTTCATTTTTAAATCATTCAATCAAAACCGTCAATTAAATCAAACCGTGCAGTATCCCTAAATTTACAACGAATACATTTTATAACCAGTTATTTAGCAAAGTTTGAAGTGTTTTTCAATTCAACTCAAATTATTTGTGCATACGTCAGCACTATAAGTCACTTTTCCTTGCACACCCCTTCTTTCATGGCAGGGTGGTTCGGAATATAGATTTTTTCCCCAGAAGAAAAATCAAATTATGACATCGCTTTTAATCGCAGTCATTAAGCGTATGTCATAAACGGGAGGGGGCAAGAACTAACCCCTCTAGCACTCCCACCCCCAACAGTCTAATGAGGCATTTTATCAACCGCGGGCGATCAGACTATTCTTTCTTTCCCCTCCCCTCTTTGGCCTCTAGCCACTTCATTGACTGGAATAGAAAAGCTGGAAAACTCAAGTAATTATTGTACTTTTCGCTTACTGCAAAATGATCAGATAGGAAAATGTCAATATATTGACCAATATGTTGAGGGATGTTGTAAGGGGAGAAAAATTGAAAACTAACGAGTGTTATATATAAAAAAAGCTTTATTAGACATTTATAGTAATTAAGGTAACTCTCTGCCTACCTTCGGACTCATTTTTTTTATAAAAACAAATTTTAGAAACAAATTTAGTGTTTTTAGGAAGAGAAATAAAAAAAATATGTAAATACATAAAACATTTTAAATAAATATTGTACTTTTATTGGTCGTTTTCAAGGAAACTTCACCAAATTTTTACTAAAACGCGTAATACTGTATAAAAATTTCTAGTAAAATAATCATAATTTTCTTTATACACAACATACATATTACGGTTCTCTTCAAAATGAGCCAAAATCTAAGAGAAATATTAAAATACAAAAGAATTACAGACAATTATATATAAAAAAAATATCAAAATTTTTATATTATTAAGTTTTTTTCTTTATAAAACTATCCTAAGTGAAAAAATATTTAACATGCAACAAAATTTATGGTCTACTTTATGAAAAATAGTATAATAAACATTCCCACAAAATTTCAAAACGTTGTCTGGTTTGGTTCTTAAGATATTATGTATCTGGGTAAAGCGTTTCTTTCGAAAACATAATTTTGAGAAAAACGCATTTAAAGTCTTATCTTACCGCTTTTTTGCATAGAGTGATGTTTCTTAAAATCACTATAACTTTATTTCTATTTCGCTTAAAGGAAAAAGAAAAACTGTTCTGGAAAGAAAAAAATGTTCAAACTATAAGATTTTGAAATAAAAAAAATGCCTTATATGTAGACGAAAAACGACATTTTCAAGGTAGGCAGTCACCTTAAGTTCATTAAGAACTGCTAATTATATCAGGCTATTTCAAATACTGTATATTTAGATGGTGACAAAAAAATCTGCATTAAATAATTTTTTTTATTTGTATTTATTTCTATTTAGATAAAGACAATAATAAAAGAATATCTAGGTTACTGGTGAAAATTTAAGCTAAAAAATCCTATTAAACTAATACTACAAACACACACATTTGTGACATCTCATTTTCCTAAGTTGTAGTCAAATAATAAAGACAAATATTTAAACTGGAATTTGACTTTCAGATTTCCATGTTATACCAAATGAGAATACGATATATTTAATATACCTCAAGTAATTATTCTGCAGGGTGGTATTTTAACGAGAATAGAATTCTTTAATTCGTACAACCTTTTGATTACTAAATCACAATCTTAATAATTAGACTACAGAAAATTTTAACTTTATCATTATAACGCTCATGATAACTAGCATTGCTGAATGACACACACTTTAATACTAATCATCTCACCGTAATGTCACACATTAAATAACATTTCATTAGCAGAAACATAATTACCCCCTCTAACTTTGCAAGACTTAAAATCAGTTATATATTTTGTGAAACTAAGGGTTACATCTCAGTTTACAGCAATCCATTCTGAATCCCAATAAGATGAAGACATTTGACTGATACTTTTCTTATTATTCATAATAGAAAAATCTAGAATTTCGAGATTTTTCACACTTGGTGTACATCATTATCGATTAATCTACATAAAGAGATTAAACTTAATTCAAGAATCGACAGGAAAACTTTGCAATATTTTGCTATCATAAACAATATATTAATTGAAATTTCAAATATACTATAAAATCCGGGATATAACACGCGCCTAGACTTTCCAAGTAGCATTTTTTAATTTTTAGGTATATTAGCCGAATAACGCGCACCCACCCTTTTTTTTTTTACGAAGAAACCTGATATGTTCGTGTGAAATACCCCGAATAAATATCTTAAGTTTTGAAGACATTTATTCGAGGTATTAACCCAAGCTTTTGAAAAAAAGTATACTTCAAGTTCATACGGTATGTCACTTCCTTTAACTAAACAATACATAGATATAGGTATTATTTTTTTTTTATGCTCACCTGGTTTTTTTTATTTATTTCAGCTATCGTTTTTATACCCGGCGTATAACACGCACCCGCAAATTTCGATCTTATTGGCGTTAAAAGTGCGCTTTATAACGCCGGATTTTACGGTAATTCTTTTTCTTTCATTTAAGGCTGTTTTCGGCGAATTTTAAAATATAGGACCCGAATTCGGAATATTTTTTCAGATATAAAAGTACTCAAACATTAATATTATATTCTGACTTCACTATCTTGTAGAGAATCACTTATTTTATCATACTACTCATTTTTACCCGAGTTGATAAATTTTTTTCTTTTATGAAATGTGTTTCGCATTTTTTCTCTTATACCGTAATGCTAAATGAGCTACCCTTTTACATGTTAAAAGAACAAAATAATTATTTATGAAATTTTGAAATTTTAAAAACACTATATTATAAATAAATGCATGTTACAATGTCAAAATTTTTTATAAAAATTGAAGCATTTTTTCTGCCCGAAAATGTGCTTCCGCGTTAAGTTCACGCTCCTGTGTATATGGCGAAAACAGCCTTAACAATTTCATGCAATCATTCCAAATAGTATTGTATCTCTTTACCCAATTATTAAGTATCCAAATAAAGCAACCAATTAAATGTAATGATTAAAATTCGTATTATTTTACAACTATAATTATTTATACCTTGTCTTAAACAGTAATATCAATCACCAATTCTTAAAACAACTTGTACTCGAGGTCGAGTTATCCATCATACAGTGATGAGAAACTCTTCAACACTTCGAGGAATGTTTTCCTGCATAGCTCAGTATATTGCTGGAAAGCCTCCGAAATATTCAAGAGCCTTAATATCAGCCAAAGATCGATGAGATTCTCGTCATGTGTTCCAAATAAATAAATTCGCTATTTATATCATAAAATATGTTATATAATGAAAGAAATAACTAGCAGAAAAATATTTAATACAATTAGGTTTATTTTCTCTTCAGATGTGGGAATTGATCGAAACGAAGCATTATCAACTATTAGACGAGGGGGAAAAAACATTGAACTTAGTTGGCGTAAAAGGTTGGTGAACTTGATTGTAACTATCTCGCGATCAAGGAAGTTTAGTTATTTAGTTGGATTATATTGAACAAATATTTTTTATTGCTACAAGCCCGTAGAGCAGCAGTATTTACTTCAATAACAAACAACTGTCAGATCGTCACTCAAGAACCGAATGTGATTATTTTTTTTAACCAGTTTGCTTTTACCATGAAATTCAGTTACGGATAATAAATAAACATTCATGTTTACAAGCACCGAATGCTGTTCTTGTTTAGCAACTTTCAAGCGCAGACATTTTTTAAAAATTTTAAATAAACTCGTTTAGTGTAGGCAAATAAATTTTTCGCCTTGTTTCAGTTGCTGTTTTTCAAATATTTCCTGTGTGAATTAATATATTCAGAATTTTTAATATGCTATTTTAAGTTTTGTTTAATATTACAGAAATATTAATTTATCTAAATTCGACGACTTAATTAACATATCGTTGATAAATTTGTTAAAATGTTTATAAAAAGCCAATTGCACTGATTAGTATTACACTCGAGTTTCTTCTTTAACATTAGTGTTAAGCGAAAAAATTGACTTTCCTTAAAAGTTTTACTCGACTTATAAGTTTCGTTTTGTATTTTTTCCCCTGTAAAATACAAAGAAAATTTCTGGAAATCTAAGTAAGCTCTTGTTAATTTGTCATTATCAAATCAGGGATGACATTTTGTAAAATACGACTTTCATTTCCTCAAATTTCGGATAGTAACTTTCTTAAAGGCGATCTAGTCAGCTAGATTAACGTTAGACAAACTACATTTTATATTCAGAATATTCGACGACGAATATTCAGACGAAATATTCTTGATTACATCCAATGTTCACTCTAATCCACATATATTTATCTTAAAATGATGACCTTTAATACATTATGGAAAAAAAGGAAGGTTTCTTTATATATAACATTAATGTTTGCAATGTGTTCAGGAATGACAACTCGAATAAAATTGTGAATATTCTTTTAAAAAGTAGTTGATTACTCACTTTTGGTACTAATGAAAAGAGAAAGAGGGAAGATAAATACTTTCACAATAAGAATATAATATAAAATGATTCCAACAATATTACAAATTTTAACAAGAATAAAATTTCAAGGCTGAAAATTATACACATTTTTTTATATTTGATCTATTAAAGAGAACAATACATGCATATCTTTTTAGTTATATATATTAGAAGATACATGGATCTAGTTTGGTATATTCATACCATTTGCACATTTTTCGTACAGAAAAGTGGCTGCTTTTGAAAACTGATCAATAAGGCCCCTTAACATTAGCATAAATATCAAAGTTAATTTCGCTCAGAAAGTAGGGGGGAAACTACCCCGATAAAGCATGCGCATATATTCTATCGCCAAATGAACTAAAGAGAGAATGCCTAGTCCCCCCTGGGAGCTAGCGGCTAGCCCAGATTTAATTTCGCAATCAGAAAGCATATCGAACAGGGCGTCGCCATAGCAACGAAAAGGATTTCTATTCCGATACTCGGTTGAAAAAGCTAGATGCGATGTCATGTTGGACCTTTAAGTGAAAAAAAGGCGTGCAAGAAGCTTTTGGAACAAAAAATACAGTTGGGATTTTTAGGTCCAGAAATAGCAAGCTTAACCTTTAGAGTTTGGAATTTTATAGATAGGCTTTTATGTACTCAGGTTTCAGTTACTTTGTATTTTGTTACTATTTTTGGTATAATTGCAATACAGATCCCCATAACCATATTCAAAAATTTAATTCTAAAGAGAAAATTTCTTGAAATTTTACTGAGCAAAAAATATAACATATCGATAAATTCAGCTTAAATATTTTTTGTATTAACATTTTTTTTTAACTCAGAATACTTTTTAGAATTACCTATGCGGAAAAAAAAAATCAATTGCACAGAATCTTAATATGGTGAAACCAGTGGCGTCCACAAGGGGAATGGGGTCTCCGGGTTTGAACTCCCCATCGACCTTTATTTTTTGCACTGATTATAATTTTAGGCATTTGTTAGTAATAATATAATTTTATAAATTAATGATAATTATTCATGTAATAATTTTTTTTTCATGTTTTTGTCGACAATCGACAAAATCAAAGGAATATGTTTGGCGGCGTATTAGGGTATGACAAAAGAATGGTGGGCTTTCGATTCCAGACCCGCCTTTTAAAAAATTCATGCGTGCGCCACTGGGTGAAACACACTGGAGTAACTAGTTCTGAGTGGGCCCCGTATCAAAATTTCTTTGTGTGGTCGATTTTTAGATATGAGAACCCTGTTAGTGAGACTGTAGATAAAAATGTTGGGGGCCCTGTATCATTGATACGGCGGTAGCTACGACCCTGGTGAAACACACTGTATTTTTCAAGAGGAAAAATTTTGTGATATGGACAAGACCATCAAATATTTATAAGTCCTTATACGGATTTAGAATTTTTTAATACAACAAGGTGAAATTCTGTGCATACTTATTAAAATTTGAACCCTTTATCCTCCGACGGTACTTATAAGTACCACTCACTTTAAAATGACATAGAATAACCATTTTTACAAATACTCTGACGATACTTTGCAGGAATATTCTTTTAAATCCACTCTTCCAAGATATATGGCAGTACGGGTTCTAAGATGAGTATTTTAGCGAGGAAAGTGAATAATTTTAGAGCAGAAATTACGTTTTCAGCTGACGACGTTTTCAGCGGATTGCGAAGATTAACTATTTTTTCGGAACAAAAATGACAATGTCAAAAGACAAGTGATTTTTTTTATGTTAATAAATACCTTAGAAAATGATTTGACTATTTATTTTAAGTGAACAGTGTATATAATTAATTTTACAGTTGAATATCTTTGATTACTTAGAACGAATCTTAGAACGCTCTTAGAATCTTAGAATCGACTTAGAACGCTCTAACGAATTAAATTTCCCAAAGTTGAGTATTTTGTTTATGCATATCTCTTAATTTTCAATGTAGTGATTCAGAAGAAAATATTACATGAAAAAAACTGCAGTAAATCATAATGTGGTAGATAAAGGGTTAAGATGAGTATGCATCATATGTTAATTTTAATTTGGATTTAAGAAAAAGAAAATTAGGTCATCGAATCTTTAGAAAAAACATGTATGCAATTTAATATAAATCTTTTGTTTAAATACTTGAGAGTTTATGCATTGTTCTCTTTAAATATTTGAAAATTCAATCGAGAGTTATGTTCATTTTAATAGCCACAAACCTTTGGTATACTAGTTTCAGACAGACAAAAGTAAAAAAAAAATAGAATTATTCTCTTGTTATCATATGTTACGAATTATTAACTTTATTACAAGAGAATGCAATTATGTGATTTTACTGAATTTGTTTAACAAATAAAAGGCATTTTTAAATTTATTGCATTATACAAATTTATATAGAGATTTCTACATTACCCTCATTTAAAAATTCAACATTTCCAATATTTTACTGCTGGATATGTTACCTAAATGTTTTCAAGTATTGCTATATATGTGAATTCAATACAGTCATAAAAGAAATATTTTAGCGAGAAACTAATTTTAATGTTACACGCATTCCAAAAACAAGTTTGGCGAGTAAATCCAAATTTGAATATTTTAGTACAAAAATAGACTTTAATTTTCTTGTATGTATGTGAAATGATATTCCAATTCACTCATAATTTATATTATATAGAATAACATTTCTGCCGTCACGTCGGCGACTTCGAGCAGAGCTATTAAACTCGGTTTGTCATTATGGCAACATTTGTGTCACGCAAGTGGCAACACATACTTTGTCCGCAGCACGAAATGCGAAAAATCAAACACAATGTATAACATTACACTGATTGATATAAAATGCTTCCATTCGAATTGGGAAACTGACGACCTTAAGACAAAAAGACTGTCCAATATTAAAGCAGGCTTTCAAGTAATTAACATTTCATTCTGCAAAAGAATTATAAAAATCTAAATTATGACGAATTAAAAGTTGAGTATTTAAAAAAAGGATTTCTTTTTTAAAAAATGCTTTTTAAGTGTACTATTGTTTATCTATTGAATGAAAAATTCACTTAAATTATTAAATATAAGGATATTGCAATTGATATGTACGCATTTTGGAGCCCTTAAATCTTTTGTATAATAAATGTGTGAATAACTCAAAATTTTAGAACTATTAAAATCTTAATGTATGTATCATAAAATAGAATAGGGAATGTGGAGTTGGGAATTTTTTCAACAATTTCTTTTATTCATTTTTTCTATATTACAGCTTACCTAGTTATAAACCTTTTTTTCATGCCTCTAACAAATTCTCGGTAAAATCTTATTTTAGTCCAGACCTTTGGCAGAGAAAAATTGTGCCAAATTTCGCCTGTGAGCGAGAGTTGCATTAACGTCGTACTATAAAGCAATACAAGATTTACTGGCGACGTTAAAATTGCGCCAGAAGCTCATTTCTGTTTATGGACATCTGTCCAATATAATGATAATTCGCCAAGTTGGCGATAAATACAGGTGCGTTTAAAATAGGATCTAATCCAAATTCTCAATTAGAACATAAGAAAATCCTTTTCATAGTCTTAGAAATTTAATGAATTGCATTTGCTTTATAAATTGTTTTCAATCCCCGGTTAATAATTTATTTACGTTAATAAAGCATAACATTATGGCAAAATCAATTTCGAAGTTATTTAAGAGAAACTTAATACTTTATATGCTTTTCCCATAGACTGAATCAATCGAGGTGCAAATTAGAAACCAACAAAATTTCTTTTTTTTTTCAATGAGGAATAACAATCGTACAATTCATATTTAACACAGCTGAAATAATTTAAAATGAAAAATTCATTAAAATAAAACATGCATGATTTTAGCCCCTTGCTCCAACATAAAATACCTCACATTCCACGGAATGTACTCTGTGTCAATAACTCGAAGAAATGAATTCAAAAAATTTATATTTCATGGCTTCTTTAATGTCCTTCACGCTATCATTTTCACTACGGCATAACAATTTCCTTAACAAGAAAATGAAATTTAATATGTAAATGACATGTCGTGACCTTGAATTCTCAAGATATAAAAATACACCGAAAGCCGACGCCCGTATATCAAGTGTATTAAAAAAAATAAAATCTTCTTTACTATTTTAGATCTTTTCATGATCATTTCAGTTCGGACATTCAACTTTCTTGTGTGTTGCCAAGCGTCAAGACGAAAAATTCCAATAAGGCAACTCACTTTTAAAACTGCCCTCGTGTGACGTCACGCTCCACTGACCAATGAGAACATCTATTTCTCCGGAAAACGAATGGATGCACCTCTAATGGATTGCGCGCGTCTTGGAATTTTGAAACAAACTGCCCAAAATTGATGAAGAAAACTGATAAATGCTTTGTTTTCGCAACAATATTGTAAACTGAGTTACTGTTCATTCAGTTTTGCGTGCTCAGAAATATTATGGAATAATTTTAAAACTACTAAAATGTTTATTAAGTTCTGAGAAACGGGTTGTTACTATGTATGTCAAGAATTGAAAGGATTAATGTGTGATCATATTTTACAGAAATTATATTTTTTCTACGTGGCCCCAATTTTTTTTTCTTCCAAAATCTATAGTTGTAGTCATTATTTCGTGTAACTGTTTATAACTTTGAGAAATAAATTTTAAAATTGCAGCAAATTTTTAGTGTAAATTAACTCTTGATATCCAGTATCTCCTAAACGCGTTTCAATATATAATGTTTGTGTCTTATCACTACTATTCTCCAACGAAAAAAAAAAGTCGCTATTTTGATGTTGGTGACAATGAAAACTAAACGAAAGCGCACCACAGAAAGTTGCCACGGGCGCTAAATAAAATTAGTGGTTTTGATCGTTTGATTTTCATTATTATTTTTCGTAGTACTTTTTAAGAATAAACCGATAATGGTTTTTGGATAGCACAACTAGGCATATGCCAAATGACGAAGAAATTACAGTCAAGTTATTTCCAAATAAATGAAACATTCATAAATATAACTGATTTTTCCCCGGTAATTTTGAAAGACAATCATGCCATACATCAAGATCAGATTTTATCTTTTTGCTCAGTATTTTTAGTACTTACGTATTATCGTAACAATCGCCAACTCTATTAACAACTCGCCAAGTTGGCAATCGCGATTTCCTAAGTGTCGTACCCGCTGAATTGGCAACCAGGTGCTTCGTTTCATATAATGTCGCCAATAGGTTGCGATAATACACAAGTACCATGCTTTTTATTTGTATGTAGATCTGATAAAAATTACACTGCTAATATATTTACACGCAATGGAACCTCTTTTTCTTTTCAAATTCTGAACCCAAATTCCTATTTTTGGCGATAATTAGCGAGCTAAAAATTGTACAAGAAATAATAATAATAATATCATTTATCTACGAAGAATATAACACTAAAGAGAATGGATGCATTGATATGCATTCATATAAAAAAAAAATTACCTCATTCAGCAGAAAAACAAACACATGCTTACCTGCAAAGAAAAGAAAATACAATTAAGAAACAATAATAAATGGAAATAAGCATACTATGCAAGATAGAATTTAAATCCGTGTAAATTAAAATTTTTCGGATAATTCCTTTCCATAATATTTAAGTTATCTAAAAATTTCTTATTAATAAATAACCATTTTTTTTCTAACTAATTAATTTTAAGGAAAAATACTGCATAAAAATAAAGATATTATAGGTTTACAGCACTAATATCCATAAAATCATGTAAAAACATTTTCAAAAACTTCCAGTTTGGTGAAGAAATTTCAAGAAAATATTTTAAGTAAAATATTATTCTCAGCTTAGAATACTCTAAACATTACCATTAATCTTTCAGAGTTTGACAACTGAATTCATTATTTTGTTTTGGATTTCGCATTTTTAAGTAGAACAAACATTGCGGCTTGGAATCACAAATCATTCAAAATTTCAAAATCCATATAAAAAAATTCTAATACTACAGATCGTATGTATTTGTATCCGAAAGTTTAAGGTATCCGACTACTTCGGAACCGTGATTTTGCAAAAGCGAATAAATGGATAATATTTATGATATTTAGTGTCACTTAGATTAGAAAATGTACATAAAATTGTTTTGAAAATAGTATTACAATAAAAAATTATTTAAGTACAATATTTTGACAAAAAATGAACATAGAATGACCCAATTTTAAAATATTCTCCTTTTGTGAAAAATGCTTCTATTATAATATTTTGCCTGTCTATAGCTCAGACCTCTGTATGGAGGCTCAACTAGAAATTTTGAAATATATGACTTAGAAGTGGGTTTATCCATGTTTTACGACAACAGAGGAGAGAAATTTTAAGAAAAAAACACCGATAATTATTTCAATGGCTTGTAACTCTGAAAATAAAGTGAATTTTTCAAAAATCATCGTTGATCCTCTGTAGAGAAGTTTGAGCTATATACAGGCAAATTATTATAATAGAAGCATTTTTCACAAAAGGAGAACATTTTGAAAAAAGGTTACTCTATGTTAATTTTTTGCCGAAATAGTGTATTTAAATAATTTTTTTTTGTCAAAATGTCCTTAAAACAATTTTATACATGTATTCTAATCCAAGTGACATTAAATATCATGAAAATTATCCAGTTATGTGCTTTTAAAATCACGATTCCGAACGTAGTCGGATACCTTAACTTTATTGATGCTGCAATTGATCCGTGTACTTAAGTCCTTGCCAAAATTTAAAGTTTTAAATAAAAGGTAAAAATGTTAAGAACACACAATTTTAGATAAAAATACCACAATGGTTTTCTTTCTCTCTGACCCGAATTTAAAGCAAAATTTATAATACTTGAGTTAGATCATTTTAAAATCCGAATCTTTATTTAGCAACCCCAAAAAACCAAATACATTTCATTCTTTATGAATGAGAACAGCACGTGTATAGTAATGTCTGTGACACTTCTTACCGCAAACAAGAAGACAATCTTTTTACCATATTCTAAATTTAAATGTAAATGCATGTAGAAGGTCAATTTTCTATATTTCACCGACATACATACGAAAAGCAGGTCGTCCTTTTTCTAGAGTAAGCTCGTGGATGCCGATAATCGAGGAACAAGACCACAGAAAAAAATCAGAAAGTAGTCAAACGAAGAACAAATATAGAAGAGGAAGCAAATTTAATCTCGACCTCTCTGAATCACAAACAAATAAAAACATCTCGGTAAAATAAAAACAGAATTGAAATGACGGATTGTTTCCGAACATCCAACTTCACGCGATCAGACACAGACAGGGAGGTTCTCGTTCACGCATTCAAGCGGTTCGTGTACAAATGCCACAAAAAAGGTCACTGAAAGGGTTTCGGAGGCAGTCACCGTGAACTTGCAGAGAACAGCAAACAAAACGCAGGATAAAACTTCACGAGAGAAGATCTCATCTCAATCCTGTCTTTCTCTCTATGGCACGCTATGATGAAGATTGCTTGCCTCTTGGTGGTCCCCAGTTCGTCAACAATGGAACTCTCAGTGTTGTTTAGCATTGGCCCGGGTTGAGATGTTCCAGCCTTCATTGAAAGACAACAAACCACAGTTCTTGAGAGAGTAAACAATTTAGGGAATAAAGATGAGTAAAAGGTCAGTAAATAGAGAAGGAATTTACTAAACAAAAATGTCGTCAAGCAAGGAAACAGTCGTGAGAGGATCATGAACCGCAAGACTCTTGATACCAATGACACCACAGCACAAAACAATGAATATTACGCACTGAAATATGCAATGCACCGCTTTATGTATTTCATATTTAGTTTCGCTCTTAAATCCAAATTTTTTCATTTAAATTCTCAATGTTTGGCTTCCATTAGAAATACTTTACAAAATAAGAAAATCGGATTTTCATTTAGATATATTAAAAAAAATTATAAGCTGATACAAATTTTCGAAGGGAATAAAAGTGCAGCTGTCATATCCTATGTCGTACTATAATTATACAGGCATTCCATAATATA
Source organism: Trichonephila inaurata madagascariensis (assembly GCA_019973955.1). Taxonomy (NCBI): domain Eukaryota; kingdom Metazoa; phylum Arthropoda; class Arachnida; order Araneae; family Nephilidae; genus Trichonephila; species Trichonephila inaurata. Next base: position 336,189 of record BMAV01016448.1, read on the forward strand.
TGTAGTTTATATCATATTTACATAAGTATCCTCTATGGATGAGTGAGTGAAAGTGTGGATTTATGGCGCAAGAGTATCATATATGGCAG
>BMAV01016448.1:342435-397124 GCA_019973955.1 Trichonephila inaurata madagascariensis
TATATATATATATATATATATATATATGTGTGTGTGTGTGTGTGTGTTAAAACATCTGATTCGTTTGTTAAGAACATAAAATATTTCTGTGTACGATCTTTTAACAATTCAGATATAATACTGAATGAAACTATTATTTGGATACAATTTTACTATAATGATCAACGAATAACTTAAATAAATTAAAGTTGCCCGTTGTCGTTAAAACTTAACATTAAATCGAAACACGAAAAAGATTAAATCAGTTATAAAATGACTTGAAATGTTTTTATTCGTCAACTGAGATGCATACAATTAAATCTAAAACGTGATTCTAATTTAAAGCATTACTATTTTTAGAAATTCATAAGTTTAAAATGCTATTATGTAGGGATAAATAAAGTATGAAAAGTTGAAAAATGTTTAAACCATAAAAGAAAAATTAAAATTATTCAAAGTTCTATTTTTACAATCGCCTGACTGGTGTTCTTATTTACAATTACCACAAAATGGTCGATGTGTAATTTTCTTTGAAATTTAAGCTACCCGTTTAACCACAAAAGTGAGCAACCATAAAACCACAAAGGTAAAAAAAATAGGAACATGGAATACTGAATACAAAGGCACAAAAGTTTTGTTGAGAAAAGTTCCAATAAAATACTTTGATAATAAATATTACACTGTAAATACCTATTTTAAACAATGAACAGCTTATCTTTCAGCATATCTACGAAAAGTACTTTATTAATCAGTTATTCATTTTGTACTCTAATTGTCCTTAAGAATAATGAAACTCGAATCTTTTAATAAATTTTAAAGAAATTGAAAATTATGTGACAAATTGGTTGATAATTTAGAAAATTAAATTTAATATTTTATACCACGAAATTTGAAATTTCACACCCAATTTTAATTAACCAGATTGCATTTTTGGAATAATTCCTATTCTCTCTTTAGAACTTATTTTTTTATGACAAAAATATTCTCTAAATGTCTAAAAGGTAATGATAGTTTTAAGAGATTCCTCATTTGATTTTTAACTCTAAATTAAAGGTTATTCCTCCATACCAGCATTGAGTTTTGAAAATATTAATGTAGCAATTCCACTTTGGGTTCCGTTCAATTGATGCAGTAATTCCACATTTTTTGTATAAAAATGCATTGTCTTTGAAAGAAAATAAAAATCTACAATGCGATACAAAATGAATCCACAATCACAAAATTTTGGAATATTACTTCTAGATTAACAGCTAGAATTTTACTCACACATCAAATTTATATGCTACTTCTTCAATGTTTTCTTTGCTTTTAGACTCTAAGCATTGCAATAAATATTTCTGAAAATTTGAGCTAACTATGCTGAATAGTGTATGGAATTTGAGGACAGGATGACAGTGACATCTTCATCTATAACATGGATCACATGAACAGAAATGATGGAATAATCTACTCAACAAACTTCATAATCTATAAAATAGCTATAATTTAAAACTGCAAAAAATCAGAGACCTCAAGAGCATAGAGCAAGCACAGCATCTTCTCATTGAATCTAAGTTTCAATGGAAAGATGCGTCCTTTGTGATAAAAATCTGTTCAAAAACAATGTGCAAATCCTTAAATTACGGTTTTTAGTGTCAAACAGACGGAGAAATTACTACTACTCCTTCTACCCTAGCCAAAACTTTTTGATAGAGATCCAGGAAGTGTGATGGCGGCCATCTTTGATTGGCGATGTCGAATTACACGGTTTGGCGAGGAAAAAATACTCTACAAATAGCTTCCTGAAGATCTTCGTTGATCCTTTACGCAGTCAGATCGGAATTTTAGATTGTTCTTTGACACTTGCGTGACGTTCAAATGCCACGATAATAAGACGTTGAGATATATAACTGCATTTTTTTTTATTTTCATTCCAAAAACGAAAAAGATTGGGAAGATTATCATTCGCGCGGTTTAAAAAAATAGACAAAGGAAGTCCGCTTATCAAACGATTTTTTCTGTTTAAAATTTTGACACATGACAGATGTTTTTCAAAAGAAATATTAAAAATTTTTTAAAAAAGCATTTTTTTAGCTATATTTTATTTCACTTTCATGGTGGTCTCCTCGATAAAAATTTAAATTATCAAAAGAGGAAGAGGGAAAACATAAATAAAAGACTTGAAAAAGAAACAACGACAACTTGAAATGAAAGGTATTTGTCCATTTAATGGATAAGTAAAAAATTTAATAACAGTTTTTTTTTTTAATTCATGTCACAGAATAGCATTTTGCACCACTTTTTTTAAGAAAACGCTTCTTATTTAAAAAAAAATAATCAGATAGTATACGAGAATATTTTAACGTCACTAGTAATATAGTTTCAATAAATAACGAATTGATGAAAATACGACGAACTAACAGTGGAGTAATGTACACCCCCGCATTGCGGGAGGCTCAGGATTCAAGGGGCCCAAGGCCTGACTGCCACCAAGTACCAACCCATTGCAAAATCTGACTTGGGGGCCCTAAACCTGACTTTGCAGGGGGCCCCAAATGTTCTCCGTCACGCCACTTCTAACACATGTTTATAACCCTAAAGATTCCAAATAATTTTCAGAAAGTATCCTAATCACTGAAACTAAGTTCAATTTTTCATTTAGAAATGAGGATTTTAAAATGCGTATTTTTTATTTGATTATTACGCTACACACAATAAGCTGTTTGCATCGGACGTCATAATTTTAAACTACGATTAAAATAATCCACATAAATGTGTGATTTAGACGCTGATAGATTTAACGAAAATTAATCTACACGCGCACACTGCGGTCTTTGCGTAGAAAAGACCTAAACGTACTACGTCACGTTTATGAATTCATTAGTTTTCATATCCAACTACCTTGACTCAAAACTCGACTTAATTCGCAGCAATTTTTTGATAGTTAATATCTATATAGAAAACCCAGAAGAATATTAATATAATAAAGGTAATTTTAAGTAACCTATAATTTTTTAAAATTTTGTGTTCGACATTAAAATGAGCATGCCATTTTCTATAAAAAAAAAATGCAAAATGTTTCAAGAGTAAACAATTCAAAATACTATTAAGTTCATTTAAAAGCATTTACAAAATAAATTGTAAGGCACACAAACTAAAGAAAATTTTAAAAAACTCAAACTTCATACAGTTTTTTTTAAAAAAATTAAATATTTTATATTTGCTTAAAACATATCGAACCCAAATTGTAATATTAAACATGCGGAAATACTTATTACAAATATATATTCTTGAAACCAAAATAAAACGTTATATACAATATTTTTCTATAACATTTAGTTTTTCCCCTTCAAAACTAAAACGGTAAGATACAAAAAGAGATCAGGTCAAAACTAAAAATGTCTGCCTTTTATAAATTGTTCAACCAAAATTTTATAGTTAAATTCTGATGTTTTTACCATTTACACGCAATCCAAAGGAAATCTCATAATGTAGTACTTCACTTTAAAATGTAGAAAATCAATATTTCAGTCATTCCTTACAGACTACTACTACATTTACATGCTTCTAAGTTATTTCATATATTTGCTGAATAGTCCGAAATAAAAAATCTTAACAGTTACTACCGGATATGCAAAACACGATATTCCATGAACTTTAAAAATCAAAATGATGTGCAGGTTGATAAGCATTGTACGGGGAACAGATGCTGCATAATTTCAAAACAAACATTACAACTTCCTGAATCACGTTTTTCTGATTCGTATACACAAAGGGTAATAAAACAGCACGGAGATTTTATAATGTTATTTGGCTCCAAAAAGAAATTATATATAATTTTTTCTTTTACAACCATACTTCGAGTCTTTGTCTTGATTTTTCTCGAAACGATGCACTGCCAATTTACCCTGGCTTTTGCTTACATGAAAGTCTAAAATCGCGAAAAGAAACGAGATAAAATACGCCAATTTGGCGTAGAAAATGCACGTTACGTTTATAACATGAAAGAGTGTGCAATGAAGATTTGTTTTAGATCAAACGAGTTTGCAACGAGTCTAATGATCTCTTAACGAGTCATTTAACTTAACAAACATCGCATCAAAATGTTATAATGTTTAAAAACTCTATAATAAAAACAATTTATATTGTTTTAGACATAAAAAAGGGGCAATTGCATGTTTCACAAAGTGGAAGTACTGAAGATAAAGAATGTTGATTTAGCAAAAATATTTAAACTCTTTGCACAAAGATTATTCAAAATAAAAAAGTAACATTTAAATAAAGACGCAATACTTAATTGGAATAGTAATATTCCTATTCCGGTACCTTATTTTTGCTATACCGGTCCTTATCCTTCGGTTCTGGTCCTTTTGTCCTTATATTTGAATTACAGAAAGGCCAGTTAAAAAAGAAGAAAAAAATGGAGCCGTGATTTTGAAACATGCTCAAATGATAAAACAATGTCAGAGACGATGCACTTAGATTTCTTAATTTCAAAACAAAACTTTAATAGTAATTTGAAACCTAATTCATTTAGAATCCAGTCGTTTTCTGTCATTTATTAGGATGAGATTAGTATATTCTAGTTAAATATGTGATCTCCAGTTACGTAAGCTACGATGTGTTTTCAAAATGAAATTCAAGCAATGCAAGTCTCCAGTTAAAAAAAATTATGAAATGATTTTTTTTAAAAAAAGTTAAATATCTTTGCTGTTTTGAAAACATTTCAGAAATATTGCTATGTCGATTAAAAAAATTACCATAAAAATTAATCGGCTCTTTCAAAATGATCATAACCCGTAAAAGTAGTGCAATAAATATTAGATAAAAAAATTTAATAACACAAATTTTTCAATTCAGATATAAACAGGGAAGAACAAACGTTTCGTAAAATTTACAAAATACATTTACTCTTACTTATAAAGCAGTTATTAGTAAACAGACAAATCATACGACATTTTGTTTTAAATAATTTTTTCCCACGGCTGGTGATTGGGAAATGCTTGAATTTGAAATAAGTTCATCGTAAAACAGAGTTTTTCTTTTAGATACTGTTTTTTCTAGAATACTAAATAAAAAATTATAGAGGATGCCTCAACAATATACAACTTATATAAGAGATAAAACTTGTACATTAATTTTTTTTTTTTTTAAAAAGAGAATTTTTCAAAATTAAAAAGAATGGCTTAAAAATTTTAAAAAAATTGCCTTACATAAAAATATTTAATTTAGTAGGCATCTATATATCTTCACAAAATCAAAAATATTTCTGAAAAAAGTCTACTATATACTGATACATGAATTTCACTTTCTTATAAGAATGACATTTGATTTTATAAGTTTCCAACTTTCTCCTCTTCCATTGTTTTTTTTGTGATTTATTTCACAAACAAACTTATTTATTGCTTTGATAAAATTCTGTCATATTTGCAATTCACTCTATTTAATTTGAAATAAAAAATTCTAGTGACATAAATTTGAAAATTAAATGACACTTCAAGGTTTCAGGAAGGAGAAACAAATTCTTATTTATAACTGTAAGGAAATAAATCATTTGTATATATATATATATATATATATAAAGGATCTAATATATGCTTCTAAAGAGAAATACACGCTATATAATGATTATTTAAATACACTAAGTAAATTATCATTTTGTTCTTATATTTTTGATCAATTAGTATAATATGTTTATCGAAAATTGATTCGAACAGTCGAAGCTGTTACAGACTTAAGAGAGGTAGAAAGAATTACGTAAAAATTATCCTGAATTTTCTGAAAAATTTAGTTGCGAAACATACAATAATAATGCATAAAATGAGTTGAAACGTAATACGACAGACCATATTATAAAATATATATAGAGAAAAAAAAATCCTAACTTTTCGCTTTGGATAATCTGAAAGAGAAAAAGGAGAAAGGACAGAGAAAAGATATTAAGTAAAAAAAAAGAACGTGAATTTATGTTACCATTAATATATTTTTGCTGTTGAGAGTCCTTCAATAAAACAAAAATCGTCTTAAGATGATATTTTTGATATTTACTAAACCTAGCAATACCTTAAAAACTTTATTTCAATATCGTTTGGAAGAATAATGGTAGTTACGTATTATACCACATCGACCAATTTCACCAAATCAAAAAAACGTTGTTAATTTTTAAAAAAAAGTCGCCAAAATCTGTCATCGTTGGTTTTGTGTTCGATCGTGCGGGAGAACAGTTTTTCACTGTTAGCTACATATGCGGCATTTGGCAACGTCTTTTGATCTGACGAAATTGATCAACATTATAATACGTAAGTACCAAATTGATTCTTTGTTATATATATTATCGTTTTAACGAACCACTCTATTTTATTTAGTGAATTATTACTCAACTTGTGCCAATACCTTAAAGTAGAATTTAATAAAATAGTTATATATAAAGTGTGAATTTAAACTTAAAATGTGAATTTAACTTGTATTTCCATAACTTTTCAATCGCCTTTACAGCAAAACCCAATGATTTTCATTATACCAAGTGCCAAATCTGTGTCGTGTTGCTTCTAGGACAGGGGCGTCAAACTCAAAGACAAACTTGGGCCAAACAAAAAGGCTTAACTTTAGGTGGGCAGAAAAAAAAAAATCAATATTCATATAGAAACTTAGGTTTATTTCGAATACATTATAATAAGAATATGTAAATGAACAAGAAAATTTAATGTTTACGTCCTGATACTCAACATCTCTTCTCTGCTACTACCTTTTCTATTTCTGGTGGTTTTTAAAACTTTATTACATATTATTGGGTGCCGATATATTGGCCGAAACGCAAAAATGTTCGCTGTGGGCCGCGAATTTGATACCCCTGTTGTAGGATTTGTATACGAAATTCGTTTTTTAAACTTTTTTTTCCAAGAGCGATAACATAATTACAAATTTAATGCAACTGGTCTGCTTATTTGTTATTTAAACATACTCTTCTGTTTGCTGTTTTATCTACAACTTTTTTATTCAAACATTATAATAAAAGAAGTTCCAAATATACTATTATATATGAAGGTGAACTTGAAATCCAGTTCAAAACAGATAACGCCCTTGAATATAAAAGCTTCCGAATTCGAGGAATTTTCAATCACATTCTCAAAAATAACTTTCAACGTTGAACTACAGAGCGAAACTAAAAATAACATCGCCATTGTGCACATTTATATCATCGAAAACACATTAATAGTGGCAAGGAACGAATTTTCCATCAAAGCAAGTGGCAGGAGAAATGGTAAATCGATTTCATAATGATATATCCAAGTGACGAAAATGAAACAGTTCATTGTCCTTTAATTCAAAGATAGAAGTGAAAATTCACTGAATTACAGCATTGATTTTTTAACTCTAATTCGTAGATTCAATATTTTCTTTTAACAGCTTGAAAACAACTTCCATGCAACTTTGTTTTGTAAAGAGAAAAAAAAAGTCTAATCGAAACATTTTGGAACAAACTTGGGGGTTCTTCTATAAATCATAATTCTTGTAATCTTTTTACCATTGGTGTGGCTAGTTTTGAGTGGATCCTGTATCAAAAATCCTTTGGGTCCCTTTTTTAGATATTAAAGTCCTGTTAGTGGGATTGTAGTTACACGTGTGGGCCCCTGTAGTTTAAAGTCTCCGTATCATTGATACGGTGGTAGCTAAGTCCTTGGTTTTTACATAAAAAAGTGATTCATGATCATATTAGGGAAGGTAACGCAATTTTAAATTATATTTTAGTGTACCACACAATATATTGATAGACACTTCTATATATCTTGTATTAATTCTTTTAAATTATATAAACCTGTTTTGATTATGTACAAAAGAGTAAAATTTTCTTCCACACGTATTTATTTGGTACTTATGTATTATTACTGTCGTCTAATTTCGCAAAACGAAAAGACATCGCTAATCCAATAAAACGTTGCCAAAAGCCATAATCGTTATTACTGTGTTCGAACGTGATCGAGAATGATTGCCACTATTAGCTGTATACGGCAGCATTTGGTGATGCCGTTTGATTTGACGAAATTTGTCGACGGTATAATATATAATCATTTTGTTTAACATGTAGAAAAATATTTTTTAAAAAATTATCAAAGATAAAATATTGTATTAGAACAGGCTGTAAAAGAAAGTCATTTTTTCATTGTTTTATATTAAAAAGGGTTAAATGATTAAATTGAATTTCTCAGCATATTTTGATTTCCTGTCAAACATGCAATCCCTGAAATACATATTTTTTTTACAGATAATCTCTCAAACTATATGACTCAAATAAATATTCGACGGAAGTCTTACACAATTTGAATATATTTTAACATGTAAAACTTCTCGCATTTCGTTTTTATTCTCTATTTCATAAACCCCCAGTGTGACATTGACTACTACTTGAAACTTGCAACATATTTTGGACTTATTCCACTAAAAACAGATAAAACGAATCAAAACAAAAAAACTTCTCGTTCTCAAGTTCGAAAAAGAAAATTGTTTGCTGAAACCTCTCACTCGACACTATAAATCACATCTTTATGCATCACAAATCAAAAAAGAAACTTCCTACAATTCCCGCATTTGAAAAAAGCTATTGATCATTCCTGCTTGGAAGAAATTCAAGTCCCTACAAGCTTACACAATCAGATGAAACACATTTTATCCACATTGCATACAAAAGACTCCAACAACTTGGCGTGGAAACGTGCCAGAACGCAAGACAGACGGTCTTTTGTCGGTTTTAATGAATCAGTTTTCATCACTGGGTTATCCCATGTCATCATCCTTGAACTCCTTTCAGAACTATATCGCCAAGAAAGGTGGAAAAGCGATGACAACGAGATCACGGCCGCGTGGACTTGGAAAAGCGGTAGACAACGTTAGTTCTGATGTCATCGACACCTGGATTCAATCACAGCGAACCCACAAGAAAACGCAACAACTGACAGCTCTTGAAAAGAAGAATTTTAAAGTTAGTAGCACGTACCATTTTGAAGAGATGCATTGAACTTTTCAAAAGTCGATCATAAAGTTCGACAGCATATTTTAAGGTTAAAGTGCCACGTGTTTATGTCACTGACGTCTTAGAGTTTATTTTTAGAGAAGGAAAACAAATATTGCATAATATGTATAGCTATATTTTTGCGACTTTAATCCAATCGAACATTCTAAGTAGAATTTTAAAAAATGTAAAAAGAATGTTTTGAAATCAGTTTTAGACCCAAATTTAAACCTTAAAAAATTCTTAATGGAGGAGAGAGATCATTTAAGTGCTTGGCTAAAAGAGATTGGCAATTAAATTCCCACCATTTGTTTCTTTTTAATTTCAACATTTCGAATGTCATTTTTGGCACTATGCCTTAAATCATGTAAAAAAAGACGTTTTGTTCTACAAGAATCTATGTTTTGTGTTTTGCTCGAGTTAATTTGTTAATTTTCAGATTATTAAAATGGAATGTTAAGCTGAGAAAAATGGGCATTTTCAGAACCTTCTCTTTGTGTTTCATCAAAGTTCTAAGGCCTCAAAAGCTGTGCTCTCGACATTTGGGCTGTGTATGAAGGTGACATTGCAGAAAGAACCGCTCGATCTCTTGCTACTTGTGGAGTTTTGTTCAATACTAATGCAGAATCGAAAGCTTAGTTGGATAAAATTTTCGAGTTGAAACCGAGTAATATTTCTTTTAGTGAGGTATTGAAAATCTTGAACAACAAGAGAAAGTACATTTATTAATTAGTTAATTTTTATTGAAAAATAAACGGTGTTAATCTAATAAAATATAAACAATTTAATTGCAATGGGATTCAAATCTAAGCTAATTTATTAATCATGAATAGATGGAATTCAAAAAGATAAAATTTCTATCAGATTGTTGAAACTACCGATTTCAAGAGGTTCATTTGGCTTTTAAGATTTTAAAAACCAAATGTAAAAAACGTACCAGAACATTGAGTAAAAAAAATTAAAGTTAAATCGCAAAATTTACTCTTTCTCTTTATGTTCAAATGAATTTTATTTGCAGAAAAAAAATTGTATAATTAAAAAAACTCCATACAATAAACTTTACCACCAAAAAAAATCACAAAAACAAGAAAAATTCAAAGAGAAAAATACTTAAATAGAAAACTACTTCGATAACTAACTGAATGCTATACAAATATAAGAATTGAAACTCGACAAAATTCAAATGTAACAAAAATGAATACTCTTCCAACTATTATCATGAATAGTTATCCAAAATAGTGAAAAATATTGATTATAAATAATTAAGATGGCCTTATCATAAATAAAAAGTATTTCAATGTCCTCACATTTACTATATGTATGTTCTTTATTTTACATGTTTCCTGTCTATTACCAAGAAGCAAATGGAGAAAAACAATATAAAAAAATAGTTTAAGTCAATTCCTACTTAGATCAACAACGAAAAATTTTATTTTAGCTACTTTTTATTAAATAGTTACAATTAATATAAATATGTATATGCATAGGACAGAATCACAACATTAAGTGGTAATTAGTTTTTTTAATTATTATTAAAGTATCGTATTGTGTCCTTTTAGTTTCAGTCCAACTGGATGCTTTAACATGTGAGAAAAAAACCTTTTCAAGTTTTGACAAGTCGCCAAAATGGTCGCTAAGTGGGTGTGGCTGTATTTGTGATTCTTTAAATAATTAGTTTTAATCAATTTTTATTAATTATAATTAAATTATTGTATTGTCATCCGAAATGCTCATGTATATAAAATTTCAGCTAAATTCAGAACTTTAAAATGTATTTTATTAACGATTGAAAATTCCACCAAGATAAATAAATAAATATACAAATATATAAATAAATAAATATATAGACAGTGGAAGATAATAGTAGGAATTGAAAAATAAATTAATAGTATACACCTCAAAATATTCCATTCACTTTTTAACATGCACCACAAACATATCATTTCTACCCCTCACGAAAAAAAAAAGACATAACAGTATCAGATATATAATTCCATCCTTCTGAAGGTACACTATCTTCACATCTAACAATGATAGATTAATAAAATTCGCAAAGTTTTTCAGTTTAGTGATATAACTTTGATTTAAATATATTGGAGTGGGAAACAATGCTCTACAAATCACTTTTCAATCATTTCCTAAGACACTCAACATAATTTTCTAAGGATACTTATTACAATGAGATATTACACCACTTAAATAATAGTTTTTATCTTTCGCTTAAAAACATTCGTTCACAAATCCAGACAAACCAACTTTAAATGTTAGATTTGTCCACTAAATCACACCCGTGAAAGCAATTAACGACGTACATTAGAACACCAATTTGTTGGAACGACGAAACAGCGCTTACATCGCTGCAGCGACTTGGCCTCCACCCAAAGCTTGTTAGCAAACAGTTAATGTGTATCGTTTGAACTGTCACAAGACAGCAAAGCAACAAAATCGAGTCGACACTTTCGCTTCAGTAGGGTAGAGCTTCCCATGACTCATACTCACCCGTCATGCACTGACGAATAAGTTTTCCACCCTCTAATTTTTTTTCTCCTTCTCTACAATTCTAAATTTCAGATGGAAATGGAATTGTCTAGGTCATGTGGACCAAGACGTACCTGAACTAAAGCGATTCGAATAAGCATACCGGAGGCGATTTCGTTCTTACGTTTTTTCGCCATTTTCTTCAAAAGATTAATTCAAGCAATACAAATGACTCACCTTTTCGAAGTCTTTTCCCCTTCTTGTAGTGGGATATTAACTGTGACCACAGCTTATGAGGCATACCATGGTTATACAAGAGGATTTATAATTTGAGTATGGTAATGTCTTGACTTTCAGCGAGCTATTTTTGTAAGTGGGTAACTGGGATTGTTGGAAATTTTTGGAATATTTAGCTTTTATAGAAGCTTAAACATCAATGTTGTTTGTTCTCAATGTGGTTGCATTCTTTTTGAAGCAGTCTTCTATTACATTTATAAAAGCTTAGTGCCTTTTACAAAGGACAATTTTACTTAAATAACCCATTTATTAAAAAGAAAATTGGACTCTCTGTATGAGCAAACTGTTTACACAGGTTAGACTTATCTAACTATACTATTTATGTATTTTACGGATGCAGAAACAACTTTACAAATCTTTTCATTTAAAACATTGGAATTTATTTCAAAAATTCATTTGCAACCAGTTTCCATAAGATTTAATGAAAATATCTCGTGTTAATCTTAATCTTAGAATTCACATAAAAATCTATTCATTTTATATTCGCTATTTATGACAAGAAATAAAGATGCACAAAAGATTAACAAAAGAATAAAAATCCACATATGCACTAACTAAATGATAAATATAGATTTAAACCTAGCAAGATTATCATATTCAACTCTTCAAAATGCAATCAATCTCAATTTTCTAGATTGAAACTACAAGTCAACACGCTCTAATTTGGAATCAATTTAAGCATTAAAATGCAATCAAAAAAGAAATCTTTACTATTAAAAGACTTCTTGCAGGAAATAATTTCATGAGATTTATTTTGTCAAAGAAAAAGCAATCTAGCAATTAGCTCAAGAAAAAGATAACTAAAGGATAGAACAAGGTTTCAATGCACATATCTCCAATTCTTCATTTTTCCCAGAAACTTATTACCATACAAACATAAAAGCACAACAGGGAAAAAGGAATTAAATGTCACAAAATGACTTGTGTTGGATAAGCGTGCAGTAAAACATAACCTTGATTCAAGATTTTCCTTTAACTTTTCAGCTGTAAACAAATAAATTGCGAAAAAAAAATAATAAAGTATATACTTTTCAGCCAGCACGAGTAATCTGATGTAAACAAATGTCGAATTTCGGTAGTAAAAAACGAGCAGGTAATTGGATAGTTTAAAGAATCCAAAGGAAATAGTGCATGAAGTAAACTTCATTAACAGTGATTAGAAACGCAAGATAAATTTGCTTACTTGCAAGTGTTTGCACACAAGATTTATTTATTTCCTCCGAACTAAATCCTTTTTAAAGACTTATTGGACAGAACATCATCCTCAGCAAACGTACGAATCTTGAATAATAAGCAATGGAAAGTGAACCTTAACAGCAACCAGTCGATTAGAACGTTCATTATAGTTTAGAACGTAATGACTATCAATTTGATCCTAATATAACAAGCTAAAAATGAATAATAATTTACCATATATCTATTTTGACCCGAAGCAATTAGAAACCAAAAATATGTTGATGCGATCTTTTATTTTCAATGCAATTAATAGCACAAAAAGATAAAATACATATTTTATCAAACTTAATGACGAGGGATGGCAGCGTTTATAATTGCTGATATAAATTAAGCAGAGACTGGCATCTTAAAACAAAATTTATGAGAAAGAACCAAAATTCTATTATTGGATCATATTAGCCGATAAAGATAATTATTTATCCGTCCGAGAATAACTTGAGGATCGTTTGCAGTGGCGTAACAGAGAATATTATCCCCCCTGTAAAATCAGGTTTTGGATCCCAACCCAAATACCTCAGGCCTAGGCCACTCAGTCCCCTTATAGCGTCAGTCAGGTTTAGGGCCCCCTCAGTCCCCCTTTAGCGTCAGTCGGGCTTTGGGCCCCCACAATGCGGGGAATACGTTACGCCACTGATCGTTTGAACTAGAGAAGCAGAAATAAAATAAAAATTATAAATATTAAAATGAACTTTCTAAACACTTGTTTCTCATTAGAAAAAAGTCTCGAGAAAATATTTTATTTAGATAAATGTGATAAAAAAAAGCATATATTTGGAAAATATCCACATATAACTACTATTATGCAATTTAATTTACTTTTATGATACGAAAAACAAGTTAATCTTAAAAATTAGAATACAAATTTTTTTTATAAAGGACAAATCTAATTGTAATACTGTTATATGAAAAATTGTATTTAATACAGTTATTTCGACTGATAATATCAATCTTATTAAATCATGAAGAATCTATTAAGCTGGGAGAGAAAGAAAAGTATTCAGTTTTTCAAAACATCTCTTTTTTAACAACTATATTCAAAATTCCTGCAGAATTTTTTTTTACATATTCCAAATTTACCATTATATATATATATAAGTGCACTGACCACTAACAAACTTCATTAAGATATATTTTTTTTTATTTCTACACTTGCAGTTTCATTTATTGTTAAAGCAAGAAATTTCAAATCTTTACAGAAAAATCTGAACTAGAAAACCTATAATTTAAAAAGCAGATGAAAAATAGTTAAAAAAATAAATATATTTACCAATAAAAAACCTTTACATTCGCTTATTCATTATAGCTACTGAATTTATTTCTCTAAATATTTTTTTCTATATATATTTATTGAAATAAATAAGAAAATAAAGTTCAGTACAACAAATGTTGTTTTAACATATCAGAGTGCAATACACATTTTACTTCTAGAATACAAATGATTTCTAGAATCAATGGGTAATCCACCTAACAATTACTGGAATTTCTTAAAGCTCACACATGTACTTTAGATTTGCACGAGAAATAAGAGTAGCAGCAATAATGACCGATTATTCCGAGAAAATATTTTCAAATTATACAAAAGGCTGTGAAAGTTCAAACATTCCAATACTTAGAAGGCAAGAGAAATTAAGTTTTCGTAAGAAGCATTAATAATTTCTAAGAATTGAAGATGGTTTAGTCGATATAAATCAAACTTAAGCATAAACAGTCAAATATTTTACCGGATGATAGAACATTTACTTTATATGCAATGTATATCCTAATATTCCCATTGTAACAAAATACGAGTGGAAAAAGCATCCAAGCGTCGAATTTAACAAAAATCAAGACATGTTTTCAATTTAAAACCTACAAAGTTTTATTTTTGTTCCCACATGTAATAGGCTCCCACAATCATCCAATTTTCTAGAGCTTATCTATTTTTAAACATTGACGTCTTTTCTAGAATTTCATAGCAACATTTATTTTTCATGGAACAAATGTTCCATTTTATTTTGTTTTGTTTTATGTATGCTAGGAACAAAATATTCAGTTCCAAATAAGGAGCGAGCTACCGGTTAAAAAAGAGAAAAAAAATTGACAGAAGATGGGGTACGAAGAAATGGAACAATGAAAAAGCTTTCGAGATAAATATGTCAAAGCTTATCTGGGGGAAAAACAATTTTGAAAAACCTTAAGCCATTATTGGCAATATTTTATTTCGCGTTTAGAAAAAGTAAAGTTTAAAAGTGAATTGACAAACAAAGTAACTAAAAGTAACAAAATTGTAAGCTTAGGTCAGTGACATTTAGTCTCCGCTATTGACCAGGAATAAATTATGTGTATCAGGTTAACCCATAATTTCACAATGTTTATAATTTTTTCATAGAAATTTAATCAGCTAGTTCTCAAGTAATAATAAAAGGGAAAAATATGAAAAAAAAATTAAGCAGTTTTAAATTAAATTTCAGTTTTTTTTTAAGCAAAAGTGCAACATTGCGCAGTAGTGCTGTAAATTACAAAAAAAATTTTTTATAAGAGGATTTTATTATTAATCAAAAAATGTTTAAATTTCTTACCTGGCAATTTATTTCGTCAATAAACAAGAGGAAGCATAAAATATAAGGGATTCTTTTTATAGCAAAAACACAGTTCTTGAGGCATCAGAGATTTTTTATAATTGTCGTGATTTCTGAAAAAAATGTACTTCCATCTAGCTATAAAATTAGCATTTATTTCGTTGCAGTAATCTTTTTCTCAAGTGATTTGTAGGTAATTAAAAAAAAATATTGATTCTGTTCAATTAAAATAAATCATGTGTTGCAGAAATGCAACAGTACGAAGTTAAGGGTTAATAGTAGAACTTAGTAAAACACGCATAAAGCTTCATTTTTTACTAAATGAAAAAATGGAATAAGTAATAACGTAGTGATGTTAATTATCAACTAATTATTAATATTTTTAACCTATGTATTAAAAAAATACCGAATTCATGTTCTCAATTTGATATTTACAAATTAAAAGAACATTTCTAAGATTGATAGAAATAGAAACTAATTTTTTTTATAATTATGTGGATGCAATGAGTTACCATATTTATTGCAATCTAAGCCACTATCGCGCCGATTCTAAGCCGTACCCCTATTTCTCAACAAGTTATTGTGAAAAATAGTGTATATAAAATGGTTTATTGGTATCCAATTTTACGAAATTAAAATAAATTTAAAATGGGAACTAATAAGGAGTTCATGAAATACATACATGAGTCTAAATTTCTCTAAATGCCCCATCCAATGAATTTTATTTTCTTCGATTCTTCCACCTGATTTTCAGTAGCATTAACATTTGAAAAAAGGCGCGGGTTAGATTCAAGAAAAATGGCATTTCATTGGACAGAAGCCGAGTGTTTATTCACGTTACAATATTAGCAAAGGACCTCGTAATTTTGAACTGCGGTCAAGTGACGAGGACGGCACTTGAGCTGGCACCCCACTCTCATAACTTCTGTACCACGTTAACATGAGTGTTTAGAGCCTCTACAAATTTGACGTGCATCAGCCCCTCAACACGATGGGTCAACAGTAAAAGCAGGGCTCGAGCCCTGCTTTATTGACCATTTACTTTAAAAAGAGACACAAAATCAACAATTCACACAACTGTGTACTTTCATAACATCTGTTATTTGAAGCTGTATTACTGAATATGATAACTTTTAATAAGAATAATTTGAAATTTCTCACGCATTTCTATTTTATAAATTAAACGAAAATGTAAGAAAATCCTACAATAAAATTAATTAAAACAATGTACATTTTTAGTAATTTATATATATATATATAAAAGGGTTGTAGACATCCCGATTACTCAAAATTTAAAACTAAATGTATATGATTTAACACATCTAAAATTCCTCATAGTTACAAAAAAGGTACTTAAATAAAATTTATGATTTTTCTTTAAAATATCGACACAAATTTATCGTCCTCCAATAAAACGAGAATAAAAATGTCAAAAATTAACGTTTAATAGAATTGAGAAAGAATTGCCAAAATTCACAAAAATTGTTTTTATGCATATGAAAACACAGAGAAATTGACAAGCTATGTAAACAAATACCTATATAAACAAAAATATAAAATTCCATCTGCAAACAGGGATATAATCAAGTTTTCTTTCGAAATGCGGAAATTAAGTTTGGGGCCCCCCCCCATAACGTTCAACCGAATAAAATCATTTAAATATTATTATAAAAAGATAATAGGTATGAAAGTGCTCCATCTGTGAAAAAACATTAACCTGGTTCATTTTTTACGCACGCGCGATTCTTAAGCCCACAATCAAAAGCAATTCACAACTTTCTATATATTAATTCTTACACACTTCCTGCGCAACACTTTTCCTTCCTCTCCCCTTTCATTTGTGAAAATTGCATGAAGGAATGAAAGGCTTAAAAACAAATGGATGTCCTCCATGTGTGTCACCAAAACGTAACATTTATGATGCTAGAATTGTGTAATAATTGAAAACAAAAAGAGAGTTTTAATATACAACAGAGTACTTAGTTAAACCTTATTTTAATTTTTCATAAGCAAAAAAGTAAAAACCGCCGTATAACGCGCAACTATACTTTCAAGCTGCTTTTTTTTATTTTTAGATATATTCGCCGTATAACGCGCACCCCCTTTTTTACGAAGAAACTTGAAATGTACGTGTGCAGTGCTGTATGTTTTGAAGTCATTTATTCGAGGTATTATTCCAAGCATTAGAAAAAAAAATAGTATACTTCTAGAACTACAGCCTTTTAAGGCTGTTTTCGATAAATGTTAAAGAATAGGACCCGAATTTGAAATATTTTTTCAGATATAAAAGAAATGAAAACTTAATATGATATTCCGGCTTCACTCTATCCTTTAAAGAGCAGTATTTTTTTTTATCATACTTCCCATTTTCAACCGAGTTGATTCATTTTTTCTGGTATAAAATGAGTTTCGTGTTTTTTCTCCTGTATCGTAATGTTTAATGCCTTCAAGTATTAAGGCTGTTCTCGGTCAATGTTAAAGAATAGGACCCGAACTTGGAACATTTTTTCAGATATAAAAGAAATGAAAACTTAATGATACTCTGGCTTCACTATCCTTCAGAGAGTAGCGTTTTTTTTCATCATACATCTTATTTTTAACCGAGTTGATCCATTTCTTCTGGTATGAAATGTGTTTCGCGTTTTTTCTCCTATATCTTAATATTAAATGGGCTATACCTTCACGTATTCAAACGAAAAAAATATTCATGGAATAATTTGAAATTTTTAAAAACACTATATTGTTAACAGAGGTATGAGTTATAATATTGCAAATTTCCACGAAAATCGAGGCATTTTTCTGTCTGAAAATGTGCTTCGCATTTAGTTCAAGCTCTGGTACTTTTACCGAAAACAGCCTTAAGTTCACACAAGGAATGCCATTTGTTTTAAATAAAAAGTATTTCGATCTATGTAGAAAAGTCTAAATTCTTTCTATTCCATCTTTAATTTTTTAAGCTATAATTTATATACCCGGCGTACAACGCGCACCCGTAGATTTCGATCATATTTTTTGTGTTAAAAGTGCGCGTCAAGCGCCGGAGATTTCACAGTAACCTCCATATACTCTTTTATAATACTCGAAAGTTACATGGTAACCATATTAAGATTTAGCGTTAAGCAAATTTAATATTTATCGAAAACCAAAATAAAATGCAAAATATATGTTACTAGAAAATCCAAATTCATTAAAATTTTTAAAAAAATGAATTATTGACTTGTCCTGGTCAGGGTCCTTGTGGTTCTCTGACACTTAATAGCAATAGGTAGAACCTATCCATGCTTACACTTTCTTGATTGATTGATTGAATATTAACGTCGCACTGTTCAGCTACACGAGGGCTTTTGGCGACGGACCACGTAATTTTGAACCATAGTCAAGTGACGTGGACGACACTTGAGCTGGCACCCCCCTCTCCTAACTACCACACCACACCAACGGGAGGACGTTTCAGCTCTCGACAGATTTAACGTGCATCGCTGCCCTACACGGCGGGTCTTTAGTGGTACTGGGCTCGAACTCGTGACAAGGCATGCCACGATCCGATACCTATACCACTCGGCTACCGCGGCCACGCTTACACTTTCTTAATGGTCATCTTAGATTTTTGACATACACTGATGGTGCCAAGAACTATGCAGTTTGTACCAAGTGTACCACTACGCTTGCCTCCACAGAACATCTCCTAGAGGGCCTGGGGCTCTCTTAACACAAGATCTTATGGCCATTCCATTGTTGGTTTTGGATTTCTGTAGGATATATGAAGTCATGGCCCTGATCTAGTCCTACTGATTTCCGGGGACGTGTAACAGGAATCCGTGAATCCGTAATTTCAAAAATAATTTGAAAGTGTACAGAAAGTGCTGAATTTTCAGCTTCAGAAAAAGAATTCAAAGTTGCATTATCAAGATATATATAGTTAGCGTAAATAATACCTATGTATTATTGAAATATAAGAAAGCTTACTGGAAAGAGTCAAATTGAAGTTGGCCTACATAATGATTTAAAATTTAATGGAAAATAAGAGTTGACAAAAAAAAGTTGGGATTTTAATAGATTGTTTTATTACTTTGAATACATTTCGTAAGTAAAATCTTTTGCTTACTATTTTTACCCGATTTAAAGGCTTAAAAATTCAACAAAAATTCAGTAATATTTGCAACATAATTAAATTTAGAAACAATTCCGAAGATTCAAGCATGCCATATCAATTTTTTTTTGTTGAATAGAGACTTAATACATTAATATAGAACACACTTATAATAACATAAGCTTCAACTTTTTAGCTTAATTCGTTTTATTTTGCAACGGATTTATTGGAAAAAATGCTACCTAAAAAACCCATGTTTAACTTAATGAGAATATAAGAACGGTTCTTTTTTATATATATTTCGGAAATGGAAGCTTTGCGACTCTACTTGAGGCAAAGTTTTATCCTCCTCACCTATATATAAACATACAATTTAAAAAAATAATTTAGCGCAAAAGTAATTTAAATTTCACAAACTTTGAAATACTCTTTATCGCAAACAGATTAACGTACTCCACAAAACACAACAAGTCTGTCTCTCCAGACTTCCATTTTGAATTCCAGACGCCATTATTTTCAAGTTAAGAGATCGAATAAAAGTTGGGAGCGACAACTCATGCGAGAGTATCCGACGAAAAAAGTTTTCAGCAAACCACACATACACACAAAATGGAATTACAAACAAAAATTGGTAAATACATTATCTAAAAAGGGTGTTATCCGAATTCTTTGCACACATAAATGCGAAAAAAAGTGTAGATACCCAGACACCTGTAAACATCAGACGACAGGAACCGGCTTAGTTCAAAAGAAAGATTAAAAAGCATTTAGAAGTTTTATACGAGATGCATTGCTGATATTTAGGGTTAATCCTACTGGAAAACATACGCTTCGATAACTGCAACCAGGAATTTTTCCGTGAAATAATTAGAATTTTTCTTCTTAAGATTTTATTCAAGATAATGTCCGTGATTCATGAAAAAAAAAATTTTTTTCCCAATATCCAAATAAAAAGTTTTAAGCGTTTTATGCGATTGAAAATAAGGTTTCGAAAATTTGTCATCCAATTAAAATGCAGTCATGAAATATATAAAGTCAGCTTGAATACTTTTTATTAATTTAAACTAATTTTTTTTTCACTAGTTGATTTACTAGTTGAACGTTTAATCTTTGTTAAATTTTAATTTTTAAATATGTCGATAAAAAAATAAATTTTTTTATACATTTTTTAAAAATAAATATATGATTTAACCTAAACAATTGCATTCAATCTACACAAATG
Organism: Trichonephila inaurata madagascariensis; assembly: GCA_019973955.1. Lineage (NCBI taxonomy): Eukaryota > Metazoa > Arthropoda > Arachnida > Araneae > Nephilidae > Trichonephila > Trichonephila inaurata. The sequence goes on from BMAV01016448.1 coordinate 363,282, forward strand.
GCTATTGGTGACAGTTATCAATTGAAATATTCAAACAACCGGTATAAAACGCCGAAAATAACATTCACTGAAATTTATACATTATATCATTATTTCTGACATATTTTCCCTATGGGACTGCCTTTTAGCAACTTAGCCTTTGTAGACAAAGTCCCCAAATGTGAGAGCCATTTCATGGTGACACCATCCAGTGGCGGCCTCTCTACCAAATTTGGGCACTTGAATTAATTTTTTTAATTAATGCTCTCGTCAGATGCTAAATATTGCCATGATTTAATTTTGCCGAGAGTACCAGAGCCAAATTGATACTCAAGGGATTTACATGCCACATAACCATATGGTATGCATGCCTACGATTGCTGCATCTAGAAAATCTATCGTCTCCAGCCGGGGTCGAACCCGCAACCTATTTCAGACTTTTTAGGTATCGAGATTTGACCTACAAGTTGCCATTCATTGAGTTCGACTTGTAAAAAAAAAAATGACTCCCTTGTACTAAAACAATACATAGTTTGACGCGTACTCGCAATTTTAAAACAGGTCAGATAAGTGTAAATTACACATATCAAAATATCCTTTTAAAATCGGCACCATTCCATATCAATATTTGCAGAAAAAAATCAATTTAAAGTGCAAGATTCCGAATTGTTTTGCATTAGTTCTCTTTTTTTATTAGAACTCACGAGTGTAAATGTGCATTGCCAAGTAAGATTGTGGTTAGTTTTTCATTCTCTGATATTAATTACATACCTTTTAAAGTTGTCGCATACTCCTCACCATTTCTTTAATTAATATACATTCTTGATTGAAACAAAATATAGGGTGCACGCTAAATCTGGCAGTTTCATGGTTCGATAATGGTTTTACTTTGGCAAACGCGTTTTAGGGGTTTGTATTAAGTCTTCTGGTAACCCTAAAGTTGCTTGGAGACTTATTTTAATAAATGCTAAAATCGCCACAGCTTGCACTAAGTACTTCAGTTTAAACTCAAATTTTGTTTAATAAAAATTCAAGTACACGATGAAAGTTTAATGGAGATAGTTTGTTTATATTACAATGTCCAAGATTAAAATTTAATTTTAATTCCAATTATACTAATTGGAACAATTTTTAAAATCTACTTTCAGATCAATTTTATCAAAATAAACATACGATTACATTCTAAAAAGAAAAAGTTAAAGTTTCTAATGAGTTAAAAAGTCAAATAACCATCTAGACCAATTATTCTGAAGTCATTAGCTACGATTGTTCAAATACATGTTTTTATATTTCGTTTGTTTTGCACGGATTTATTCCAAAAACGATGTCATTAAAGGAGAAATACAAGTATTTTGCACTTTAAAAGTCGAAATAATTCTTCCTATTCTCGAACAGTCTTAGAAAAATTCCTTAATTGCTCGTCATACGCAATTGAAAATCTTCATTCTTTTTCATAAAGAAAACGGACTTGTCCGACAAAAAAGAAATCTTATTCATTTTATAATTGAACAGTTTAAGTGCACAGAAGCAATTTCTTCCCTCAAAAACTAAAGCAAGTTACTTGAAAAACAATTTCCCTTCAGATAATAAAAATGTCACTCCCAATAAAATGACATAACATTTCCTTTTTCTGCTTTTATTTACACAAACTTTAGTTGGTAGCTGTGTTCTTCAGGACTTTCTTTAAAAATAAAATTGTAATTTCGAATCTGTCAAATTTAATTCAAGGGTTCTTTGATTTAATGTAGACTTCAGAGCGCGTTTGTGTCCTGAGGGATACCTTAACTGTCAAAATACTTCATATTTTAATATTTCTGATCTAATTCAATGCGACTCAATATATCTATACTTATTTTTCTATTTTAATTTTCTGAAGAGGTATTGACCTGGGAGATATATATAATTCACAAGCGAAATATCAGAAACTTTTTTCCCACAAATTTGAATAATTTTTTATATTTAGAACTTTAAAAGATGTTGGATTAAAATTTATGTCCAAAATCAAAGGACAAAATCAGCTGTTAAACAACTCTTAAGTCACATTATGTTAGTAATTTTAAATTCAACACTGAAAATAAGAATAAATTGTTTAAAGCGTCAGCGAGTAAGATCAGTATTCTAATTTAAAATCTAATTTCTCTCTCTCCAACACTTAATACGTCCAATTAAAAACTTCCCTTTTGAGGTATAATACAAAAAATATATCAATTTTTAGAAATAAAGCTAAGAAAAATTTCAAGATCCAGTCTTTATTTTCAAACAGTTTTGTTAAGTGACATAACTACTGAGCAAATCTAAGAAACAACCATTTAAAATCTAGTTCACAAGAATCCTAGACCAGCGATCGCTAACCATTAAAAATCTTCATGAACCACTAAATGTATAATTTCATATTTGGTAGACCACAAATACGATGAGCCACTACATGGCGGACCATTATAACTATGTTGTCATTTATTTACATCTATATTTCCATATCATTAAAAAAAGAACTGACGAAAAGCATGAACCAACTTGCAACGCAAAGCAGTACTAAGAAATAATTCTACCTATTTACCATGATGCCAATTCTCACTTTCAAACGTTGTAAGAGATACACCTGCAAAAAGGAGATAAAAAAAATCACCTAACTCGAAAGGAATTTCACTTAAAGGGGCAGCTAAGACTTTATATCCATAATACGTTTTGTTACTCGTCAGTTTTGAAGATGACTTTCATAAAAATACAAATATCCCAATTTTTCTGCGGACCATCAAAAATTTGTTCACGCATGATTGGTAGGTGACTGCTGGCCTCAACAGTCAAGTGCTGCCTTTTTAATTTTCTCATTCAAGAGAGATATTTTGCATGTTAAATGCTATTTATGCTTGTTCTAAATTGTACCTTTCATTTATTACCTATTACCTTAACACACACGACCGTGTTTTAAATATAAACAAGAGAAACATTAAATTTAATTTTGTAGCCCAACTCTCGGCAACTATTGAAGTGTCAGAAATCGCAAGAGTAAGTTAGCCCCAGTTCGTCAAGTATGTTAACGTCCTCTTGATTGGAGTCACTATTAGAAACTATAAGAAATTGGCGAGAAAAAAAAGATTAGTTTATATGCCAACACGGAGCGTTTGGGTATGGGTTTTATATATTTGCATTCAAGAGATTGTGATAAACTCTGGATTAAGTTTCTCACCCGGTACACGTCCGAAACTAGTTTGTTTCCAAACAGTGCCGATATAAACTATATCAAAAGAAGGGTTAAGTATTGTCAAGCACAGTAGAAAATTATAGACTGCAAGACTTGACAGCGATTCTTCTTCCAATTAAGACTAACAGATGCAGAACAAAAATGTTTGCTAACAAAACACTTGACACAATAACAACATTGGATAATAGGCTTTGAGATTGGCACTAATCCAAAGGTTCAGAGAGTAACAAATAAAAGCCATTACACTAATACATTTGGCATTTATTCTGCGGGAATTGCTTAATGAATGCTAACATTCAAATATAAAGCTCGAATGTTTTTGATTTACATTAGAATAATGAAAAAGAAATGGAAGATAAAGTAATGAACAGCAAAATAGGGATTCAGTTAATTGAAATAATATTCAAATTATATTCATGTTATGATATTTTCAGAAAGTTATGCCTGAATTTGGCCAGTGGGTTTCAAAGTAAAAATACATTCTCTTTGAAATTTACACACATTTTGTTTTCACTAACGCGTGTGAATACTAACCTAAAAATAATTTAATTATTTCTATAACTTGAGAGGGAAATGAAAGTTTTTGAACAAGGGAAAAATTTGGACAGTTTATTATAAAAATATTTAAGATGAAAAGAATTAAAAAGAAAAGAATGATGAAAAGGTGAAAATAATTAACTGACCCTGTTTTACAGTGCATTTAATGCCGATTATTAATAAAATATGGATAATAAAAGTAAAGGAATTCTTTATTCTGAATTAATGTGAAATAATTAGAATGTTATGCAAGATAATACTATTGAACATTCTTAGAAAATCGCATGAAACCTTCCATAAACATTAAATTTAAAAGAATAATTAAGTTCTAAATATTTTATCCCAAATCTTTTGAAAAAAAAAATAAATAAAACTAAATATTTAATGAATTTCTAAAGAATAAATGTTAAGTGAAAACTGCTTTTTTGTGGATTGAGATAGCTTATGAAAAAAAAATTACATAGATTAAATACCAAGAATCGAATCAATATTCAGCCTTAAACAACTAAACTCAAACTGAACACCAGCAAAAAAATGAGGGGGGAATGAGAAAAAAAAAACATTCAGAAAAAAAAAAAAAGCAGAAATTCATTTCATTAAAATACATAAATATAATAAATGCGTCAAATATCTGAGGAAATAAATACCTTTTAAACAATTCGATCCAAAAATAAAAACTGACAATTTTGTTAAAAATATTCATTACACAATAAAAATTTACACAAAATGCATAAACTACGGAAATTTAACTTCCGTGTGTGTATAAACACAGAACAAAACTTTTATACATAAAAGCATTCAAATGTAAACAGGATTCTATTTTGCTATGGAGAAAGAAAGCAATTTTAACACTTGTATCCTGAAAGTCAATTCTTCTCTTCAGTTCAGTTCGGAATAACAATCCATAAAAACACCGATGACCACTACACAAAACATGACGATAAAAAACACAGAAGCTACCGTAAAAAAAGTGCGAGAAGTCACTTCCTTGTATGAGTCATCCTTCATGTTAATGTTTAGGTAAGGAATGAATGGGGGAGGGGGGGGGGTGCAGGAAGGTCTATGAAGTAAAATTATTTGCGGAAAAACTAGTTTGAAAAGCCTCGATTTGCTTCTTCGTACAGCTGTCGATGGAAGAGTTTTCGTGCAGACGATCAGTTAAATTATCTTTTGTTCTTATTTTAATAAAAATAGAATAATTAGTTATGAGTAGGCGAGAAAATTGAACCTATTTTCCTATGAAGAGAGTAATTATTTTGAGAAGTTAATTTGATGTTGATATAGAAAGAATTAGGTCTCTCCGTTTTGAAGAAAGTATATTTTGTTGATCAGAATTAAGTAACTGAATAAAAATAGACGAAGGCTATTGTTATGCAGGGAAGTTGTCAAAAATTATTTTGGAGTTTATCTCAGGATGAAATAGAATACTTAAACATTTTCAATCATATTTTAAGTTATTGAAACACTTTAAAATTTAAATAAAATTGGTACATATTAACAAGCAATAAATATTTCAAAAAGGCTGTTGTATATTAACTACAGTCTCCAGTTTTGCTTTGTTTTTTTTTAAAAAAGAATTCTATATTTACTATAGATATATAAAAACACTTATTGGGATCTCTTTGGTATTAACTATTGAATCAAGTTTTAATTTTATTTTCGTCCTCCAATTTCGAAAATACATTTGGTTTGCATATTTGAATTCATTATTTTTTCCACAAATTCATACATTTGTAACTGTGTACTAATTTATTTCCATAACTTCGTACACCTTTAATCTTATTTCACATCAATTTTCATACTACTGAAGATAAAATAAGTTTTCTTCAAAAATGTTGATTTTTCAAAGGCTGATTATGTTTCATTATTTATTAATTATGGTTTAAATATCAATTTTATAAGTAACATTTAATTTTTAAGTAAAAAGGCTATAAGGGGAAGAAAAAAGGATATATACGTAGTAATGAATTCAGATTCAGGAGAAAGAGCAGCCTTTTTATTATTATTTATTACACAAGACGGTCTTTGGTAAAATCCTGATTCGAATCTCATTGAGCATGAAGAGTACGATTTTAACAACCAAGCTACTGAAGCCCTAGTTCAGTGATGAACAACTTCTGAACAGTGTGCCAGATAATGGAAATCTTTAGCAGCGCAAAAAAAAAAAAAAAAGGCAACAGTATACAGTGAAATACGTTTAACGCGAAAACGTTTGATATGAATGAAATGTCAGTTAACACTAAATAATACACAACTGTTCCAACTTATGTGTTTTCATGTTTTTTTATCTTAACACGAAACGAAAATCGCTTTAGACGAAAGGATTTCCCTTTTGGAAATGAGTAAAATACGGGGAAACACTAGTCAAACAGGTGAGATTTAAAAGGGGTGTGAAAAGAAAGAAGTATTATTTCTGTAATATTGGACTGCTCTACTGAATCATAGGAAGAATCCGTTGTAGTTACTGATAATTAGGTGGTACAGCTTCAATTATAGCAAAGACTTTTTAGAGTTTGTTCAAAGCTCAAAAAATATCATTGATACAGATTCCGACGACAAAAATGAAATGAATAATGCAACTCCTGTTCCCACGTCATCCGAAATGATGGTCATGAAAAGTATGTTCAGTTATTTAGATGGGACATTCCTATGATGAAATGAATAACAAAATAGACATCGAAAAATTTGTTGACAATTTGATGCTAAACAAGGCAATGCATAAAAAATATTAGATTCTTTTCCAAAAACTCAATAAATGTTTCGTTTTTCAAAAAACTTGCAAATTTTGTATAAAATTTCATTTTATTGTTAATGTTTTGTTTCATTGCTTTTTTATTAAATACATACATACCTATGTAAATAAAATGTACTCTGAAAAACTTAATTTTGTTGAATGATTTTTTTTTCAAAACCCTTTAACAGGAAATTCTTTTAACACGAAAAAAAAAATTTTTCAGCCCACTTGGTTTCGTGTTGAGTGATTTTCACTGTATTTTGAGGGAAAAGATTCAAGAGAAATCATGCCTAAAATATTCTGTTATAAAATTAAAACACATAACAATTATTCGTTATTGAAATAACAAACTATCAATCCGTCCAGGGATATAAAACGAGTCTCCTATATTTCCATCGATATATTTCTTACACATACGCTTAATAATAATGTACAAGACATTAAATATCACTAACAACGAATTCTTAGATGATAACGATCTCCCAACTCCTCCCATAAATGAAGGTCTCCACACTGGAAGCAATTCGGTGCTTATCAGCAGCAATACGCTACCTTTTCCGCCACCAAAACGAAAAACGATAACCACCTTTCTCAATCCCACAATAAAAAAAAATACACTTTCGAATACTCCTTATCAGGTTGGTCACCTATAAAAAAGGCAAGGTAGGGGGAAGAAGGAACCCTGGAAACTAGACAACACATTTCTAGGAAGTTACTCCCCTCCACCTTATGCATTTCCTTGCACAAGAACTATTTTTTTTCTTCTATATTTTTTATCCCTTATAGGTGGAGCACATTTCTAGCAAGAGATTTCTTTTTCAACGGCTTCAGGTTAATATTTTTTTTCTTTCTTTAGTTTGCTTTCCCGGGATTCTATTGTGTACAGCATGCGATGTAGCCGAGCATTATGAAAAAGAACCAGTTCCTTCAGAACATAATAGCAACGTCTTCTGTGTTTGAGAGTAGGTATTGATCCGGGTTTCTTTTTTATTTTTTTAATTCTATTTTTGACGTCTACTTTGGAAACGCGAAAGAAATTCCACAAGAGTTACTAGCTAGATTTTTATTTTTATGTATATAAGGATTCACTACGCTTTGATTGAAATTTGGATAAAAGTGTCGAGTGATTCTTATCGATTACGTGAATAAAAACCCAATGCAAAAAAGTGGTTTTGGTTGATGATTTTCTAAGCGATGTGGTGGATTCAAATTTTTCAACAAGTAGTACCCGAGATGATGGACGTAGTGATTGCCTACAATAGAAAAAATAGTTCAATTAAAAGCGCTTCAATTATGCACTCGGGTAGGATTAAAATGATGCATCGATGTCTAAAACGCATCTTATATGTATAAAATCTTCCGTAAAAAATGTTATGGTTTATAAATGAAGGGGGTGGGTTGGAATTCTTAAAAGACGACAAGTATTTCAAAATGATGGATAATGTGAATGATTAGGGTAAAGAGCTAAAATGCTCCAGTGCTTTAGGTAACATTGAACCGTTGAGATTTTCGATAACTGTACGAGATAAATATCGTAATAACTGAAAACAGAAAAAGAATTATTTGATAATGATGTATTCGTTTCATCCTTGTATTTAAATCGTGATTTAAATTAGAATTGCATCACAAATTCCTTTCGTAAATGGGAAAATATTAATATTTGAAAATTCTATAAATTTAGATTGATTTATTGAATTGTCGTTGCACTAGAGACAGATGCATTTGGCGATGAACTTGGCGTTTGACGAAAAATGCCTGAGCTAGTAGTCATTGACCAAACATCTAGACCAGGGGGACTTCACCTTTTTTCCCACCGGGCTACATACAATAGGTATTTCACGCGGGGCGAAATATGAGGATAACGGGGAACAAACCCTCTAAGACCAAAGCCACATTAGACAAAGCAAAATTATATAATCACAATGTTAAAACATTTTTTGGAGGCTTTTATTTAAATTCTATATTAACCTTTATCAAATGCACACAAAAATCTAATTTAACGCATCTTTTACTGAGTAATGGGGTAGTTTCAATTTCCTATCATCCTTGAACAAGCCTCTCTTGTTTACGTTCTACTATCAAAAAAAGCAAATTGATAGATCTGATTGATTGATAGAATTTCCCGCTAAAATTTTAGTGCACTGCACTAAGAATCAATTATTTAAGAACAATGGCCCATGAACGGGCCACTCAAAAAAAGCCGGTGGGCCGCAGATAAAGTATCTTTGACTAGATCAATGTACAGTGTGTTTTATTGACGCAAAAGCTATATCGAATAAAGTAATTCCACTCATTTATTTACTAACAATAAATGCATTGTGTAAATAATTACAAATGTATATATTTGATCTAGACCAGGGTTGTCAAACTCGCTGCCCGCGGGCCACATACAGCCCACAATGAACATTTTTGTGGCCCGGTTAGTATATTGGCACATAATATATAATAAAATATTGAAATTTCTCCCGAAATAGAGGAAAGATAGTAGGAGAGAAGAGATGTCACACACACAAGTGTCAGGACGTAAACATTAATTTTTCTTGTTCTTTCTCATACATGTTATTATAATATAATATTCGAAATAAACCTAAGTTTATATGAATATTGATTTTTTTTTTGCGGACCACCTAAAGTTAAACCTTGTTTGTTTGGCCTAAGTTCGCCTTTGAGTTTGACACCCTAGATCTAGACGGAAGGCGAAGGAAGAAAACTATAAGTATTGGCTGGATAAAAAGAAACTAAAACAGATTCTTAGGGCATCCGGGAGATGAGTCTTGTGTTTAACAAGGACACTACCTTCAAGGGGGAAAAAAGGGAATAACTTCAAGACCTGGAAGAACTTTTTAGATAAACGATTTTTTCAGGAACTTACCTAAAGCGGATAAACAATATTTGGTGAATTCAAGACTTTGCTACTGAACAGTCTTTTTGATATTAAATATGGATTCACATATAGTTAGATGCATTCATAATTTTCACGTGTGTTACAGTTTTATTTTTTTCAAAAACAAGTACTCTAAAACAACAACAAAAAAAATCAATCATTGCTATTCTCAATTATTTAGCATCATGATAAACTTATCATGCGAAATACTAATAAACTCTCAAATGAAAATTTTCCACACGAATGCCAACATGTGTACAATGTACCTATATATCAATCCACAAAAAATATACCTACAACTAAATAGTTTCAGGTTTAAAAAAAATGATTCAATAAAATAAATTTTTTTGAGAAATCAAAATACCGATTTTTAATTTCTTGAAAACTCTTTATGAAGTACTTCGATACCAAAATTCTAAAACAAAAAATGTAACGAGACTTTTTAAAAAAAAAATTTTTTTTTCAAGAATTATACTGTAAGCTTAATGAATACTTTTTTCTTTCTCAGCTGCTGTTAAAATGTTTAAAAAAATTGCCTACGATTTGAACAGATAAAAATATATGTAATAAATACATAAATATTTAGTTTATAGTGTAATATATATTTTATTTAACACCATTCAAATACCATACACGCATGGAATTTTGATTAACATTTATTCCATGAAATGGAACGTAAAAATTTCCCGGAGAAAAACCGTTGGTATTAGAATTCCCTTATTTTTAGAACACACATAACTATATTTAGGTATAGTATAATACAAAATATAGAATCTATTGTCATGTATATACATTTATAAAATGCTAAAATCAGAAACAAAATCTCATTCAACAAAAGATCGCATTCCTTTGTTACAATCTGGGTCGCTTCCAAAACTGAAAGTTGACATGTTTCCATGGTAACCAAAAACAACCAATCAACGGCTGTGTCGTAATAATGAATAGTACTGTGCGTAACGAAAGTCGACAGCAATTCAGGGGCTCTAAGACCTATACTTCCCGTTTGAAAATCCGCCAAGTCCGAAGTAATTACTATTATTTCCTTTTTCCAGGGAGGTCAAGATTAGTTTTTTTTACGAGTACAGAATTTTTATTAGATATTAATTCTAGTTCATATATTTTATGGTTGGTACAGGAAACGAATGTTTGAATATGGTCAAGGTAAAACAAATATATTCGTAACAGGCTGTAAAGCGAATTTAAAATACTGCGAGAAGTTTCATGTCCTACTCTAACTATCTTCAAGTTTGATAAATAACAAAATTTTGCATTAAAAATAATTTTATTAAATAAACTAAGAATATTACGTGGACTTGGAAGGGTTTCTTGTTCGATTATACTAATATTGTACGTTAAAACAAGGGTGCGTGGGAAAATTTAATAAATAAAAAACAAAGCTTTTCTTCAACAAGTATTGTGTATTAGTAAATAGTAAAATGAATTATTTGTTAAAATAGAACTATAATTTTTATACGAAGCCAATTGTTAATGGTATTTGAAATTGCTAACTTATACTGTATCTAGGAGTCGTGACAAATTTTACACAAAATGATAGGGGGTGGAGTCGGAAATTAAAACATTTTGCCCATCCCTGCATTAAAACTTAATTTAAATTTTTAATAATTTTATTTATGAACTTTAAAATTATCGACATCTATAAATGAGAATACAGTTTTATTACTAATATAAAATTGAATTAAACAATTTTTTTTATTCAAGTTTGAAGTTTAAATTCTTTAAACAATTTGTATTTGCAATCAAAAAACACTTATTCAATCAATATAACTCAAGTTTTTTTTTTTTTACATATATTGATCAAAAAAATTAAATTTTAAATCAAATAATTTGAATTATTGTTACTTAAAAATTTGCGACCTCAAATATAAAGTTTCCGCAGTTTCTTTGAAAATTTAAAAATACTTAAGTATTTCTAACAAAAGTACTTAACATTTAACATGCATCTAAATATATTCACGATAAAAACAAATCTAAACCATGTTAAATTCCCCATAAAACAAAATTTGCTTATGCCTCTGCTAAGTAATAAATATTTAATAATTATTCATGAACATAACATTCGGTTATTTTTAAAACCCTACAAGTTTTTTTGAGTTTATTATTGCTAAAAACTAAAAAAGGGAAAAAAACAGAAATTGGATTTTTTAAATAAATCACCAAAGATGATACATATAAACTTTTATACGACGTTTTCTTTCGATATATTTCAAATTTTAATCCACACAATTTCATATGTATCCCCAATATATATTCATCAAATATTCATTTACAGTTTCTCCGTGCAAGCTGATACATATCCCAAAACTTGAACAAGAAAAAATAAAACATTTCATCTTATTCTTTTACAGAAAAAAGATGCTTTAACTGTTGCCATCCATCAAATCATAAATAACACCCCAAATATTGCTCCCAGTGTCTCACCAGGAATCTATCTTTGTCGACAGTTCATCAGATTCTAAATGGCTGTCGGAAGGAAGTCAGACGATTTTATCCCTTCTGCACCCCCTCATTCACCCTCCCTGAGGGAGTCGGACGTGACTTTGAAGTGATAAAGGAGAAGAAAATTCCAAAACTATTTTTAAGTAGATGTTTTCACTCCCCAAATGATTGTTTCAAGATATAAGAGCCAGTTAATAAGTGCAGTGAATAGGTAACTTCTTAGATAACCACATTACTGGCTCAAATCCAGAGTCTGTTAAAAAAAAAATTTCAAAAGGAAGATTTTAAAGATATTTTTAATCATGTAACTGGTGGAAAAAAAAGAAAAGGGATTATGCAAAATAGGTAACAGGGGAGAGGTTTAATGATACGGATACATCAAGTCAACAAGAGATGAAGTTCATGATTGTGTGTTGCTGTAAATGCCAAAGCAAGTACAAATCGATATCAACTCTCGGGGAGAAGGAATATATGCTATCGTGTCATAATAACACTATTCCTTTATTTAATACCAAGAACTATTTTGTGCTTAACTTAAAAATTCAAAAAATTCCATTGGTTAAAAAATATTTTATAAATTACTATTTTCTTAAAACATGTGATATTACACACGCGGGGACGTTTTAAGGTATGAGCCACCTGAGCCCAGGCCAAGGGCCTCGTCTCGATCCTAGTAAGATAACATTGGACAATTAAAATTATTTGGATATTTCCAGGCATATTCTCCAGAAAACTGAGAATTTCGAACTATATTTGCCAACTGACAACAGAGGCAAGGTTGCATTATCATGCCATGCCCATTGTCCCATTTTAGACCTACCCCCATACGTTGTCATTACTCATTTAGATGAAAGGAAGTCAGTCGAGTAGAATTGTGCCGGAGTTTGTGAAATTATGAGTCACGCACATTTATTTTTTACGGGTTATTGCTCGTACCAGTATTTGACAACGTACGCTAAGTACTGCCTAATCAAAAGGCTCACGGGGTGTTGGCTACTTTTGTATAAGGGCGCAGGCAATGGCTTAACGTACACCCCCATTTCACGGAGGGGCCCAGGATTCTAGAGGGCCCAAAGCTTGACTGACGCCAAGTACGTATTTAACCAATTTATAAAATATTCAAGGCAAAAACTGACTTTGCAGGGGGGAGGCTAATATTTTCTGTTACGCCACTAGGCCCAGGACCTCAAGAAGTCTTAAAATGTCATTTCACAGGCAAACATGCACCATTTATTCATTAAATTTAAATATTAAATAGACGTAATTTAAAGCATGGAAATTTTGTTCCGAAACAACTTTTCACTTTCAAACTTTTCAAAACCTAACATCAGTGCCTGTTTATCCATTGACCACTTGGGGCAGACACCCACGGGCCCGAGGCCAGGATAAGCTGGACTTAACCAGAATTTCTGGTTATAAATTTTGATCCTACAGTGCAAAGGGGGCCTGTAGATATTTGAGCCCAGGGCCCGAAGTGAGCTTAAATCTGCACTGCATCCAATTTTGATACTTACAAAACAACTTAAGAGATCTATATTCATACATAATATTCAAAGAAACAATTTGAAAACATTTCACACTTCCAAATAGCTATTGTGTAATTTCTAGAAATTTAAAATCAAGGCTATTGAAACGAATCAAGCATTATTATGAGAACTGCACTGAGTGAAGAAAAACCAGCGTAACTGTCCAATAGCATTATATTGATTGTAACTCAAGTTATAACCATCTAAAGCTGAAATTCTTGTGATACTGTGATAAAAGGTGTCAAAAACTCTTATATCAAACAAACCCCAAAGCACTTATAACAAAATGGTGAAAGTACAAAATAAACTCAAAGGAATTCTTGGGTGATGCCACAAACATCACAGGGAAAAAAAATTAAGTTAATGCATTCCGTCAGCGAGCGTCCAGAATTATCAGACGATATCCCTCAGCGAAAGAAAAAGCAGATCCTCCCTTCTAGAAGGGAGTCGTGGAATGTTTGCTCGTGGATCTTTTAAGTGAGGAGAGCCCCGCAAATTCCCATCTCGAAATTGTCTCCCCGGCACTTCTCTAATTCCTCCATTCCCCCCACCCCCTCATTCCAACATCCGCACTATGGAAGCTGGAAAACGGTTATAGCAGTAGATGGAATACAAAACGAAACGGGACTCGCAGCCATTTTTGACCACAAAAATAATTATGAGTCTTTTGCCTTATGTGTCCATTGAAAATTATTTTAAAGAGTGTCAATAAATAAATACACACTTGTAACATAACAATGATTTATGCAATACTTTAGCTCAAAACTGGAAATTGTGCATACTTAAAAAATGTTTTTGCTTTGATGATACAGAGATTAAGATTCGACATCTAATGTTTCATGAAAAGCTTTTTTCTTCGTTGCGCGACCGGTGAAAAGCTTAGATCACTGGCGTAGCCAGTTCTGAAAGGGCCCGGCATCAAAATTCCTTCGGGGCCTTATTTCAGATATGAGAGCCCTGTTAGTAGGACTGTAGTTACACGTGTTAGGGCCCCTGTATCTTAGAGGCCTCGAATCATTGATACGGCTGATACAGCAGTAGCTACGCCCCTCGTTTAGATTCTTCTACTTGAATCGTAAATAGCAAAAATATTTTTAAGAGATGCTATTCAAATCATTATTTAAGATTTTACGAATCACTTCCTGAGTATGTCAGTAATAAAAAAAAGTACAGATAGTAGTTTTTCGAAATGATTTAACAGCATGACTCCACAAGATGAGAGCATATCATACTAAAATATCCGATTTACAAAGTATTACGTTCCAAAATTTACCAAAAAAAATAATTTAGAAATTTTTTTAAGTATACTTACAAGCACTATTTTACCAATTTATGTAGTACTATGAACCTTCGTGGATAAATTCGACATATTTTTTTAATAGAGTCAAAACAATGCTGAACCTTCGCTCTCTTCTGGCAAAAACAAAAAATATCAAATTTTTTTTTAAGATAAGGATTTTAAAAGAATATTTTTTAATATATTTAATTAAATATTTTTTATTGGAAAAATCAGTTGATGTTTAAATAATTTTAAATGTCTATATTCTAAGATACCCCACAAGTACGGAAAAAACTATCCAATCTTCAGCAGTTGTTATATAAAATTAATTTACAATTTTTTTAATCCTTATTCTGAATACGATTGAAAACAAAAGCAGAAAGAGTTGCTGTTGCTGTCACTTATAAAAAGAATATAATGTATGGAACATTAAATAAGCACCATCACCGCAGAGAATATAATTATTTAACAATAAATGGTTCTTTTAATTACCATTGGCCAGTATTTTAAATGGAGAATGTTTCCATGACAACACCACTGATTTTACATTAAATTTCATGTTCATGAACATTAAATAAGAATGAGATTTAATATTTAAGAGCTGGCAGATGTAAATGAAACAGTAGATTTCATGAATATAATACTTACAAGTAGACATATTCAAGATTCATTTTATGTATAACAAAATGAGTAAAAAAAATTAAATAATCAAACAATAGATTTTTCTTTAATTTCAATAAATAGGAATTAACAGTACTTCAACCGAAGAATCATTTTGATAGATTTAAAATTGAAATTCCAGTATTTTTGAAAAGGGCACAATATTAATTCGTTCAGATTCTTTTTTGTGAAGAAATAAATCGAAATTCCATTAAAAATATTGTTCACATCCGAAACATTTTCTACAAAAATAAAATCTTGAAAATATCTCGTTTATACACACAAGATAGTTATTAACACCACACCAATTTAGAACATGAAAAATAATCAGTTTAATATATCCTGCTTTTTCATAAAAGACTTTCAATTCTGTACAAACACACATTAATACCTTAAGTAAAATATCACACATCAGTGGCGTAACGTACACCCCCACATCGCAGGGTTCTAAGGGGCCTAAAGTCCGACTGCCTCCAAGTAAAATTCAACTTGGGGGGGGGGACAAAACCTGATTTTGCAAGGGGGCCCTTCTAAAGGGGGCCTACGCCACTGTTGCACATATTCTAGAAAAATGTAATTGAATTTACATATTACTTTGATTTTAAATATTTACGTACCAAAGTATAACGCATGTCATAACTACTGCCTTACTTCCAACTGCAGAAACTCGCCCACAAAAAACTCAAATATAAAAAAAAATCCAACACTCTTCATCTGCATACTAAAATTCATAATTTATTGCCTGTTTTTAAACATTTCATGACAAAAAATACACCACACATGCAGTATTGATTGAATAAAATTACTTTCCGATGAATCAGTGAATATTACTGATAACGAACCCACAATCCAGACATAAAACGCCGCGACTTTCATTGAAAAAGCATCTGTTCTATGTCTTGGTCATGGACACATGCTAAAGGTCTCTCAACCGAAAGTGAAGTACCTTCTTTGAGATGTCCTTCACCGATACTAGATAACAAGGACAGTAGCCTTTTTTTCACGCAGTCTGAAGAATTACTTCATTATTTAGTTTTCTTTTTCAAATTTGTGATGTTCCGTTAAATATCGATAACATAAAATAAGCGGTATTTTTTCTTACGAGAATTCTTTGAAATACTTTGGAATGTGGAATTGGGTGCTAGGTTTTGCAAAATTGATGAAGTTTTTTTACAAAATTCTTTTTAATACTCGTATTTAATTAAACTGAAATCCAATTTTTCCCCCCAAATTAAATGTTTTAATTTTATTCACTATACAATAAATATAAAATTTAAGGAATATCCATTTCTAAAGTGGTATGTTCTAAAATGGTAGAGATTATGGCATCAGATTTATTTTTAAAAAAACTAACACATTTAAATTGTATTAATTTTGATTCAAACGTAATTCTTTATATAGTTAAGCATTTCAAATATTAAAATCCAGAATGAACAAAAGAAATTTTGTTAAAGTAACTTTAATTGTTTATATATTTGCCACTTGAAACAGAAAACCATATTTCAAAATACAGAACACATAATTTGAAAGACATTTGATTCAATTGTTCTTTTCTTTATAATGTTTGTTGTGTAAATTCTCAGAGAAAATTTTTCCAAATTAAGTAAAATAAACAGTTCCACATTAAGCGTAAAATCCGGTGTATAACGCACCAATACTTTCAAGCCACTTTTTTTAATTTTTAGGTATATTCGCCGTATAACACGCACTCCCTGTTTTACGAAGAAACTTGAAATACACGTGTGCAATGCTAATATGTTATTAAGTCTTTTATTCGAGATATTATTCCAAGCTTTAGAAAAGATAGTATACTTCTAGAACTACAACCCTTTAAGTTCATAAGGAATGTCACGGTTCTCTTAAATAAACGGTGTTTCTCGATATTTGTAGAAGTCGAACTTTTTATTTATATTATCTCTTTTTCATATTCTCCAAGCATTTTCCGTAAAATCCGGCGTATAACGCGCGAAAATGAATTTCTATCTTATTTTTTGTGTTAAAAGTGCGCGTTATACGCCAGATTTTACAGGAAATGCTTGGAAAATATAAAAAGAACTTAAAACCTGGCTATTAAATTTTGAGAAACAATATTTAATTTTGTTTCAAAGTTTTGTATGGAAAAAGACAATTTTTTTAAATTTGGGAATAAAAATATTATTCAAGGCTTATATTTATAGAAGTTTCGATTTAGAATTTCAGATGAGATTTTATAAAATAAAATTCATTGTGTGTGTGTGTGTTACTATAAAACTTGTATTCTCAGTTTGAAGCCCCGAGTTTTAAAAACATTTGTATTCATAAAATAACTGCTTCATAGCCTAAAAACAATGGATCTCAATGATTTTAAAAATTCTTTTGTTTGAATAAAAGAAAATCACAAGAGGTACACAATTTTAAGCAATGAGAAAAATAAATTCTGAAGTTGAATCTAATAAAAATAAAACTCATTTTTTAAAAAAAGTATTTTAAAGCTTAATGTCACAAATTTTTTTAAAAATTTGTTTGTAGAACAAGATGACTTAAGAGGACAAAAAAAAAAGTTTTTTTAGAATAATCACAAAGTAAATTGATCCATCAATATATTTATGCTTATTCACAAAAAAATCACACAATAAAGTTCAGTTTTAATGAATAGGATGAGCTTTAGATACTTGTAACGATACAAACTTCATAGAGAAAGTGAATCCATTTTGTATACATATTTCTTTTCGAATTTTTTACTGTGACTCGTGAAACCTCTGGGTATGCCTTGTGGAACCCCAGTGTCCCGTGGAACACAGTTTGAAGACCACCGTTATAGGCGATCAAATTTTTTGTAAGTTAGTCGTCTCGGATCCATTCATCTCAAGGATTCATTCTAGTCATCGCGTAGCCCCTTACAGTGTCCAAAGATGGCTCCGAAGTATAGTTCAGTATCCCCCATTTCCAATTCATCTTTCACGAAAGATCGACGAGAGAGACTCGAGACCTATCTCCCCATCAGCCTGTAATGGTTGTTTTCGGGTTCGACAAACCACTCACTGGATCGGAAATGACAAGAACCGGGTTCTAGAGCTGCAAGTGGAGGGGGGACGAACAGACCTTAGTTCAAACGACCACAAAGCCTACTCCCTGCCCCCGCTGCTATTTTAGCCGCCGCCCCATATTCTCTGCCCCCTCACACAATGACAATAGGTACATATAAAGGACCCCTCTACTGTGTGAATGACTTTTTATACGATTCGATCGATTCAGGGGGGTCTTGTGTGGGAGGAGGCAACCCTCCCCCTTTAGTAGACGTAATCAGATATTCGAGGGACGTACAGCAGAATAATAGCGAGGGATAAAGTAATTGAGTGTAGAAACTCTTCTGGAGCCATGACACGTATTATTCAGTCAACTGCTAGAAAAGGGGGTCGGCAGGAATTGTTCCATCTAGTCAAATATGCAAATCGGGTTTTAAATTGATGGTAGCTTTCCCATCTAACAAAGTGGTTGATGTTTTTATAAAAATAAATGACGACTGACTGACTGTCATAGAAGTAACAGGAAGATCTAAATGCAAATGATAGTCACTGCTTTTTATGTTTTTGCACCGATTTCCATCGAAATGGCGCCTGCATAAACTGTCCTCTGTGTCCTTCACGGATATGCAATGGCTTACTAATCTGAACAGTTTAATAAAAAAATATGTTTTGCAGTTTCAATTCTGGTTTTTCAACCGAAGTCGACATTTTTATTTTTGTCCTGCGGTTTGTTTTGAAATAAGCTCTCATTCTTGAGAAAAACAATTTCCAGACCTTGAAAAATAATCGGAATAATTCTTACTCACGCATATAGCAATTTTTTAAAAAAATCTTATTGATTATTATATCCTTTTCGTAGCTATGCTTTGTCATTTGACGAGCTTGCACATAGTGCGAGAAACAATAACAAAGAGAACAAATTATAAATGTGACTTCCTGTAATATATTTGAATTACCAAAAAACGAATAATTTAAACTCTATTAAATTCCAAATTAGAATTACCGTAAAATCCGGCGTATAACGCGCACCTATACTTTCAAACTAAATTTTTCAATTTTTGGATATATTCGCCGTATAACGCGCACCCCCTTTTTAACGAAGAAATCTGAAGTATTAATATACATTGTTTTTATGTTTTGAAGTATTCTATTCGAGGTATTATGCTAGACTTTTGAAAAAATAGTATACTTCTAGAATTACAACTGTTCTTGTTCAAAAGGCAAGTCGTTTCTTTTAAATAAACAGTGTTTCGCGCGTGATACATCTAAAAGTAAATTTTTTTTATGCCCATCCTTTTTGTTATTTTTAAAGCTATCGTTTTTATACCCGGCGTATAATGCGCACCCTTAATTTTCGATCTTATTTTTAGTGTTCAAAGTGCGCGTTATAACGCCGGATTTTACGGTACATGAAATTAATTTTGCTACATTACATACATTTTTACCACATAAGAAATAGAAAATTGTGGTTCACATCTTTTAGAAAAATGTTTATCTGTCAAAGCAGATTTAAAACAGCTACTTAATTGTAAGAAAATCTCGTGCGTGTATACTAAAATATTTGTAAATAACGTTACTTAAGTTGGTGCGGGAAAAGAAAAAAAAAAACGTTTAGTAAATTGTAAAATTTTCGATGTTTCTTCATTTTCACTCTAAGCACAGTTCTTAATTTCAAATTTTCAAGTACCCTTTAAAAGTTCCTAAATAAGAAATTTCTCTAAAACACGCATTAGAAATTTGCCTTAAAAATTAAATTTATTTCAGTTGAGCCTTGAATAAGCTACAATAGCTATCATTTTTTTTTCAATAATTTTACGCTGTAAAAATATATCCATGTCAAAATTATCTCAGCAGTGAAAAAAATACGACTTGTTTAAAATTTCTTATTTCTCTACTTTATATTTAATTTATTTTATTACGAAAGCTTTTCAAAAATAATTAAAAAAATTTATATGAAAAGCATGAAATTTATAATTTTAATATTCAATCGGTCGATAACTAGTAGTTAAATTTTTTATAGTTCCTAATTTTTTTAAAATTTTAAAGTCTGTATTGAAAAAGAAATATTACACGTTTTTAAAAAAATCAAACCATTTAATTCTTGTTTTGCCACAGTCACAATTATTATTCAAGTCTCATTTTATAACAATTCAAAATTTGAGAAATGTGCATCATATTAGAAAGTTTAATATTGTTGTATAAAAGTTAATATTTAAAGAAAAGTATGCGTATAAAAAAAACACAGATCTAACTTTTATGAATTATGTGACTACTATCTAAAAGATTTGGATATTATGATGTGGTCATTTAGCTCAAAATTACATTTGACATTTTAAAACCAAGATTGTGGCGAAATATCTTCTATTTTAAAACCATATCAAATAATAAACTCCTTATTAGTACTTATTTCTTGTCATTTCAACATTATGCTATTTGAGGGATCCAATTATGAATTCACTCTCGCAGTATCCTCCAATATTCTAACCGAAACAAAATTTGAACCTAACTCGACCAATGTGAGGACTACATCCAGAATTCTTATAATTACGTATATTCTGATTTCTACCATATATTATGAAAGTAAAATTTAGAATTTGCATCGAATTTCAATTCCAGTTAAATAAAGCTGCCGAGAAAGAATTGCGAGGAAAAATGTCAAAAATTTAATATTCAATTTTCTTGAAAAGCATATTCCTTCCAGGTTATAGTTCTAAACCTTTGCAAGAAAAATTTCAAAATATGAACTGTCTTAAAAAAATAAAACATTATTCGCACAGGTACTAATAAACTTGAACTTCAATTTTTTTTCTTAGAAATACTTAAGCAGTGAATGAAAAAAAGATGCAAGTGCTTGGAATAAATACACAAAAAAGATGAAAAAATAAGTAAAAATACTGAAAAAGCGTCCATATTACTCGCTCTCCCTCTCAAGTTTGATGTATTTTCATACCTGGTTGGATTATTTATTCGAAAGAATTTTCAGGTCTTTTTTTAAAAAGAACGAAACTTTTTCTTTTGAATCGTTGCCAAGAAATGAAAAGCAATTTTTAAAATTGATCGTTTGAGGCAAGCGATTCTTTTTTCGCCCGCGAAAATAATTTATTCTATCCATATTAAATATTGTCAAATAAACACAGTTGACTTTTATAATTTATAAAAGGAATATTTTATCTTCATTTAAGATTTATTTTCATCAATGAATTTGTTCTAGAAATAATTATGAAATTTAATTAAGAGTAAAGCTGAAGAATTTTTGGTTTAATTTTGAAGTTGTCTATCCATAGAATTTCTAAGCAAATGATAAAATTGCGAATTACAGTTACACACACACACACATAAATATTCATTTTATCATAAACCCGCCCGTAAAAAGTTTAAAAAACGAATTTTTAAGTTAGTAAATGCAAAAATGCGGGAATTTTATGAATGAAAATATATTAAAGTGTAAAATCGTATAAAACTGCTATATGCTAAATTGGTTTTAAATCTTAAAACACTTGAATATGTTTAACCATTCAATGCTGCTTTTTGTTTTATGCGTGTAAAACATTGCCCTGCAGTAACGCTTGCGTTTCATTGCAAGAAATGACTAAGATTTTTATTCGGAAAAAATAACACTTGTAACGAAACCTCTTATTATTTGCATCGTATTAACCGTTTTTATGCATTTGTAACTGTGCTCAAACAGAATGTGCCACCAATTAAAATTATTTGAGCTAGTCGCCGGAGTTATTTTTTGAGTACAGGTTATACACTTATATTCTGCGTATGCTGATGCATCTCAATCAAAATTCAGTATTTTGTAGAACTGATTTTACAAATAATCTTTGGTATAACTTAGATTAATATACGTGAAGAATTTGGAAAAATATAATGTAGGTAACGTAATCTTAAAGGATTTCGAATTAAAAATTACATTTCATATGAACCACCAAACTGATCATAAAAATCCGAATTTGATATAAAAAAAAAAAAACGAAAATTACGACCACATAATATCAATTTAAATTAAATGTTATTTTAGAAAAAATTGTATTTTTTTCAACGTTGCCTCTTGTAAATTCGAATACTACACGAGATCAAAAACGGATATGATATATAAAATCCATTAATAAAATTCCTATGAAATACTAAATAAACAATTGAAATTTAAAAAATTTTGCTCCGTTTTATAATAGACACTCGAAAAGAGGACGAACTAATAAAACTTTATCTATATTAAAAATTTTACAAGGTTAAAATAATATATTTTACACAGAAGTCAACTTGAAAAAATACATGAATTCTTTTGTTTTAAATAAAAAATACATTCAAAATTCCATCTTGTTTAATAGATTGCATAATGAAATTAAGCATAAAAAATTAAGGAAAATATTGGACACAAAAATTTTAAATTGTAAAATGAATCATTGGAAACTTTACCACATCGGTACTTACAGTGGAATTTATGCAAATTAACTAATCTATGCGTGCACAAGAATTTTTAAATATTACAAAAAGGATTGAAAAAAAGTCGTCTATATTAATGCATAGGTTTTCCGTAAAATTTATACATTCTGACTTTTATCTCGTAAATATTTTAATATACAGAGAAAAAAAAAATCAAAAAATATTGAATTACAAATATTTGAGATTAAGGGATATGCTTTTAAAATTATAATATTCATAATTTTTTAAGTTACTTGATTATAAAGAGTAATACAATAGAGTAAGAGTAAGACAATTAGACGACAAAATATGCGCAAATAGAAATTGGATTAATTTTGATAAACTCAGATTGATTCATCTTTCAATAAATTGCAATAGATATGAATGAAAAAAGCATCCAAAATCAGGCAAAAAAAATTTTTTAAGATTCATATCCATAACTTAGCATCGTTCAAGCACTAAAAATAAAAAAAAAAAAAAAAATCAGATTTTTTTCTATTTTACTCTAAATTCTTATTTTCCCAAAATTGAAACTGTTTACTAATTTTCCAAAATTCATTAAGTCGTGACACAAACCTTACCTTTGTTAAGTCTCTCCAAAATCACCTGCTTGTGGTCATCAGTTACGGGCTGGCTGACAACAATAAGGATGTAAGACCCAGACGGGGCCATACTACTCGAATAAGGCGTACCACCGCCTTCCATACTCAGGCCCAGGGGACTAAGATCAGAAAAATTCGTCTGAAAACTTCTCCGTCACGAACAGTTTTTCCTCTGGTTTAGTTTTTTCGAACCTCTTCTTGGAACAAATAACGAATATTCAATTAGAGTTTTCGCATATGAGAGTTTCTGAGAGCGTGTCGTTCACTACGAGTCAGCGCACTGTCAATAGATATAGTAGAGAAGAACAGGACCGATTCGGGGTTTTCGCCTTGCCGGGCGGTGGCTGCTAGTGCGCCTGCGCGAGATGACAGCGCCGGCTCCATTCGTTCACTGCGGTAGAACACCACGTGACCTGTGTCAGACTCCATTTTTTAACTTTTTTTTCCCTTCTCTTCCACCCGCTCTCTTCTCTGCTGCTTCTCTTAGTTTTAGTTTTCGTTTCGGGATTGTTTGAGAAGTAAAGGGGTCGTATTGACATTTCTTTTTTTCTTATTTGTAAGTCTGGGGTTGAGAGGTGGATGAAGTATTAAGGTCAAAGAAATATTTTTGGATTGACAGCCCTTGTAGCTTTTGAATTTGAATTTCCTTAATATATACTCTTCTCTCTTTTAATTTTATGCAAGAAAAAGGGAAAAAAATTATATTTATAAAAAAAAAGCCACAAAAGATCATTTTATTTGATTGAATTACTTGATATAAATCCTCTGTTTAATTTTAGATAACATATCCAAAAGTTAAAAGCGCACAAATTAAAAAAAATTTTTTTTTTTTTCCATCTTGACATTTTAGTGAATAATGAACAAAGAAAAAGTTGATAGTCAGCAATACTTTTAAATTTTAAAATAAGCATCGTGCAGAGGCACATACGGGAGGGGGGACATGCAGCTTTTTTTCCGATTGATGATAATCCTATGTATATAGTACGAAAGATAATTAATTATAATTTATTCATTAATTAATGATAATTATTTACTCAATAATTTTTTTTTTTGCTGCTTTTTTATTCCAGAAATCAATTAAATCAAAATATGTTTGGCGGGATGTTTTTGGGAATGGCGGACTTTCGACCCTCAACCCACATTCCCCCTTAAAAATATTCCTGTGTGCGGCACTGTCCCCAATGTATTCTTTGATCTCCAAAGACATTTAAACTATAATTAAAAAAGAATTGATATTTCTTTTATTTGTTGTCGTTACTTATGTCACCTGATCGACAGTAGCATTAGACCAAGGCCTTAGAAATTCATCGCGGAATAAAGGCTAGATTTTTACACCTGTCCTTAGCCTTAGGTTTGAGCATCATGCAGGTGACAGATCGATTCTGCTCGGTTCCACCCCAATTTTGATGGAGAACACCCTGGGGGTGGTCAGAGGCCTATCACCTCTCTTCCCCTTCCATCAGCCTCACGAGAGGACTTGCGGCTCGATGGTTATTTGAAGTACCCCTGCCGCGAAGGCCATGCCTTCTCCGGGATTCGAGCCCAGGCCCTACGGCACCGCAATCAGCGTCGCTAACCATTTTTCCGGATGGATGGCCTTTTTTTGTTATTATTTAAATTACTTTATTCAACGCAATAATGAGTAGAAAGCTGTCTTACTTAGTTGTTTTTGATTTAATTTAAATTGATTTATTTAACTAATGGAATAAATTCTGCTTCAGAGTTGAATATTGGTGTAATGGAATCAAATGGAATCCATTGTCTTAAGGCTGTCTTCGGTAAAAGTACGAGAGCTTGAACTAAACGCAAAGCACATTTTTAGACAGAAAAATGCCACAATTTCCATGGAAATTTGCAATATTATAACTCATACCTCTATTAACAATATAGTGTTTTTAAAAATTTCAAAATATTCCATGAATACTTTCTTTTTCGTTTTAATACGTGAAGGCATAGTCCATTTAACATTACGGTATAGGAGAAAAAACGCGAAACACATTTTACACCAGAAAAAAGGATTCAACTCAGTTAAAAATGGGAAGTATGATAAAAAAAAATTGCTGCTCTCTGAAGAATAGTGAAGTCAGAATATCATATAATATGTTCATTTCTTTTATATCTGACAAAATGTTCCAAATTTGGGTCCTATTCTTTAACATTAACTGAAAGCAGCCTTAATCTCTATATCACGCTACTTGGAAGATTTTCTTGCCAATTCGGCTTAGAAAATAGCGTAATTCGACGTTGATCGTGTCTACAATCTTAAATGGGATTGGGTTAATAGAAACTTTAAATGCAATCAATAAACTTAAATTTCAGATATCGCTATGCATCTTTACATTACATACAACTGCATTTCAGATGAACCAAAACTTTGGAAAAATTTTACCACTTCATTATAATGTTTTTATTATAAGTAGAGATACGGTTGCCAAGTTGTTAATTAAGATCGCTGACTGGTGATAAATAGGTCGAATTCTGAGTTCGAGTCCTGGTTCCACCTAAGACTTACCTTGTTATAGCAAGTCATATAAAACAGGATCTTAGAATACTGTCGTGATGCTGAAGTTAGAAAAGTAAGATAATAATTTTTGTCACTTGATTAATGGTTTAAAATTACGAGACTATTCTTCTGTATTCGAATGATGTAAATTAATGTATATATACTAATCATTGTTTTAAGCTTTGACTTAAAACAATGATACTTTTGATAATAACTTTAATAAAATTTGATATAGTTATTAATTTATACATTTGATTTTATTAATGATATTTTAATATTGTCATATTTTATGGGCATTTTTAAATGAACTATTGTAGCAAATTTGTAACAAATATTTTTAGAAAGTCATGTAATTTATACAATCAAAAATACATTTTTAAATAAAATTGAATAATTTTTAGTAAAATCAAATGTTTTTATTTCGCAGTCATTATTATTTTTCATTACTTAAAGGATAATAGGTGATATATAGAAACAAAACAAAAATGTTACAAGTAATAAAAATAATATTCATTAAAAATAAAACATATAAAAAAAACGGAAAGAATCATCACTCTTACTGAAATTGCCACTTACTATTTTTCAAGAAACCAGTTTATACAAACAAAACGTAATCATGGTTTATTATGGAGCCAAAATAAATCACAATACGTATTATGAATTATGAAGCAACACCTGCCTTTATTTAGAAAAAATCAACATCCACAGAACTCTAGTTTTCTTTTATATAATGTATTTATATATAATGTGGGTTCAAAAATTATACCAGTCTATTCGAAAGTTGTTGTTTTAGATGACAGAGGCAGAAGAATTTTTGGCACGTTATAATTTTAAGTATATTTCTACTGGTAAAGTATAACCGGATATATTTATTCAGAAATGGGAGGATGACTATATCACAGACTGAAAATATATAAAAGAATTTTGAAATCCTTCAGTTATATAAAGGTGGGAAAAAAAGGGGGAAATAGTAAGAAATTTATATAATTATAATAAATGCTGCATCCATTATTCTTTTATTGAAATTTTTGGTTTATTTGATTATTTTTTTGTCTATTTGTGCCAAACGATTTATTTCATTATACTTTCCTCGTTAACCGATAACACTTGGTTCGCTATAAAAACGCTTATTTGATTTAATTTGAGCTAAATAGAACAATGTAACTTTCAAATAATACTTTTTGCATCAATGATTTTTTTTTATAAGTGAGGTAATTTTTTTCCGTTTTTGCTTTCATTGAAAATCTCTCTTTTTTTTTAATCTCATCTAATTTAATATGAAGAAAATAAACCTCATTTTAGTTTTAGAAGTGAAGGAGAAAAATTGTAAGAATTAGAAATGCTTAATAGAGTAAAGGCCAATATCTTTCTAAGCGCTTAGGAAATTGAATTGTTTATAATTTAATTATTTATTTGAACCTCAACCCAAAAATGTATTTACTTCATTAAAATCTTATCTGAGTTTTTTATGATTTGAAGCTCGCCACATCGGTTTATAAAAACAATAATTTAACCCTAACTGAAACAATCCATTTTTGTACTAAATTTTTTTTTCGGCTAGAACTTTTTTTTTTGTTTTTGTTACTGTAATGAAAATTTATTTTTCCATTCGCTGATTCAAGAACTACTTTTTTATTTTCTCTGACTTAATGTATTCTTCCCTACATTTTTTGTTCTTTTTGTTGAAACTTCATTTTTAGTTAAACAGTAAAAGAAAAAAAATTCGTGGGAAAATTAGAATTTGAATGCAATAAAAATATTACGCGTTGTGTGAAAATAGTCTAAAATACTCTTAAAATGGTTTATATATTTAACTTTTTATTTTATTATTTGTTTGAATTTAATATAAGAGGTTTGATTCTACATATTTGATAAGTTCTTACTCTTTTTATAAACTTCTATTATTTACTTTATGTTGTATTGAAAACAACTTAAGTTTATTGCATCTTTCTGTTTATACCAGTATTTCTTTGTTTTTATTACCGCTGCTGCACTGCTATAAAATGTTTTTCTTCTATTATTTAGTTAAAATCACTTACTGCCTCTTTCAATCTTTTAATTTAATACATAAAAAAGTTCCTTTAATATTTATATTTTAGTTGCTTATTCCAGTATTTGTTAAACCACTTCATTTTATGTTATTTAGAATTTTCTAACAAATTTAAATTTATTTCTAAAACAAATTATGTTTCTACAGATAAAACCTTAAGAAATAAAAATAAATTAGTTTTAAAAAAGGGCAAGCTTCAAAATTCCTTTTTAACAACAGATTTGCTTCAATATATTTCCATATTTTTTTATTTCTTATGCTTTAAATAAATTTATTCGAAAGAAAGAAATATAAACAAGGTCAAATTCAATTGTTAAGTAACTAAAGCCTTTCTTTAATATGTCCTTAAAAAAAATAAAAGTAAAATAAAAACTCTCTAAAATAGACGAAACTTCTAAGCTTTTCAAAACCGTATTCATGAGCTTTTCTTTTTCATATTCATTCTTGAAGAGAAAAAGAATTTTATTTTTTACTGTTATGTGATTGCCTTGAAGCATGAGACAGGATCTAGACCGATTCCCTTGTTAAAATGTCTCCGACATCATGGCATACAACGTTAATGCTCGATCGTATTGCATTTGAAGACACACTCACTGTCACTAGATGACATTTTTAAAAAAAGGCGTGTGACAGTGAAAAATTTAGGATTCTTTTACAGCGCGGAAGCTCAAATCGTTTTACCAATGTCAACTGTCTAAACAATGATATTCATTACGTATTCAAAGCACGATAAAAAAATTTGTATTTACAAATAAATTACAGTTTAAAAAAACACTAAAAAACACGCATTTATAGTGAATCGAACTAAAAAGTAAAAAATAATTCCTAATATAAGATCAAAATGATTAACGAGAAAATTAATGTCATTGTAGTAAAAGTGCGGGGTGCTCTATATCAATTGTTATAATTCCTTACTAATTCTGATCTGAAATACAGAGTTAGTGTAAAAATGTAGAACAAAGCACAGTATGTACTACATTTGTAAAAATGTAGTACTTTGCGTGTTTTTTAATTTTTTTAAACTGTAATTTATTTTTCCTTTTTAAGTTCGATGAACAATAAAAGCGTGTTTTTTTAGTTTTTTAAACTACCATTTATTCATTGATGAATTAATCTTAAAAGCGTCATTAATTAATCTGGAATACCTATTGGCCTTCTATCAGTGCGTTGATACGGCCCGGTTTCCAAAGTGTAGGATCAGCCAACATATCCTCCCCTTTTTCACATAGAGAACACTATTCGTTGTTTGTTGTATTTGTATTAACCATGAGCGTTTTCGCTTTAAGGTTGCAACTTAATCTTTTAATCGCCAAATTTGGAAATGGGATTTGGAATTCGTCACTAAATCTGGTAATGGGAAATCATTAATCCTTATGATCCTGATCAGGACAATGGAATAAAATTATTAAATTATTGTATGGTCACCGGTCCTTGACAAGTGTGAAAAATTTCTAATTGATCTGACCTTGAAAAGTGGGTAAAAATCGAATTCAAAGATTACGTTACATCAGGTGAAGCCAATAAAAGCGTGTTAAAAATGAAATCGATCTCTTCCTATGAATGTAATATTGAAATATTGAGAAGTAAGAAAAAAATGAGTGGGGGAATACAATTACACATGCATTTATAAGAAATCGTAAATATCAACTGATGTTGATTATGAGGTATTTTAAGATTTTATATTCGCGGTTGAATATGTTCTATTGATTGATTGATTGATTGAATATTAACGTCGCACTGTTCAACTACACGAGGGCTTTTGGCGACGGACCACGTAATTTTGAACCATGGTCAAGGGACGTGGACGACACCTGAGCTGGCACCCCCTCTCCTAACTACCACACCACATCAACGGGAGAAAGTTCAGCTATAAGCCCATGATTAGGATCAAATATGGTTAGTTTTTTTAATTATTGACTAGATACAAGAAGCTATTCATTAACAATTACATTTATCTAAAAGTAAAACAACCAACTATTTGTTAAGGCAGAAATAAATCCATTTTGTTTTTAAATTCGTAGGTCTTTGTTAACTTATTGGCAGTTTATTCATTAAAATTTTAATAAGATTCTTCATCTATCATTTTTTTTTTTTTTGTATCTGTCATTAAAATGAATCTGTAAAGGGACCTCAATAAAAATTTCGTCAGAAAAAAAAATTTATTAGACTATTAAAATCCACTTTAAATTACAGGATAAAAAAACCTACAAATATGTGCAAATAGAGTATAGCAATACACAAATATAGATAAATAAAAAAATTAAGGAGATAACAGTTTTTAAGGAGGAAGAATTATAAAAGCGAATACTAAAACGTTGCACTATATATATTCAGCTACTCGAACGTCTTTGGCGATTGACCACGCAATTGTGAACCCTGTTCAAGGGACAAGGATGACACCTGAGCTGGCACCCCCTCTCTCAGCTTCCACATGACGCCAACGAGAGGATGTTTGATTATCGACATATTTAACGTCTATTGGCCCCCTCTGCACAGTGGGTCTTCAGCGTTATAAGGCTCGAACTCATGACATACCAACCACGAGTCCATTACCTTGACCATGAGGTTTGACCGATGGCCTTGAGAGCTATATTAATGGCGCACTATTAAGCAATATAAGGGTTATTGGCTACGGACCTCGTAATTTCGAATCTCGATTAAGTAACGATGTCCCCTGAACAGAAACCCCTTCCCCAAACTACCACACCATGTCCATGGGAGAACACATCGAGCCTCGACAGATTTAATGTGTAGTAACCTCTCTATACGATGGGTCGTCAGTGGCACCTGGATTCGGACCTGATACCCTCCGGCCACGAGATCGTGACAATAGCTGCTAGATTACCGCGGCCACTCATTTGTTCGGGTAAAACGTAGTAATAAAAACAAAAATTCCTTTGTTAATTGAAACAAATATTAATTTTAGATAATTATTACAAATTCTTGAAAGATTTTATATAAAAAGTTGCACACGCAAATTATGTTCTTTTATTTAAAAAATAAAATAGATGAATATTTTATACAGAATAACTGATAATATTTTAAAATAATTGATAAGGAATTGAAAACAGCTTCCGAATAAACGCATGATTTCAATCACTATGTACACAAGTAAATATTACTCTAAATGCTTGTGAATACTGAAGCCTTAGAATATTTTTTAATAATTTACGACACATTCAGTTTCGTACATAGCCTTCTTTCATATGTGGCACATTTCGCATTTTTAAAATACCGTAGACAAAACCATAGAGAATTAATCTTTATGCTAAGAATTAAAAGTCTCTTGGTCTATGAGAGGTACTTGAACCCTCCCCCCCTCCCCCCATATGTGCGCCACTGACGGCATTAAAGCGTTTTCCTTCAGTCTCAGATCCTGATTTGTAAATATAAGTGTTTTCTTATTATTTCTGTTTTTTTCAATTCCTACTATTATATATATATATATATATATACATATATAGTTCACACTCTCCCTATATATATACATATATCTTGTTCAAATTTCCAGTCGTTTATAAAATACTTTTTATTCATCCACTCAAGTTCAAATACATTTTTGTAAACTTGTAGTGGATAACACTTGATGTTAAAATACAGTTTTTTTCAAATATTAAATCATTAACTAAGTTTAATTAATGAATAAATAGTAACAAATAAAAATAATAGTCCAATAAAAAAAGAAAATCGCTCGTTGTGTCCCTGTAGCGCAATGGATAGAGCGTTAGGCATTTAATCCGAATGTCGTGGGTTCGGATCCCACCTGGGATGGCCTAATTTCTGAGAATGTGATTTCTTTTTACTACGCTATTTTACTGGAAGAATTAAATTTAGCTAATGAATAAATAGTAACAAACACACAAAAATAATAGTCCAGCACCATACATAGAATATAAAATTGCTTTCTATTTTGCCACTTAATATTGGGATTCTATCATATGTATATACATATTTATATTAATTGTAATTATTTAATAAAAAGTAACTAAAATAACATTTTTCTTTGTTGTTCTAAGTTGGAATTGACTTAAAAGTTTTTTTATAT
This sequence comes from Trichonephila inaurata madagascariensis, assembly GCA_019973955.1. NCBI lineage: Eukaryota > Metazoa > Arthropoda > Arachnida > Araneae > Nephilidae > Trichonephila > Trichonephila inaurata. The sequence continues at coordinate 395,173 of BMAV01016448.1, forward strand.
TACTTGTTACTTACCATTGTGTTATAACATAGATAAATATGGATAAGATGTCATTAATATAAAATTTTTTAATATATTTTACAATATTTAAAGTTATTAGGTTTTTAACATGAAATAACCTCTCGGTTTTACATTGCAGTTTGTATACACCCCTCTCTCTATGAATCATTGTAAGTAAAGTTGCAACACTTTTAAAGTCGTGGCAGCAAAAATACCTCTGACATATAGAGAAAACTATCTATCGAGTAAATAAAATATTACTGTCGCTGCTTCATTCAGCATGGTTAAGTTTAGTTGGAGGAATGAGTAAGTAGTAAAAGCGAAGGGCTTTCAAGTGGCGTTCTTATCGTTTGCGGATATGTCAGCTTTTAAGTATATGCGAATATCCCAATAAAAAGCTATTCTTATAGATAAGACGTTTTTGACTACGTGAAGCAACTGATAATAGCACTGATAATATGGAATGGAACTCTGTCATTTTAATATTTAAAATATATACTATGGTTGATCCCAAATTTCGGTAATAGTAAGTTGTAATAGTATGCTTTAGTATTATGTTTCTACAAAGTTAAAGCTATTTTAAACTATTTTGATACGTGTAACGTAATTTATTTTATAGTTTAAGAAAATATTAATTTGGCGTGTGAATTATGTTAAAAGAAAAGAATATACTTGTTTGCTGGAGAATTATCAATATATTAATAGACAGCTAAGACTAATTTTTTAAAATCATAATACACATTTATTTACTATTGTACATAATGGACCATCCTTACTAAAAGTTATACCGTTAAAATATGTTAATTACCTAAGTATCAAGTTTTAAATCAATCAGAGATACTACTAAAATACTAAAAGATATTTTTCTTCTTTGAATTTATAAAGAAAATTTTCATAGATTTTACTATATTATATAAATGGTATAAAATATATAAAAAAAGCAAATGATTTTTTTTTAAATAAAAATTTAAATAACCTCGAGGTTTAAATCTTTGAAATTATATAAGGGAAGAATTACTTAAAATGAATTTGAAGAACTTAAATCCTCTAAATTTTCATCTTTCTTGATATTATTTAGAATAACAAAGCAACCTTAATCGTCTACATTCATGACAGTCACATAAGAGCAAATAATATATAAAAAAAAATTAAGTCAATTCCTACTTATGTTAACAAAGAAACATTTTATTTTAGTTACTTTTTATTAAATAGTTACAATTAATATAAATATGTATATACATATGACAGAATCACAATATTAAGTGACAAATTAGAAAGCGATTTTCCTTGCCATTTTCCATTTTCCTTTCTATATAGGGTGTTAGACTATTTTTTTAATTTTTTTTTTGTTTGTTACTGTTTATTCATTCATTAAACAATTATTCCAATAAAATATAGTATAGTAAAAAAGAAATCATATTTTTTTTTCTCTCAGAAGTTAGGCCATCCCAGGCGGAATTCGAACCCCCGACCTTCGTATTATAAGTCTAACGCGCTATCCATTGCGCTACAGGGACACAAAGAACAATTTTCCTTTCTATATATGCAGCTTGACTATTATATTTGTGTGTTACTATTTATTCATTTTTTAATTTAATTATTGAATTATTATTTGAAAAAACTGTATTAACATCAAGTGTCATCCACTACAAGTTTAAAAAAATGTACTTGAACTTAAATGGATGAATAAAAAGTATTTTATCAACGATTGAAAATTTGAACGTTATATATATATATATATATATAAGGGGAGAGTGAACTAAGAAGAGTAGGAATTGAAAAAATGCACCAAGTGTTCTCCATTGAATTCAAAACAGACATTAGATTTGTGCTTGTTGTTTTACTTGTAAAATTTGATACAATTTTGAATTTGATAATTTGGTAAATATGTCCAAATATTAAGATTCATCAAAAGTTTTTGAATGTACAAAAAAAAAAAAAAAAAAAAAAAA
>BMAV01016448.1:407475-435062 GCA_019973955.1 Trichonephila inaurata madagascariensis
ATTCTAATCTAAGTGACACTAAATAGCCTGAAAATTATCCATTTATGCGCCTTTTTAAAATCACGTTTCCGAAAGTAGTCGGATACCTTAAACAAAGGTCAAAAGCAAAAGTGAAGTCAAAAGTGACAAGGATTACCTCTGAGCTGACACCTTAGCTTCCACAACACTCCAACGTGACAGCAATGAGGTCGACAGATTAAACGTGCATCAGCCCTTGTACACGGCGGGTCTTTATTGGCATCAGGACTCTAATCAGAGACTCGACAGCGCCAGGCACGAGCTCTTGACCATAATTCTAGACTAACGCGACCTTGCAGCACAGAATTTTTTTTTTTTTAAAAAAAAGAGCAATAAAATTGATTTATCGTCGAATTAAAGGGTACTTACGTACTATCGCAACAATGTCAACATTCAAGATAACTCGCCAAGTTGACAACTCCGACTTCGCATGTGTCGTTCGTGTTGTGCTTCGTTTCATGTAATATGGTTGCGATAATACGTAAGCACCAATTAAAGTTTAAAAATGCTTATAAGAGAATTTTTAAATGGGACTTTTTAAGGTGTGTTGTCTCGGTCGTTTTTTATCAACGTCACACTTCACAACGATACGAGGGGTATTGACGACGGATCTCGTAATTTTGAACCTTTGTCAAATGACACAGGAAACACTAGAATTCGCCTCCACTCTACCAAGGAGTGCCAAAGAGGGAGAATTTCTTTGATCCTAGAAAAATCCCCCTCTCATGAAGCGGATCTTTAGTGGTGCTAGGACCAGGGATGTCTAAAGACTTCTTGAGGCCCTGGGACGTAACGAAAAACTAGCCCCTCCCTCATCCATGGCCTTAAAAGTAGGCAGTACTTATAGAAAACGTTGTCAAATACTCGTACCGTAAAGGTGCATGTGATTTGTAATCGTACAAACCGGCTAGGCCGACTGCCGTCTTTCCGGTAAATGAGTAATGATGGTGTATGGTGATAGGCCTTAGTTTCTGCATGAACGATCGTCATCACATAATAATATAGTTTTTCCATTGTTGCTAGTTGACAATAATTTCGAAATTCCCAGATTTTTGAACAATACATCCGGCAATAGCATTTCACTGTTAAAATTATTCGGATCATTATATTACTGAGGCTGTCGAGAACGAGACGAGGCCCTCATCAAGGCCGAGGCCCTGGTGGGGTCTATGCTTTAAGATATCCCTGGCTAGGACTCAAACCCATTGCTCGACAGAAATAATACCGGTCATGAGTTCGCAACTGCTTCAGTCACTTAAGTACTGCGAAATAGAAAAACTTTTCTTGATTAAAAAATGTGGGAATATTAATATTACAAAAATTGACTGATTCCTAGAAAAAACATCACTTTCTTCATTTTCATTCTTTTTGTTTTCCTACATTCACTTTTTTGTATAAAATATATTCCTCATATAGTCCCAGATGAACTTTTGACTTCATACGTTGAAGTGAAGCATTACATAACGTCTTTTTAATTGTATCGATATAGTACGGAACACATATTCGTGAATATAAAACAAATATATGTTTTCTAATTTTTATTTCCTAAATTTATATTAGAAACTGAACATTTTCAACCCTGTTCACTATCATTTGGCAAATGCAACTTTAACTAAAAATGATACTATAGTCGACTGGATTCCCTTTCCCAAATCGGCTGTAAAATTAAATTTGATTTTGTGATCATCACTTATGTTTTCCTCAGTTATAAATTAATTCCATTTGACCAATTGCTTGCTGCGTCGACATCGTAACTCAGTATGAAAGATTAAAATTTGCTAATTTTGTGATCGAAATGAGAAAATCTGTTCTGACAACATGTTTTTAACCAATTGAGCCATTTATAACTATACCAATGCTGAATTAGAAAGAAATTAAGTTTAACAGAACTCCCGCGCCGGGGGGTGGGGGGGGGGGGGGGGGGGGAGGGATTAAAAATTTTAAGTTAAGTTTCAGTCTGCCAAAATTATAGCGTCAATTTTTTACAGCCAGTTGATTATCATAATAACCGGTGTATAACGCACACTTTTGTGTTAACAAGAAATAAGATCGAAATTTACTGGTTATTACAGTTCATTTGAAAGAAATGACACAATGAACTCATGAGCTGTCTAGTTCTAGAAGTATACAATTTTTTCAAAATCCTGGTATATTACCTTGAATAAATTGCTTCAAATCATAAGACAAATCATTCATTGCATACGTACATTTAAGATTTCCTTGCAAAAATGGGGATGCACGCTATACGGTTAATATACCTAAAAATTTTAAAAGGCAGCTTGAAATTATAGGTGCGCATTATACGCCGGATTTTAAGGGTACATGAGACCCGGCTAGTATAGCAGTATGTAACAAACTTATTAAAAAAAGTTTTATAGCTAAATTTTAAAAAAATCTATTTTAATTTATAATAAATTATTATTATAAATTAAAAAATATAATAATAATTACTATTTAAATTTTTATTAAATTTAAGATAAATTATTATTTTCTACGATAATTGATTACTGTAATGATTCTAATCTTTACTCTGATTATAACCGTGGTTCTTTTTCTCCTAATGTTTTTTTTTTCAAAATAAACTTAATTATCTTTTATTATTATTATAATTATTTTGCAGCCTATCATACGTTATTTATTTAGTAGTGTTAACTTTTGTGTTTGCCTTTGTGCAAAATGAAGAAGCTGTTATACCTTACATGCCATGTAGCTTCTGTATCCTTAAATGAAATGAAATGGGGAAAAATAAAGTATTAGTCAAGTATTATCCTCTTATTACTTGATAATACAAAATATCTAGCTCCATTTGTAATACAACTAATCATCAGAGAAAATTTTTCGAAGTCCTTCTTTATCATCCTGTATCATAAAGTACATGAAAAATTATTTGAAAAACTGAAAACAACCCATTTTTCAATGCATAAAAATAGTTATCTAATTATGTGTGGTACCAGATTTCAATGTCAAGATGGTCCCCCAAGATACGCAAATCGTCAACTGGACGAAACATGTTGCCATGACTACGTAAGAGATGACTTTTCCACATCTTTTCCTTTCTCCCTTTCCTCTCGTTTCTCGTCTGCCAGGAGTTTTCAACCCCTTCTCCCTTCCCTACCTGGGGCCCTGTTGGGCCAACAGCTGTCTGCTCATCATCATCATCATCGCCACAACAAACTCCTCCCTAACCCCACCTCCCATTAAATAGAAATTTGAAATATCTCTAATGGTTTCAATTTTTCAGAGAGAGTATGCTGTGAGTTCCAAATCACAGTATAAAAATTTTAGGTTAAGTACGTCTGTGGTAAAATATTAGAAAAATACCTTTTTTCTGCATGAAAATTTTGTATGATAATGACTGTTTGGCTTAAAAGATGTATTTTTTCTTTTTGCTAAATTTGTTATATATAGTTTTTCGTTTTTAACGTTCAACTATAAAGCTGAAAAAAAAACTTTTATACCTTACTTATTTTTTTTAACCTTAACTAATGTTGAAATAATGGTAAAAATGTGTAAAGTTTGGATGTATGAAAATTGCAACAAAAAATGTTACATTATAGTGTGTGAAAAATATATTAATATTAAAGTATTGCCAGTTTGCTGTATTTTTTCCTCGTACACACATAAGCCTTTCTTTACAATAAAATCATATTTTAAATTAAGTTTAGAATTAGTTTTATAGAGTTATAAAATATTGTTTTATCCACACAATATTCTTATTCATTAAATCAAAATAATAATAATAAATGTCTGCGAAGTTTTATTTTCTTTCCAATTTTAAAGCTATATTATGAGTGTATTAAATATTACTTTATGCTTTTTTAAATTTTGAAATCTTTTTATGTATTAAAACTTACTTAAATTTTGTAATTCGTTTAAATAGTATAATTAAATCAATTTATGCTTCTAATAATCATGTTATGCAAATATCTATCTCTATATGTGTTATCTTCTAATAATCATGTTTTTAAAAATTTTATTCATTTTTTCTACATTTTTTCTTTAAAATTGAATAATGTAAATAATTTACTATTTTAACTATTTGAAGTGCACTAGAATAACAAACTTATATTTAAAAAAATGGATGCATTTTTTAGATTAAAAGATAAAACAAAAATATTATTTTCATTAAATGAAAATAAATGGGATGTTTACTTGAATATTTAGCTAAACTTTAAGTAATTATGAAATTATTTTTTTTCAAGCAAGAGTTCTTTTTAGTTTTTCTTCGATAGTTAACTATTATGAAAATTTTCATCAAATAATTATAGTTTCTTTTAGAACGAGAAAAATAAAATAAAATTTAATAACAAGTATAGAAGGCTTCTTAGAAGTATGATATTTATAATTTTTCTGCTTTAAATTGTGTAAGTTGTTTTAGTCTTTTTATAAGGATATTTTTTTAAACTAAAAATAGCATTATTTGAAAATAGTTAGCGATTCTTTAGTGATTTAACATTGCAATTTTTTTTTTAAGTTTCTTATCTTAATTTATTATATTATGTCTTAAATAAATAATTGCACTAGAGTGGAACTTTTGTGATAAACTTAAATATTTCAAAGTTCAAAGAATCCAACACAAGACAGAATATGAACTAAATAGAGTTACGCTTTATTTAAATAATTAATCTACAAATCGTAGATGAAAAGACAAGAAGTCGAAATTGATTTGAAAAAAACAAACAGAATAATTAGCTTAACACAAGTAAATACAAGTTGCGACTAAGCTCATTTTCAAGCAAGTTGTAAAACTAAACAAATTCGGCGTACTCTAATTTAGTTTTAAATCTATTAGTATAACAGGAAGCACACACACTTAATTTCTTTTCTTAATCATATTAATATCATCTTTTAATTTCATTTTAAATCAGCGTTTTATACAATGTTAGAAAATGCAGTTCATTTTCGTCCTTTGCATATTTTCGTAAACAATTTCTAATAATGAACCTGAGCTTAAATACCAGAGAATACCTTCCTGTCTTTACCTATTGGGAGAAAAGTAGTTGAAACGTAGCTTAAAATGTACAGTGGATGATCAGTTAACGAACAGATCGGTTAAAGAACACTTTCACGAAAGATTTTTGTGTTCGGATAACGAACACATATTCGGATAACGAACACTTTCAAGAAAGATTTTTGTGTTCGGATAACGAACACTTTCAAGAAAGATTTTTTGTGTTTGGACAACGAACACATATTCGGATAATGAACAAAACGAATTCTGACGAACACTTCTCGGCTTTGAAAAAAAAATTAATATTAAACATTTGTTATCATTTTGCATACAAAATAAGATCCCTGAAACGAGAAATGTTTAAAGCATGCTTAGTATTGATAATTACTAAATGAAACTTGAATTAACAATGAATTTAAAGGTCATTCAATAATTATTATTATAACTAAAATCAATACACACTTGAATACTAGAATTTCAATATGAATATCAATATTTTCTGACAGCTGATAAGTTATGGTCGAGTGGATTTGATGACATGGCAAATAAATTAAGCGAATTCTTAATTTTTTCAAACAGTGCAGACTATAAAATATAAAGGTACCGATGAGACGCACTACCGCCGTGAAAATACGTGGGAATATGAGAAACGGACTAAAAATCGTTTTTCATCTCTCCTGAATTATGTTGCTTACTTATTAACTTCAAAGTTCTATAGAAAAAAAAATTCCAATAGAATATTCATACAAATTAGACCATCAGTTTCGGTTCTGATTTCATTTTTTTAGGGTCTCCAGAACGAATTAATCGATTTCACATAGAAGTCCATGGTGAATCGATGATCGGTTAACGAACAATTCGGATAGCGCGAACATAGTCTTGGAACGGATTATGTTCGTTAACCGATCACCCACTGTATTTAGCTTGAGGCAACGTTAAATATTTTTCAGTTTGTAGCAGACAATAATCGAAGAAATATGATCGTTCAAAAAATATGTGAAGCATTTTATACCTGAGACGATAATTTACAGACGTTCGAATTCCAATTTAGTTATCTTAGAATAAATTCTTAAATGAAAAGAAAATGGAACTTTTGCAAGAGCATTATTGTACTACGATTTTAAAATAAAACTAAATGAAGGGGAACGTCTACAACCAGCATATGAATACAAAAACCAATTTTGTGCTACAATATTCAGATGGTTTGCAGAATTTCGTAGCAGTCAAAAACTCTCTCTTCAAAAAGAACTATCTCCAAACGGAAGAACACACAAAAAGTTCTCTATCTGCTATAGTCCTAGATATAATGTGTCAACCACACAAAAAATGTTAGTCAATAACAACCGAACCGCTGTATTTACAAAATAATGCAAATGAAAATTGACATAGAATTCAACATTGAGTCCGCCGCTGTAATTAAGGTGACCATTTTTCTTACAATGAAAAGGAGAACGAAAAATTTAAGAAAAAATTACAACGTAAATGTATTGAACATTTTATTAATTGAAACAAAAATATGCTAATTACGCTTTTAATTATTTACTTTAACGAGTATTTTTCCACTGAATGATTTTTTTTTTGTCGATATATAATTTTCTAATATATCGAAAATTTCGGAGCAAAAAATATCCTTCTTACTAAATTTTACGGTAAGCACTGTAGCTAATATATTAGCATTTAATCTTGATTTCTCACTTGTCCAAAAATCATTACCAACTGAAAAAAGTCTTTCAACTGCTGCATTAGTTCCAGGGTAGCACAACGTAAACTCAACAAAAAGAACTAAATTTTTATATGGGGTGTGTTTGTTTTTGAAATGGTCTAAGTATTGTCACCCATCTTTTGTCAATTTCAACATGTTTATATTCCAGTTTTGTTCCAATTTATAAGAATTTAAATATTCATTCGGTCTTCTTTCTTCTTCAAACAGACAATTGTCATCTATTTTAATATCAGGCATTTCTTTCGATAAAAATTCAACACAATTTTCTATATCTGCCCAATTTACTTTCGATGAAGTCAAAAAATACCATTAAAAACTGTTATTTCTTGTGATATTTGTTTCAGACCATTCTTCGATTTATTGGAAACATGTTTGGATCGTCTCTGAATACAGAGATTAACAGATAAGTATTAAAATATTGAAAAGGAGAACACTTTTCGAGGAAGAACAAAACCTATAAAAGGAGGACTGTCCTTCCTAAAGGAGGACGGTTGGTCACCTTAATAAAATTATTCGCGAAGAACTAAACATAACAATATATATATATATATATATAACTTCCCATTGTTTTCCCCCTACAATTTAATACAACACACACACACAAAACAACAGCGAACCAGAATCAGTACAAAACCCCTTAAATTACTTAATGATGTTAAACACTGGGTTTTTTTCGAAAATCTTAACTCTTGATGAAACGTACAAACCATCTTTTGACATTTCAACACGTTAAGAAAGTAAAATATCAGTATTTTAAGGTAATTCCAAGTCCAAAATTATTTGATCGAATTCGTATTAAGGCTGTCTTCGGTTAATGTTAAAGAATTGGCCCCGAATTAGGTACATTTTTTTCAGATATAAAAGAAATGAAAAATTAATATTATATTCTGGCTTCACTATCCCTTAGGAGAACAACATATTTTATCATACTTCACATTTTTGACCGAGTTGAGCCATTTTTTTCTTGTATAAAATGTGTTTCGCGTTTTTTTTCCTATACCGTAATGTTAAATGAGCTGTCCTTTCACGTGTTAAAATGAAAAAAAATAGTATTCCCGGAATATTTTGAAGTTTTCGAAACGCTATATTGTTAACAGATGTATGAGTTATAGTGTTGCAAATTTTCATGAAAATAGAGGTATTTCTCAGCCTGAAAATGTGCTCTGCGTTTAGTTCAGGCTCTCGTACTTTTGCCGAAAACAGCCTTAATGTAGAACTCAGAAGCAAAACGAGGGCTATCGGTGATGGACCCAGTGACGTAGTGTACACCCCCGCATTTGGGGGGAAGAATTCTAGGGGGCCCAAGGCCTTTGTTACGTTACGGTTTTACAATCCTTTGTAAGATTCGGCTGGGGCCCAAGGCTTGACTTTGCAGGGGGGCCCTAATATCCTCCGTTACGCCACTGGATGGACCTCAAAAATTTGAATCCCGCTCAAATGACAAGGAGGATAGCTGGGCATAAGCATACATGCACTGGCTCCCGATAGATGTAATTTTAGTCAAGATGATATTTAAGTGGGCATCCCCCCTTTCTAAATTTTCACACTACACCATTGAGCCTTGATAGATTTAATACATATCCTTTCCTCTACACTGTTGGTCTTTAGTGGCCCAGGACTCGAATAGAGTTCTAGACAGATTCGTGACTAGTGATTATTGTCACGAGTTCGCGATCATGACCATTCGGCTGCCGCAGCCCCAAACTAACAATGGTGAAAAGACAACGAGCAAAAAATTATATAAAAAAATAATAAATTTCAATTTTTTCAAAAATACAATAATGAAGCTTTTAAGGTGATTAAAGCTATTATGTGTAAGTGTGGAAAAAAAATTACAGCAACCAGTTAAGTGTGAGTGTGTCTTCCTTAAATTTTTCAAAAAAAAAAAAAAAAAAAAAAAACCAGGAATATCAGAAAACTCATACTTTATTATGATAATCATTTTCTCATTCATCATGATTAGGGATTTAATTTTTTTTTATACAAAAACGCCTTATTCTTTTAATCTAGTTATGTGTGGATTTCATAATTTTTCCACCTTAAAAACCTTAAATGGGCGTTGTTTTCCTTCCGAAGATAAGACTGATGAGGTTTTGAAAGCTTATTTTTCATCGAAATTAAGAAATAAAGAGTTGGAAGAAACTATTTTGTGAACACCCTTAAAAAAATTTGGTAAGTTTAACTTTTGACATTTAGCCGTATCTGAAAAATTTCAGTGACCTTCGCATGCATAAGAAAATATGCCATCTTCTTATATAGATGATTTATTCTGTAGCCAGTGGTCATGGTCACGGTCTCTTGGCCGGCAGTCCATGAGTTCAAGCCTTATAGAAGCGTGGTGTGGAAGGTAGGAGAGTTGGGCTCCCTCAGATGTCGTCCTTGTCACTTGACCATGACACAAAATTGTGAGGTTCGTAGACATTTGCCCTTGAATTGTTTTATAGTGCGACGTTAGTAAATGCTCCCTCATTAAAGATTAATACGACTTTGTATATGAAATTTGTATATATGATATCAGAAACGAATGACCCGATTACAAAATTTAATAATTCCTAGACGAATAAACAGAGAATGATCATTAATATGTCATTATAAAGATAAAATATGAATTTTTTTCGTACGTAACGTTTCTTGACTTAAAGTAAAATTTGTTTTCACAAATGTTCAATGTGACTTTTTTTAGTCACCCGTATGATATCAGTGCGAACCTGGTCACCCTGGACTTTCACCTTTACACAGGCATCCATTTTTCTGGAACTGTATATACCATCTTCTTATACTCTGAGATGCTGGTATGCTGGTACATTTCTATGGTACTTTATCCGAAATTCACGCTGAACCATAATTACTGATAGATTTTTTGCAAACGAGAGCGGACAAATCGCCTTCTTCCACTACGACGCCACCCATCAGGGGGCTCACCTTCTTTAGGTGAGTAGTACGGGTGTCACACACAATCCCGAGGTACCCTAGTGATCTTTTCCTTTTCCCAAGGGGTTTACTATCTTTGGTAAACACGGGCTTTACGAACCCGGAGTACCCTAGTGAAACTTCTCTATTTTCGACCCTCTTTCTTGTCATCCCATTTCTCCTTTTCTTTTCACGTCCAGACCACAGATAAATATTTTATATAGTATCTAGTCCCAATTATAGTTCTTTCTTATGAGAAAACTTTTTTATTAACATATTTTGGTTTACATTTTATATTGCGTTAATTTAGGTTTTTTTTTTTCGTATATTCCTTTAAATATTTTGATTGTGTTGCTTTATTTGTTTTCGACTAACACCATATATCTATTTATTGTGTGTTTATATTTTTAAAATTTTAATACACTAACGAATGTGTGGCGCAGTATAGCTAAAATTGGCTCTCGCGCCAAAAAAAAAAAAAAAAAAAATCAACAATCAATCAAACCCCTCTACGACGCTATTTCCACTTCTGTTCACAATTACAACATTACTGCCACCTATTTGACAATAACAATGTTACACACAAACTAAAACTTTCATATTTTATCTTAACAATGACATATTAATGATCATTTTCTGTTGATACGTCTGGAAATTATTAAATTTTGTAATCGGATCATTCATTTATGATGATTATTAATTATTAAATTGTAAAATCTTTTAAATTTTTAAACATTTTTTATCAGCCTGTTTAAAACAATTATATTTCTGGAAATTTTACATAATCCTTATATATAATTATCTGTCACTATCTACTCATAACTATCCAGGGGTGAACAACCAGCGGCCCGCCAATACAGTCAGAAAATTCGCATTGAACCAAGATTATTTTTAGGTTTGTTATTAAATATTCGTCTTTTATTTTCACTTTTAGGAAAACAAAGTACTTCTACTAAGAGATCCACTGCAGCAGTGGTTCCCGACCCCCGGACCGCGGATTGGTACCGGTCGGAGGATGAAATTATACCAGGCCTCCCAAGAAACAAAATATTTCCATGATATTTACTGTGGTTTATTGTGTAGCGTTTGAGTGAGTTTAAATTCATTTTTGGAGTAATTGTATTTTATTTTGAAAACATGTTTATAAATACATTTAAATTAAAATTTGAAAATCAAAACGACCATAAATATAAATAATCGACGTCTTCCCCCGCTCTCAGTGGGCTACGGTTAAGTTGGTTAAACGTTGACAGATCCGCGGCGATAAAAAGATCGGTTAACACAGCTCAGCAGAATTTGGAGAACGAGGTCATATAAGAAGATTTAAGGATTTTAAGAAAATTGAGCCTAAATTCAATTGCTCTGGGCTGACAGAACAGCACCTGAGTAACTGCAGCTTGAACTTATTGATTTGAAATCAGATCGAAATGTGAAGAAAATGTTTAATGCTATGAAATTGACTTTTACAAATCTTTGTCAGCTGAAAAATTTCGATGTATGAAGAAATTTGCGGGGAAATTGTTCTTTATATTTTAGTCAACATATATTTGCGTGAGCAAATTTTCTTGCAAGAAGATCAACAATAATAAACATTGATGCAAGTTGGCTAACATAATGGGTTGATTTTAAAATTAAATGTTCTTGCGGCTATAGACAATATAAAATTAGCACAGTAAAGAAACTGAATAAAACGCAGCTATTTTATTTAGCTATTTAATCATTTCAAAAAAGTGCGCTTGGCCGCGATAGCCGAGTGGTATAGGTATCGGATCATGGCTTGCCTTGACACGAGTTCGAGCCCAGTATCACTAAAGACCCGCCGTGTAGGGCAGCGATGCACGTTAAATCTGTCGAGAGCTGAAACGTCCTCCCGTTGGTGTGGTAGTTTGGAGAGGGGGTGCCAGCTCAGGTGTCGTCCACGTCACTTGACCATGGTTCAAAATGACGTGGTCCGTTGCCAAAAGCCCTCGTGTAGCTGAACAGTGTGACGTCAATATTCAATCAATCAATCAAAAAGTGCACCCTCCGGTACCCTTTGCTCCCACAATGCGGCCCGCGAGCCCAAAGAAGTTGCCGACCTCTGCACTATTACAAATCTGGAAACAAAAGCTTGATTATCATTTATATGCATTATATAATTCTAATTTGTTATACGACTTATAATAAAATAAGCAGTTACCGTAAAATTCGGCCTATAACGCGCCCTTTTAACACACACAAAAAAAGAGATCCAAATATGGGATCGCGTTATACGCTGGGTATAAAAATGAGAGCTTTAAAAATAAAAAAAGTTGAGCATAAGAAAAAAATTAGACTTCCACTTATATCGAAATATTGTTTATTTAAAATAAATGATATTATTCATGAACTTAAAGGGTTGCGTATTTCTAGAAGTTTACTATCTTTTCTAAAGATGGAATATTAAATCAAATAAATGACTTCAAAACGCAAGAGCATTGCACGCGTACATTTCAGGTTTCTTCTTAAAAAAGAGGCTGCGTGTTATACGGCGAATATACCTAAAAAATTATAGAAATTGCAGCTTGAAAGTATAGGTGTGCGTTATACGCCAAATTTTACGGTATATTAAATCAAAAATTTTAAAGCAGCAAAAATGTAATTTAACACAATTCCTTATTTACCACTAGAAACCTTTCTTTTTCTTAAATGGGGAGCGAGTGTAAAAACAAGAAGAAAATTGCAGCAAATCGGTGTATATGAGAATATATTTACCGATAGTTTTTATCAGTTACCCCAAAAATTCAAGGATGCGTGTAAAAAAATATAGTTACCAAAAAGTAGATCATGGCTTTATACTATATAATTCTATTGTTATTTATACTAGTAAAATAGGGTGGCATTGCAATAAAAAAGATAAAGGATGACGGCTAATTAAATATCTACATACATAACTGTACTACTCATTTTCTAGTCTAGATCCTTCGGTTTCTTTTGATGTATAATAGAAGAGAAAAAGCATCAAAATTATGTATTGAATACAATATTTAAGAGCCGAAGAATTTTTGTCTATAATAGGATTTTTTTAACTGGAAATGATGTAAAATTTTTAACTGATTGCCGTAATGAGTTGACTTTTATAAAAAAAATGTTCTCTTTTTTTAAAACTCCCATCAACACGTTATTTTGAATTTGTGAACGTAATATTAATTCTACAGGTGAGACACTGCACTTGGAACCATGATTTTGAAAAAGCCTATAGATGGGTAATTTTTTTTTGTTTGATATTTAGTGTTATTTGAATTAGAAGATAATGTGAAATAGTTTTAAGAATATTATTGCAAGACAAAATTACTTAAATGCAATTTTTTGAAGAAAAAAAAAAGGAAGAATGACATATTTTCAAAAAACATTCTTCTTTTATGAAAAATACTTCTATAACAATCTTTCTTTACGCATACATACCTAAGACTTTTATACTAAGGTTGAACTAAGATTTCTGAAATATATATACCGTATAAACGCGCAATTTGAACACAAAAAATAGGATCGAAGCTGAAGGGTGCGCGTAATACGCCGGGTATGAAGACATAACTTTCAAAATAACAAAAGAGATGCGCATAAAAGAAAAATTTACTACTACATGTATCTCTCTCTCTCTCTCTCGAAACACTGTTTATTTAAAAGAAATGACTTGCCTTATGAACTAAAATAGTTGTAGTTCTAGAAGTATACTATTTTTTTTATAAAAGTCTGGGATAATACTTCGAATAAATTACTTCAAAACATAAAAGCAATGTACACTAATATTTCAGATTTTTTCGTTAAAAAGGGGGTGCGCGTTATACAACGAATATAACTAACAATTAAAAAATTCAGCTTGAATGTATAGGTGTGCGTTATATACCGGTGCGTGTTATACGCCGAATTTTACAGTAATTTAAAATTTAGGTTTATTCGTATTTTATTTTATCAAAGTATAGGAATTTTAACAAGAACATATGTTATTATTTCAATTGATCGTAACTGAAAATAATGTGAATTTTTTCAAAACTCTTCGTTCAGCTCTGATATAGAAATCCTACTTACATATGTAGACAAAATATTAAATTATAGAAGCATTTTCTTAAAAGGAGAATGTTTCGAAAATATTTCATTCTGTCTCCATTTTTTGCCAAATAGTTGTATTTGAATAATAGTTTCTTGTAATAATATTCTTAAGACATTTTTTATACGTATATTATAATTCAAATGACGCTAAATATCTAAAAAAATTTCATTTATACGCTATTTCATAATCACGGTTCCGAACGTAGTAAAATAATTCTGTTTCAACTTCAAATCGAGACCATTTGGATATAATGAAAATCATCTGAAAGAACAAAAATTATAAGCAAGGCTTTTCTGGAATTATATTTATCTTCCCATTTTTGACAGTATTTCTAAATATTTCTAAAAACTAAAAATATCTAAACATTTCTAAATATTTCACTCGACATATTTTTTGAATTATTTATAAAAACCCCTGAATGAATCATTTAATTATAAAAATATTTTAAGAAAATAGTATCAAAAAAATTTTATAATTTTAGAGATACCTTCGTTATTTTTCGTGTACATTTTATTGCATTTAAATCAATACACACTGAGGGAAAATAAAAATTCCATAGAATTAACATTACTGGAACAGACTGGCCGTAGTATACCTTTAACTCTGATAGAGAGTAAAACTTTGTCTTAACCTTCACTTCAAGATTTTTCTAAATCATTTGTAAAAGAATTCTATATTTATCCAATAGCTTAACGTATGTTGATTGAGTTTCTGCAACTCATGGATTAGCATACTTGACTTTCAAAAAAAATTCTAGTTTTGTGGAAGAAATCTCTCTGTTTAGTTCTGTCTAAAAGTTCTTCCTCATTTTCTCAACATATCAGGAAAGTAATTGCTTAAGTAACCAGTTAACATTAGCTAAAACTTCCCCAGAGCCTGACATTTTTTTGATGTTGTTTATACACAGCACAGGTGGACATTCAGTCGATCGCGGTCGACTGGTGGATCGCCAAGCTTTTTTGGGGTGACCGCCTTTACTAAAACCTTAGTAAAGGCGCTTAACACATTCGCTGCCGAGGTAGGGGGGAAAAGTGATTACTGCGATGTCAGCCGTATAAATGAATTTTTCCCCACACGCTGACTGAAGGGGAAAATATATGTTGATGACCAGTTCTTCCCTCGATAGTACGGGATTGGCTATTGAGATATCTCACACCCCGCACTTCCACGGGTTCTCGTGTTGATATCATGTCCCGCGATAGCTTAGAACTCGATAACGAACAAATTAATCACATACTTTGGTTTCAAATTTATTAATCCACGTATGCTCTCTACTCGCTGCATTGAATACGCCCACGCTCCATGGTCTAATACTCGCTTACAGTTATTTAAGTATTCAACTGGACAATTTTGTGTAACTTGTATTTTTGAAGTAAAAATAGTAATCTGTCATATTTTAAAAGAAGGGCACAATGTCGAATACAAATATTAAAAAAAAAAGAAGACGTACAGTTTTAATACAGAATGGTCGCACCTACGCCACTGGGTGGACCACAACACTTTAAATATATTAGAAGTAGCCCGTGCCCTGGGAAAGTCCGCCCACCCCTGATATACAGTCTCAAGTCGCTTTTCTGAAATGCTTGCTTTGAGTAAACTAATGTGCATGCTTCCAAATTGAATTTGTAGGACTGTGGTGTTTTACTTCAATGAATATATATATGTATGTAATGTACATTCATTTTGTGATTTGCAGTCTTGACAAATGAAAATCAGGATATAGATCAAATTATTCTTTATTGTGGTCGTTTTAAAATCAGAACACACAGAATTCCAGATCCTGTCTGCCCAAGCGCGAAGCAATCAAGAGAGAGAATAATTATCCCTTTTCTAAATTTTTTAATATAAAGAAAAACAGGGGGAAATGGATTGGTAAAAATTTTAACATATGTTTAAGTGAAGGGAAATATTATTTATTTTTAAGAATTGCTCAATTTTTTAGGGAAAGGTTTCAACCGCTCAGTAAAGCATGTATAAGCTATTAAGATACTCTTTTACAAGGAATCTTGAGCAAATCAGTCAAAAATTTAATGTATAATCTCTTTAACTAGGAATCATGAATAAATCTGTCAAAAAACAGGTTTTAATCCTTTAATGGAGATGAAATGAGACGCGTTTCGAAACAGGGTATTTGGAATCATGATGTTACACAATCCATACACATATTTCAGTGCTATTCATCCCATGTGTCCCCCTCAGGGGGCTCACCTTCTTTAGATGGGTACGGGTGTCACAATCCCAAGGTACCCTAGTGATCTTTTCTTTTTCCCAAGGGGTTTACTATCTTTGATAAACACGGGTGTCACGACCCCGGGGTACCCCAGTGATCCTTCTTTCTTTTCGACCCTCCATCTTGCCATCCAATTTCTTCTTTTCCCGTCCAGACCAAATGAATGTTTGACGCAGTATAGCCAAAACTGGCTCTTGCGCCATAAAACACCAAACTCAACTCAACTCAACTCAACTCATCCCATGTGTTGTAACTAGTAAACAACGACGAATGCATATGTATATAGCATTATTTCATCGTATTGTTTCATTTACTTATAACGCTACAGTGCATATTGTAATCATTGTTTTATAATGTGTATATTTTACACATTTTAATCGAGATTCACGTGCTTTCATTCGCGTTTGCCTCAACTCGCCACTTATGCATTCATGTCTGAGAACGACTGATATTACTGTTATGATATCAAAATGTAGATTATATCAAGTACTTCACATTCTTAATAAAATTATAGTTTAAAGGTATTAGAGTGATCAAACTTGGAAAATGATGCATTGATATATAAATTTGAAAACATACTGCAATTGCTCTTCCCATACCTGTAAGATTTTTAAAGAACAGTAATCATCTTGAAGCCCAGTGGCTGAGAGGTAACGTATCACGCTTCCACGCCGCAGGTCCGGGATACAAATCTCGGGCTGGGCAAGGTCGACTTAGCCTTTCATCTCTTCAGGGGGTCGATAAATGAGTACCAAGCTTAGTTGGGAACTGAACATTGGGGCTTCACGTCAGACTGACTACATGACCGAAACAACTGCGCATGCATCCCAGCGTCTGGTCACGAAAACTGTAATAGGCACAGTAGGCCTTGGCCCTCATGGGCTGTTGCGCCACTGAGTTCAGTTCAATAATCATTTTTAGGAAAACATCTAAATGAATTTTCTTAACTAGACCTTATACAATTGTATTAATTTATGATTGAATTTTTATGACTATTAGATTCTCAAAGCTATAATATAAGCTTTCAGTTAAAAAAGTGTCCAACTCTGCCACATCAACACAGACACAGAATTTCGATCTGACTTCCGAGTGTACTCCGCCCTGAAGTATATTACAGATTAACAGACGATCTCCAATTAAATCATATTAACAAAGTCAGCCTAATTACAATGGTCATGTGATCAAAATGTGGAAGAAATGAAAGACGATTTTGGTGCAAAGCATTATATGTGTGTAAACAAATCTCTAACATTTTTTTTTTGTTGAAATTCAATTATTTCATGTACTCTTTTTTGCTATTTTTATTAGGTGAAATTAGATTATTAACCCTTTAAGCGGTAAATATTTTGGTCCAAAATGTTCCAAAAAATACTGCATATTTTTTATTGCATATATCTAAGCATAATACTTAACAGAAGGCGAAAATGGCAGAATTTTATTTTAATATTAAATTTAAAATTTTTCACACTATTTTTATTTTATGATTGTAGAACACAAAACCCAATAAATTTTTGCTTTTTATAAGTACTGTCTGCATACTATTAAGGATGTTTCATAAATTTTAAGGGAATTTCTCTCTCTTTTACAAACGGTTGAGGATTTTGTGTGTATGCACATATATAATATATATGCACACACAACTTGAAGCATGATGTAATACTTACATAGCAATAGGAACAGAGATAATATCCGCTTTTTTGGATTATCTTTCCATTTTCATTTCCTCTCAAGTAACAAATTGCGCATTGACTTGCCAATATCCGTTCTTTTTCGAATATTTTCAGAATCTAAAGGCCGTGGTAGCCGAGTGGTATAGGTATCGGATCGTGGCTTGCCTTGTCAAGAGTTCGAGCCCAGTACCACTAAAGACCCGCCATGTAGGGCAGCGATGCACGTTAAATCTGTTGAGAGCTGAAACGTCCTCCCGTTGGTGTGGTGTGGTAGTTAGGAGAGGGGGGTGCCAGCTCAGGTGACGTTCACGTCACTTGACCATGGTTCAAAATTATGTGGTCCGTCGCCGAAAGCCCTTGTGTAGCTGAACAGTGCTACGTTAATATTCAATCAATCAATCAATTCAGAATCTAAGTTCCTCCTTCACCGCAAAGAAATTCCCAGATGAGAAATATTTCACTACCATGGACAAAATACATCTTTTAAAAACACTAATTGTTTCAATATGTGAATTAAAAGTATACGCACACAAATCAAAGAGAGAAAGAAGAAAATATATATATCATTGCCCGTACTCTGTACGGGCAAACAGGTTTCGACTAGCTTTTGGTAGCCCATATGGAGTACGGACAAATCAGTTAGTTGAGTTAATAATGAATGACAATTATCCAATGGATTATATGATACGTTAACGGTAATTAAAAGAGATGTTTTTTTTATTGCAATAAGAAGATCGGTTTTTTAGGAAGAACATTTATGGAAATTTACATAGCTGACCATTTATGCATTTGTAATGAAAATCATAAATGATTTTGATGAGTTGTTTATCAATTAATAATTTCATAAAAGATTAAAAAGTTCCAGCTGTGGAGTTTGCCAAACAATAAAGAGTTAACCACAATACCTTTGTTAATAAGTAATTTTCACAGATTTTTCTTTTACGGTGTTTTAGCTAAAATCTGTTCTGTTCATTTTAACGTGAAACTATTTATTGTTTTTGAACGTTCACAAAAAACGCATAAGCTATTAATATTCTTTATTAGAGTAAAAAATTTTCTTAAAGCTTAAATCGTATTTTATCTAAATATCATTTTAGTAATGGTTAGTAAATGGTTACACACAGAACAATGTAATTAATAAAAAGAAAACCTAATTTGTTTTAGATAGTTACTTTAACAAAATGAAAAAAAAATGTTTTAATTGTTTAATAAATTAATGCTCATATAATAAATGCACTAAAAATAGGAAGAAAATTTTAAAATTTAAGAGAATATAGACTAATTATTATTGAACTGAAACTTTCAAACGTAAAATTTGCTTAACTGATGGAATCGCGGTGTATTTTCTTGAATTAATTTCTCTTCTTTTTTTTTAGAAATAAAATTGTAAAATTGAAATTTTTTATTTCGCAACTTTATTTGATAAAAAAATTCATTATATTATTCAGAATACAGTTTAAGTTTTAGCACAGTTTTTTGTGTTCCTTCCACAATGCCCTGAATAAAAATACAAATTTTAAAATCAGTTTAAATTTCTTAAAATTGATTTAAATTATCAATTATACTATATTGCAATAAAAGAAAGATTAAACATATATACTGACGATTGATATCTGTAATTTATTGAATATTATATTAAAAAATTACTTACGTTAAACCATTGCCTTTTATTATTCGTAACCATGTTAAAATTATTTTTAGTCAATTGCCGAAAACAGTTTCCTTAGAAAATTGGGAAAACTCTGAAATTTAAAATAAGTTTTTAAATTTGAAATTAAAATTAAATTTAAAATTGAAGAGCAAGTTTATATATTTGAAAAATGAATATATTTGTCACCACATCTATTTCTCGTAAAGTGATGTGTTGAAATTGTTATTTAAATTAAATTTACACATGAAATCAAAATTAATAATAAAGAATGAAATAATCTTTAAAAAAAGTGCTAGGGCTTTATTTTCAAAAAAAATCAATGAAAAATTCAAATCAAATTTAAAAATAGAAGCATTTTATTCTCAAAAAAAAGCTGCTGAATTTGGTCGATTATATAAAAATTAAGTATTAAAGCAGGAGTAATATTTTTTTTAAAAAAAATAACTCTTCTCAAGAAATTAACATTGGAAACAAGAAAGTAAACGTTTCATGTTTGCTGTAAAATATAGCAAAACTACCAAGGTATTTTTTTTAAAAAAAAAATAAAAGATTTAAAATTATTATGAACAAAAATTATTTAAATTACTGTTTCAGTTGAATCGATTATAAGAGTTTGAACTTATCCATTGTTTAAAAAAACAATTTTTAGTTTATTGTTATGTTGATTTGTAGCAGCGTTAATGAGGTAATTTACTATGGTAAAATGTATACAAAAAACATCCTGAAGAGAGCTTGTTTCCTCAATTATTTAGACACGTCGTTACTGATTGATGGATGAGAGGCTTGTTAAATGAGCTGTTGAAACAAAATAAAGCAATCTTAAAAAGGAGACTTTTCCTGAAGTGTTCTTTAAAAAAATCGAAGTTACGAAGTTTTTTACTTGAAAAAAAATTATTAATGATAAACAAATGCGTCATAAATATTAAAAATATTTTTTTCTCTGAATAATATGAGACTGTTTGAAAATTTGCTGAATGTAAATTACAAATTCTCTTTGAGCTATAGAACAATCTTTCAAATCCCCCCCTTGATTGATCCATTTGTTTCTAAAAACTATTAAAAAAGTTTTCTGCCTTTATTTATCTTAATTAAATTTAGAAAATTTTGAATAACTCGGTGTATTTAAATAATTAAAAGGATTAATTACTCTACAACATACTCACATTCAATATATATATATTAAACCAATTCAGGTTTTATTTTCTTAACAATGAGGCGCAGTTTAACCAGAATTGTGGCTCCTGCACCATAAAATTAAACACTCACTCACTCACTCACTTTATTAACAATGAAACTTCTATTTCCCTTATAAATAAGAGTTTTATTTTCTGAAATCCAAAAGAATTTTTTAGGAATAAAAAAAAATGTTTCATGCTGAACATATTTAATATTTAAACCATGCAGCAAGATAAAATGACTCTGAGTTATTTAAACTACATTACTTCCTCCGTACACTACTTTTAAGTAAATTAGTAAAAATATATGTAACTTTTATAAAACAGATATGTTTTGCATTGTTATATAATCAAGCAGCGGTAACGTAATTTGTTAAGTTAACTGAAATTAGATGCTTATTTTCTATATTACTTATTTGAATGAAAATTTTGAAATTTACATATGTGTTGTATTTTTATAACGCTGAAATTCAGAGATTCCGAATTAATCTACTTCACGAAGTTTCTCAAGGATTAAAAAGAATAAAATACTAATTAATCAGTTTGATACTAAGTAATAAGGAACATAAATTTTAATTTAAGCATCACTCTAAAGCAAAATGAGGGTTATTGGTGATGGATCTCGTAATTTTGACCAGCGGTCAAGTGACGGAGACGACTTCTCTCCAAACTTCTACCCTGCGTAAGATTTAGCGTACATCATTCCCTCCATACGACTATTCTTTAGTGAGTCTTGGTTTCGAACCCAGACTCGACAACAGTGGCGTAACGGAGAATATTAGGCTCCCTCTGCAAACTCAGGTTTTGGACTCCAAGCCCAAATACGTACTTTTAGGTCGGTCGAGCTTGGGCCACGTAGAGTACCTGGGCCCCCTCGCAATGCGGGGGTGTACGTTACGCCACTGCGCGACAACGCTGGTCGCAAGCTCGTGACTATGACCACTAGGCTACCGGGGCCTCATGGTAAAAACAAAAAACTTATTGTTGTACCATATGCCACACTTATCACAATTACAACTTTTTGTTTGTTCAAAAATGAATCTTTTTAAAACAATTCTCAATTTATTACTGTTATTTTACAGTAGAATGTCGTTTATCCGAACGTTTATTATTCGAAGCGTCAAATATCCGAACCTACTGCTGTTCAAGAGAATCAGAGACCTTGCAGCGAAAAATAAGTGATTATTTCCCACATTAAAGGTAAAATTGCAACATTTTGCACCTATTTGCTTTTTCTTCAAACACGTTTCCCGCATGGGATGATTTTCAATATTCGTATAGTGTCCGGTTTCATATACTGCATGGATCGCTTTCGGTTTTCGGTTATCTGAACAATCGCGTATCCGAACGGTGTCCTGTCCCAATTGATTCGGATAAACGACGTTCTACTGAAGTTATAAATATCCCAGCTTGTCATCGCATTATTGTGCTGAATATAATTTTGAAATTTAGAACTGTTTCTCTTTTACTTTCGGAAAATCGCACTAGTAACGACGATTTTTTTAGAATTCATTCAAAAACAATGTCAAAAACTGAAAGAAAAAAACTCTACTAATCACCTGCCGTACAAAACAATACCCAAAAAATTAGGTAACTCATTTTTACACAAAGAACAATCACAAACCGTCTTCCTAATGAAACGAACACCGCAGCTGTTGCCACACAGCACTCCCAAATATGTCATCTTTCTCCTCTAATCTATCCCGAAAACGAAAGAAAAAATAATCTCGCCGACGTAGTTGTGGAATTTCGTTATCAAAGAACCCAACAAGAAATGAGACCGCAGAAGAAAACAAACTGAGACAGAGAAAGAAGGTGAGAAGAAATTCGGTGTTCTTTTTTTGTTTCGGAGCTGGAAATTGCAGACTCCGAAGAAACACATCGCAAGCCTTGCGTTAAATCAAATGCCCTCACTGCTGATGAACTTGCTTGAACCAAGAGCTAGTGAGCTGGCTTTTGATAGTGGCTGGAATGGAAACGATTTAGAAAACATTTCACTCGAAATGGTTGAAGAAATAAAGAGAGAATTGTTCCTAGAAGCCTTGGAAGTAATAAGTTTGTCTAAGTCATGTTGTTTGTGCGCGTGAGAAGAAAAACGTGATTAAAATGTTGAATTTAGTCTGTAATCTGTAAATACTCGTCTATGTTATTTCCCAAAGTTCCTGTTATTATCTTAGAAAATTCTAAGTTATTTCACTTTATTATTATTTTCTTTTAAATACGTATTTCACGCTGTTTATATACAGCCTAATGCAGTGCCCCTCAACGGTCAACGTTTGATAATTTTACAGCAGCCCGTTGAGGATCGCTTATATTTAAGGTTGTTTTAATTTAATAATTTTAATTTAATTGTATTTATAAATATGGCTTCAGAATAAAATAGAGTTGCTCCAAAAAATGAGTATAAAGTTAAATAACATGGAATAAAAAATGATTTTGATGGAAAATTGCACAAACGCGACAGAAATACACCACAGTAAATAAAATAGAAATAATTTAATGCTCCTTGGGCGACCTAATACCATTTGATCCACAAACTGGTACCGATATTGGTACTTGACCCGGAGTTTGGGGACTACTTGCCTAATGAATATGTTTTTGACTAAAACTAAACTAAACTACCCTAAAATCGGGCGTATAACGCGTACTTTTAATGCAAAAAATTTATCGGAATTTAGAGGTGCGCGTTGTACGCCGGTATATAAAAATGATGGCTTCAAAAATAAAATAAAAAATAAAAAAGATCAGAACATAACAAAAAAAAATTAGACTTCTACATATATCGGAATATTGTTCATTTGAAAGAGAAATGGCATATCTAATGAAAACTTATAAGGTTGTAATTTTCTAAAAGTGCACTATTTTTCAAAATCCTGTGATAATACCTTGAATAAATCAAATACTTCAAAACATTTAGAACTGCATACGTAAATTTCAAGTTTCTTTTTTTAAAAAAGAGGGTGCTCGTCATACCGTGAATATACCTAAAAATTAAAAAATACAGCTTGAAAGTACAAGGGCACGTTGTATGTACGCTTGAAGAAGAGGCAGAGTCCCTACGGCAGACGGGGAATTTTATTTCTAAATTTCCAGCTGAGATCCTTTTTATTCCGAAATAAATAAAAAAAACTTTTTTAAATTATTAAAAAAAAATACACCCAATAGATCCAAGTTTCTTTCTTTATAAAATGTTCTCTGAATAAATTAATGTACTTGATGCTTTAATGAAACATATTGGCATATGTGCGCGTATTAAGAAATAAAATTCTTTATAATGGACTTAAAGAGGCATTTAATTTAATTTAATGTGTGATTGTTTTGTTTTGTTCTTGCTATAAACGTATTTATGTTCTTCTTAAAGAAATACTCAAATGCAAAAGTTTTTCTAATATTATTTGTTATTATTATCGCTTACTTTTATTTTATTTACCACTAGTAATTTATTTTCAATCTGATTTTTAAATACCAAATTCCTTCGAAAAAACTATTAACAAAAAACGCGAATTATTCGCTCGTTTCTCATAAATACTTCCTATACTAGAGCATGTAAGGATGTTACAAGTATTCGGATAAATATCGCTACACTGTTTCTTTTTATCACAACATCATGAAAACCGAAGGATTTTTCAATGCCTGGAATATATATATAAATGGCATTTTTATTTTCTTTTGAACACTAGTTTTTGTGAAAGAAGACGAAATCCATTTTCGACTAGTATAAAAAGTATTATAAAGAAGTTTTTCTATTTTGCTGAAGGAATGTGAAAGGGGCCACACTTAAATTAAATAAAAATATAAATATTTGCTTTTTTATTATTGATTTTGGTTATCGGGGTTGAAAGGTTTTAGTAGATGGAAATTATAAGTGTCTGATAAAGTCATTAAAGTACTAAAAACAGGGCAAATGTATATAAAAGTATAAGTATTTTGTCCGTCAGATATTACTAAGATTATGGTCAATCTTACTTAAATGCCATTTATCGTGTTTCTAAAACTAGATATGAAAATGTTTGTTATAAAAAATGTATTGAGCAGAAAACAAGATTTACCTTAAGTTTACCAAGCATTTGAAGCTTAAGACTTCCTTCTAAACGTTAATTTAACCCTTTGCATGCGTCTCACGACTGTTCGGGCAACTCAAGCTCAACAAATTTGGAATGCCGAAATTTACTTAGAATAAAAGAAAAATCGAGCATTCTGTGTTCCTTAAATATCGAATTAAACTCATTTTCCTCTTAAAATTATTTAATAGAATGCGATTTACTGTTTTTTGAAAAAATAAATGCAATTGCTTATTTATTTCATGATGAAGAGATAGAGTTCATTCTTGTATTATTTCAGTATTGTATATTATAAAAATGAGTTCGAAATTACGATATTTGTAAAATTCATTTATTTAAAATCATATTATTATATTTGCTCTTATCATATTTAGATTTAAAATAATCAAGTCAAACAATTCATTTTACAATAAATAAAATTTGAGGGTACTTACGTACTATCGAAACCTATTGGCAACATTATCTAAAACGAAGCACATGGCTGCCAATTCAGAGCGTACGACACATAGGAAATTGGGATTGCCAACTTGGCGAGTTAATAGAGTTGTCGATTGTTGCGATTATACGTAAGTACCAATTTGAGTAAAATATGACAGCAATGCATCCATTTTCAAATGTGTCAAAATAATATATATTCTAGCTATTTGGCTTAAGATTTTGCTTTTTTTTATAAAATAATCTTTATCTAACATTTTTATTTATATTATAAACAGAATTAAAGAGAAAAATACTCTCTATTTTTGGTATGTTTTATCCTAAATTTATTTCATAAAAAAAGGAGCTTAATTTATGAAGGAATTATTTTCACTGCATATAAGGTTTTTAATTATTTTTTTCAATCCAGATTATTACAGTAGAACATTTTTAAGTAAACTATTCTAGGGACAAAGTGACCAGCTTAAAGATATCATCGAAAGGTAAAATTGAATTGATTATATTCATTCTTATATACATATACTCTTTGTTTTCTGATATAGCTTCATTATGAAACATGCATAATCAAAACAAAGTGGCTCTTTGTTATGGAAGGCCTGGATTATTTTAATAACATTTGAATTTTCAGTTTGGACTCTAATATATTTAACTACTCCATTTTCTCTATTTTCATTTGTAAATGTTTTCTCTTATTAAGACATTTGCTTAATCAGTAATCATAAAAAAATGGGTTTATGTTGAATGCTACCCTAAAAAAAGGATTAAAATCTAAACTACTTATAAAAGCAATATTATTTGAATCCTTAGTTTTTTCTACATTTATCTTGTTTATAAAATATATAGTGATAATAAAACCCAACAAATAATATAAGAAAAATTAAGTCAATTCCTACTTGGTCAACAAAGAAAAGCTTTATTATTTTAGTTACTCTTTACTAAATAATTACAATTAATATAAATATGTATATACATATGACAGAATCACACTACTAAGTTGCAAAATAGAAAGCGATTTTCCTTGCAATTTTTCTAATAAAACAGTATAATAAAACAAAAATCACATTCTCAGAAATTAGGCCAGCCCAGGTGGGATTCGAACCCACGACCTTTGGATTAGAAGTCCAACGCTCGATCCATGGATCTACAGGGACACAACGAACGATTTTCCTTTTTTTTATGCTGTTGGACTATCATTTTTGTTTGTTAATATTTATTTCTTTTTTAATTTAATTAATGAATCAATATTTGAAAAAAAACTGTATTAACATCAAGCGTCATCCACTACAAGTTTTAAAAAATGTATTTGAACTTGGGTGGATGAATAAGAAGTATTTTATTAACGAATATTATTTAATATATATATATATATATATATATATAGAGATAGAGAGAGAGAGAGAGAGAGAGAGAGAGAGGGAGAGAGAGAGAGATAGAGATAGAAAGAGAGTGAACTAATAGTAGGAATTGAAAAAAGAGTTTATAATATAAACTAAAATACTAAAAGAAAAAATAATAGTATAATCCCCATAATCTACCGCCCTATGCAGAATAAATTCAGTTTAGTATATACGTCAAATTAGGAGTAAACTAATATATTACACGTCATAATCCAAATGGTGAGGATACACACACACACACACACAATTGACGGAGATATCAACATAGAGATTACTATTCTGTTAAACCTCACTCACAATACCTATCGGGACTTTGGTAATTAGATGAGCTTATGGAGGTTGTCAATTTATAGAGGTAATACATTTCAGCGATTCCTATTGTAGTTTTGGCTTCATTTTAAATTGTTTGTTTTGTTTATTTTACATTGTATTTCTGAATTATTTTATAAGTTAGTTTTAAATTAACCTGCTTATAAAAATTGTATTAAAAACATTAGTTTTTAAAATTATTTGTATGCCTCTTTTGCGAATCGATAGTCTTCATACGCTTAAAACTATTTTAAGTCATAGGATTAAATTAAGAAGATAGAAAATTTTATTTTTATCCCACGCACACATTTTGAATTAATTAGTTTTACTTTTCTAATAAAAATGAATTAGTTTATTGACCGGAAAGAACAATTAAAAATTTCATAAAATTAACTTCGCATTCACAAATTCAAGATAACTAGAAAATGAGAACCTTGAAAGGCAGAAAAACACTTATAAAACTGGCAACATCATGTTCAGAAAGATAAATGAATTATTTGTAAAAATTATGGTTTTTGTATGAGTTGAAAATGTATTATTATTATTTATTTATTTATTAAGGCGACGTTAGAGATAAAATTGTGTTTCCTTTTTCTATTATCATTTCATTTGCATAAATATTTCTTTTTTTTCTATGAGAAGCAACAGTGAATATAATTTTACATCATTTGAGAACGGCAATTAAAAAGTTGGTTTGATTTTTATTCAAAAAGAGATATTTGAATAAAGTTTTCGGTAATCTTTTGAAAAGATTATTTATCTCTTTAATTGAAATTACTAGCCGCCGTTGTTAGCACGAGTTTTAATTAAAACTACTTCTACTCTTAGAAGTGTGGAAAGAAAATAATTTGGTGACCGTACAATTATTTTGGACAGCAAAGAAAACTAGCTTTTACATTCTTTTTTGAAGCCTTAGCTGTATGCTTTTTTTCAGTTCCTACTATTAGTTCATTAGTTCACTCTCTCCTTATATATATATATATATATA
>BMAV01016448.1:443183-464981 GCA_019973955.1 Trichonephila inaurata madagascariensis
CAACTACAAATTTTAATAAAAAATAAATCTCATTTAAACTTTAGAGATTTATCATAATTCATAATTTTGCTTTTTTACTTTAATTAAACTCATGACTGAGCAAACACAATTATCAAAAACTCCAAATGACAACCAGCATCATTCATTTTGTTTTAACAACAGCAAAGCGATTATTCTAAGAAAAGAATATTTGCTCTGATATATTACGTTCCAAATCCCCAAAGAATAGAACTGAGTTCAAGGCAGACAAGAAGCACTCAAAACAATGTCTGAAGAGAATGCCCTTTCTACATCAACTGTAGGTCAATGTCTGGTCACTACGGAAGTATCAACAAGTGCTAAGTGTGATGTGTTTTTGTCTGTGGGAATCCACGTGAACCGACAAAAAGTTAATTAAAGAAACGACAACTTATATCACCTGAGACATTACATGTCTATTTCCGAATCACTAACCACAGTCGCAAGAAGAAAATAATTTTGTCAATGACTGTATCTTATGTGCGTTTTTTTTTTACTTATGTTCTCCTTTTTCGAGTCTATTTGGCTCATTTAGATTCGCTCATTTATTTTCTTATTTTTTTTTTTTTTGCAAAGTTGAATAGCCTTAAAATAAAGACGTAAAACTACAAGTATTGTGTCGCTATTTAATCAGAATCTGATGGCGAGATTCTTGTACTGACACCATTATTCTAATCTAATTGTTTAATTCATTAATTTATTTAATTAATTAATAGAAACTATTTGTTCTGTTTTAAAAAATAAAGGTTTATAAATAGGCACAGGGACGTTTTTAACTCCCTGGTGCTCTAGGCACTTGAAATTGTAACGTCCCTTCCCAACTATTTTCAAAGTATCCTCCTCCTTTAGTTTTTACCTTGCCAGGTTTGATTCGAGAGGGATTTTCCTTCAACTTTCTTACTCTTTTTCCCTTTTTTTTGTTTTTGCACTTTGGAGAGTTTCCATTATCCATCACCTATGGATCCGCCGTGTCCCGGAATGGCAGCCGTAAGGAAATGATAGTGGCATGGTTTAACTACGAGTATTCTTGTTCATTTCTTACCCGAAGAAATCACGAATCACCCACCCACCCTTTTGTAAATTAACACAGTAAATTCATGAAATCGTTTGCAATTACAGTACAGAGTATAAATTATCTAATGAACTGTTTTCAACTTGTTAATTATATCATCTTTTTCATCGTTTATCGCTTTACTATCGTTTATTTTTTAGACATCCTTATAATCTTTGTTGAGTCATTGTCATTGTACTTGTAATAAAAAACTTGAACATTTTGAAATGTTTACACTCTTTAATAAACAGTTCTTCATCTCTCTCGACGTCTTTGGGGTAGCTTTGAGTTGAGCATTTCGCAGGTCACATCATCTTGTTACTTTTCATGAAGATTTATGAATATCTAGAATCTTGTGTTGAGAGTTTCGCAGAGGTGTGGTACATTCGCTGTAATTTTAATTTTTTCTCTATCTTCAGCCACAATTTTTTTGCACCCCTTAATCTTTTGCGGCCTCGGGGTAAAGAGAGGCCTATGTCTTAGGCCCAACAGGGACCCGTGGAAGACAGCTTTTAGCATAAGTTGTCGTACAAACGGAAACCCGTAAGAAATAAATGTGCGGGATTCACAATCTCACAAGCCTAAGTACAAACCGACTCTAACAACCACCACCTTTCGACAAAATGAGCAATGATGATGTATGGGGGGAGGGGTAAGCCTAGACACGGACGATGAGCATATTAAATATTGAAATCTTCGTACTCTTGCTAGTTGGCATATAGTTCGAAATTTCCAGTTTTTCGGAGAATATGTTGGGGAAAAACGTTTGACGATTAAAATTATTCGGATCCAAGACGATTTATCCAAGTCGAGAACGAGACAAGTCCCCGAGACCGAAGACCTGGATCCGGATCGAGTTGACTCATGCCTTAAAATGTTCCAGCAAGAAACGTGTTAGTAAATAAAACTCTTGATGATTTCATTGTATAGCAGTGCCAGTAACCGCTAAGCCAGTAACAACCTCCAGACAGGGGTGATCACTTTTGTCTAGTGTTTATGTAACGCGGCTACGAATCAATAGGTCACAGGTTCTATCCTCCACATTGGTGACCTTGGCTGAAACAAAAAACGCAAAAACCTTTTGATCTATCGTGGTGCTATCTACCCGCAAGAGAGCAATCAAAAGTTGTCAGCGACTTGACGCAGCAACCAAAGTCGTCACACCCACTTGACACAGCGACCAAAGTCGTCAGACTCACACAACCAACTAACAGCAACAACACACGCTCGCCATATCAAATACCTCTTTCGTTCGTCTATCCACCGACTCACTGGTGGGGGAGTACTGTAGTGAGAGAGAGAGATGGTATCTTCATCAGTCAGTATAACAGCCTCCGGACAGGGGTGTCATGTTACCCGGCTACGAATCAGTAGGTCATGGGTTCTATCCACTACAATTGTTATGTACTGTGGTTTCTTTACAACAGATTATTCTTTTGAACAAAATATTACTAATAGCTATATATATATATATATGTTCATATCATTTGCACAAAGTACGATTTATTAGTAAAGAATTCTCCTCATTATATGGAAAATATATATTGCATGATATGCACTAAAATTATACTGCGATACGCTGCTGATGCGTGAGTGAATATTAATGTCGCCCTGTTCAGCTACACGAGAGCTTTTGGTGACGGACCACATAATTTTGAACCATGGTCAAGTGACTTGGACGACACCTGAGCTGTTACCCCCTCACCTAATTACCACAGTAACAGGTGGACGTTTGAGCTCTCGACAGATTTAACGTGCATCGCTCCCCTATACGGCGGGTCTTTAGTGGTACTGGACTCGAACTCGCGTAACAAGGCCAACCACGATCCGATAACTTGACCACTCGACTACCGCGGCCGACACTGCTGATGCATTAGCTCATTAAAAAAACATACAAGTCCTTTATTTGTAAGGAAATTTCCCTCCAAATAATACTAACCTTAAGCAATTTTTTCAAAACTAATAAAGAAGAACCCCAAGTTATTGCTCCAAGTAGCACAGATTTTCTATAAATATTTATTACTCTCCCCTCAAAAGGAACCCTTAGATGAATTTGTTTCGCCTTAGATTTCGTTCCGACAGAATGACAACATAAAAAAAAATCATTTGATATTTCTTAAATTATATTTATTTTAATTCTGTTCCAAAAATGTAGTTAGAATTCAGCGATGACTGGGAATAGTTGGAGTTGATAGAACGCTGCACACAGTATCACAGTATCGCTGCTCTATGCTCGAACCAGATACTATCTTGCTTATCTCTTAAATTTACATTTTTGACGCTCATTAAAATTTGAACATACAGTCTTGTGAGTTTATCTCTTTGTGTTGCTTAATAATACACAAATTACGCATACAAATACATACACATCTTTAAACACCCTGTGACGGGCGCACGCGTCTTTTCATTAACATGTCCTTTGGGTTCCTTGGGGCCAGAATTAATGGCAACTCTTTTCCAACCAAACCCAAGAAGTGAAGCGTGAATGAAAGATGCAAATTAGGAAGCTTTTAAATATCAGAAGTTAGAGTAAGTGATGTGGCAATTTGAGGAATGTTATGATAATCAATGATTCAAGCGTGAAGAGGTTTTACAAAGATTAAGGGTCAGCTAACAGAAGTTATTCCTGACATAAAGCCATTAGGTCGAGGTGCATACCATTACACTCCAGTAAATACGCAACTTCCAGTAGGATCAGATCGGTCGATCGAAATTAAGGTAGGAGTGACTATTTATTATTAGGATCTGTGATAGTATTAGAATTGAGTTTAGGCGAGTTAGTTATTGATAATGGTCCGGGTTACGTTATTTCGGTAATATATATATATTGTGTAACCACCGTAGATTCTCTCTCATATATTATTATTATCTAATCTGTTAGATGTTTTAAGATGTAAGATGTAAGTTTTAAGATCTTAATAAAGTCAAATTAAGATCATGGCAGTTTCTAGTTCTTCCGTTATTCCTACACCTCTAGCTCACGCTGATAATCAAGAAGGGCACCCGAGAGGGGCATCCTTACACAACCCAGATATAAAACATTCTACAAAATATATAAATGACCCTATAAACCAGCTATTTATCATTTTCATTAATGTTTTCAAACAGAAGTTGTATGTGTTTTGTTTAATTTTCAAGACGATTTGTTTCATACATTCTAAAATATATTTCATAAGTTTGAAAAATAAACCAGGATCCCTCTACAGATTTTATTATTTTAATAATGTAATTCGAATAGAGATTAAAATTGTGTGTTGATAAAAGCCTAAATGGTAAAAAGATTTGTGGTTAAATATTTTTCTACTTGCATTTGTGAGTAATTTACAAATTCTTTTATTTTGAAATCTTTGAAACCTGTGATTTTTTTAAAGTCCTCTAATAGTTGTATTCTGTGAATTTCGTAACTGTAAAAAAGCGTTAATTTGACAAGATAAACTAATTTCTGATATACAGCCGTGGGAAAGTGTGAATAAATCTTGTTATAATTAAAGTAACATGACACGCGAAAACAGTAATTTATTATCCTAAAGTGGCAATCATGCGTAACGTCTGATAAAATATGATTAATTAAGTGGGATGAATATAATTATAGCTACGAATTGGTGGGAATATATCATGTAGTAAATAAGGATGAACTTTTTCGAAGTATACTTTTTGGAATTTTTGGGTTCTCACAACAGATAGCAATCATTTTTGTTATACCATATATTATTTTTAGAAAAATGCCTAAACATTAACGAATAATATATCTTGTATACTAGCTAATATTTTAGAACTTTTTGTCTTATATTTTCTTTTTGTTCATTTCATTTTTTCAATGTTAAAAAAACTGTTATACCAAAAGTCTACACCAGGAGTGGGGCCAACCCGTGACCCACCTTGAATAATTTTGTGGCTCGTGAGATTCATTACAACTTTACAAAATACGAATATATTTAGCTATATTTTTGTTTTTACTATAGTGTTTAGTAAAAAAATATATCCCATAACTTCTTACGCTGCTTATGTTTTTATACATACTTAGAAGTGAGTAGTGTTGTATTGCAGAAATACAATATTTTTAAATAGGGCAGTGCTTCTCAAAGTTGCAATATTCGCGACCCAGTATTCAATCGTAATTTTCATCGCGCCTCCCTCATACAATAGCAATCTATTGAATTCAATAATACTGTACTTTGACGCCAAAACTACGATACGACTTTTACCTCTTAAACGCCCCCGGCGTATATAAACGTCTCGCTAAGCGAAAACGTTTATTTCCCCGGCCATATATATACGCCTTTTCGAAGTATGATCTTTCCTGTGCACTGCTGTCCATAAAATTATTCCGAAGGCTTTGGAATGCAAGAATGTTTGGGAAGGATTTACTTATTTCAGATTATTTGCTTCTTTATCCCCCCCCCTAATACATCACATACAGGTGCCTACGTGGAAAACGATGGCATTGAAAAGCACATTGCATCAGTTTAAATCGCAGTTAAGGGATTAATTATAAACCGTACAAATTATCAAGTGTTAATTTTTGTTTTTAATTATATATATGACAATAAATAAACTGGTAATTAATAAACTTGTTCTTAACACTTAGTATTGTTAAATTAGTTATAAAATACATTGTGTATCACACTGATATATTTATAAGTGTAATATATCAGTGAAAATTCGTATTTTATTTTTCATTATGTCACAATGTATTTTGTTTGCTTACTTTCAGTAAACCTGTACCTCATTCTGTGGCCGATTTACACCCCCACACAAGAACACTTCCACCTCCATGTTTTATTGATCCAACTAGATTCTTGGGATTCAGAAAATTCAAAATTGATAGCAAATTGATTGGTATGGCAGATAATTCGACATTTTTGGTTCCAATGGACCTATAATAGCTCGTAAAGAAAAAAATAAGGAGTTTAATCCTAGGAATTTATGTGGAACAAGAACTCCTCCACATCCAAGCTTCAGCATTGAAGTGAAGGTGTTCTGGCGTGGGGGAGTAAATTGACCTAAGAATTAGGTAATTTGGTATTTTTTGATGGTATTGTGAATCATGAGCTCTATTTAAATATTTTAAAGAGAAATTTTAAATTATCCACCCGAAATTTGGCTATTGGAGACGACTTATTTTTTTAACAGGGTAATAACGCCAAGCGCACTGCTCTCAATGTACACCACTGGTGTCTCTATAAACTGTCCCCAAATTATGAAAATACCTCCTCAATCACTTTATTTAGCCAATAGAACATATTTGGTGAGAATTTGACGTAAAAAAAAGAAAAAATGGCAAATAAACACAAAATGTGAAGTGAAAACAATAATCACAGAAGAATGGAGGAAAATCGACGCAGAAATTACAAAAAAAAACTAATTAAATCTATACCAAAATGCTTAAAAGTTGTTGTGGACACTAAAAGATATCCTACTAAGTACTAAATTAAGAAAGAAATACAATATTTAAAGCTAAGTTGAGATTTTTGTTAAGTGTACGAAGACTTTAGTGGCGTAATCTTTTAGTAGCTTTTTGATTATTAATTTTTTAAAAAAATAGTTATGCTATTTTTAAAAAATTAATTACTTCATTTCATTAAAAACAAGTTGCAGATATCATAAAAAAATTACAATTACAATATAGTAATTTTTATTAGTCGAAAACATTAAATTTTATAAGAAATCTCAAGTGTACGAACACTTTTGTGGCCCACTGTATATTAACTTTTAAAAATTGATTATGTTATTCCATTAAGAATGTTACAGATATCATAAAAAATTGCAATATTTCGACATTTTAATTTTTATTAGTCAAAAACATTAAATTTTTTATAGAAAATTGTAAGTGCACGAACACTTTTGTGGACTACTGTATATTTCAATCAAGTATCTACTCTACTCGTTATCTATTTTTTCCTATAATTTCTTTATTTTATTTTCTTGGAGAAATATATTCATTAATTTATTAATAGTTAATTATTAATATTTTATAAATCTATACAGTGTTTTTAATAGACTTACTAAAAATATCCATTTGTTTGGCGATCCAAGTTAGAGTTCCAGATTTTGGGATATAGATTTGACTTAGATTTCGGCTAAGGTTTTATTTTTGGAAAATAAAATAGAATAACGCTTATCACATGAATATTGTTATAATATTGTAATACACTTCATGTAGATCAAATACAAATTTTCTTAATCTGGATGTACATACAGATTATAATTTAAATAGAATTAGGAGACTGTACGTTTAAATCGAAAATAAAAAAAAATTAATCTAATAAATTTCAGACCATGAATGAATAGTTTAGAATGGATCATTAAGAACAGAATTTCGACAGAATAAGAATTCTAACACACAAAGAATTTTACAAGAACAAAATTTCACACACAACATACCTAACTTTAATTCCATACTTCGAATCGAATAACAACATATCGCGAATAATCAAAACAAACAAATCTGTTGCCAGATATTTTACATGAATAAAACACGCGAGATAAATAAAAAATAATTAAATACGTTGGTGCAGTGCAATTTTTATATAACATTAAAATATCTGTAATTCTGTTATTTTCGTTATGAGAAATAAAAATATGAAAATAAAAGACGAAAATATAGTTTTCCTTTTGAAATACTCTTTATTTGTAGATCATAGAAAAATTCTATAATCAACTTGAGAAAAATATGTAAATTATTCTGCATTATGGTGTGACACTAACATATGCAGTGGCATTTTCATATTTGAGTACATAAAATTTGTTTTTTCACAAAAGCCCTAAAAATTAAACAAAGCAATATTTAAATGAACTATTTACAGTTTATTGTTTACCATTATTTAACCTTGATGTGAGTTATACACATCAATGGTTTTATTATTTTGCTTCAGAATTTATTATTCTTTTTATGTCTTCACATAAAAAATCTTTAAGCTGTAGTTTTATACGGTACAAAGAACTTCATTGAACTATTTCCATTGAGGTGTAAAAATCCCAAGTTTTTGGTTTATTAAATAAAACCAACAATTCCTTAGAATATTTTCTTTTTCAGATTAAATTATAGTTTTTCACTTTGCTCTAACAATCGAAGTGAAATAGCTTTTATGCTCTTTTTCTTTCAATGTTTTTTTTAATAATTCATTTTTGTCTGGTTTGTGAAGAATATTTATAAAAAAGTTATGAATCAATATGTATTTAAACTACTTGCCTCGAGCAAGACGGATAAAAGTACTTGAAATGAAGTTTTTCGGAGAATTTCTTTCTTTCTTTCTTTTTTCTTCTTTTTATTCTGTAAAAATTCTTTGAAGAAAAAGAATAAAATCGGTATTAAAAACCAAAAAACTTTATTGATTCTGTTTTCTTTTTTTTTCAACGAAGCTTTTTTTTTTCTTGTAAAAAATCAATCAAAATAAAATTTTGTTCTAAGAGTAATATCTCTTATGAACAAAATTCTTTTTTTTTTGTTTATCAAAAATATTAACCAATTGTTATATACAAACAACTTGGAGATAATACATGAAAATTCAGAATTAACTGAATTTTAGACTACTAATTGTGTTTAACAAAAAAATTCTAAAGAAAAGGAGGCAAGTAAAACTTTTTATTTCAATTTTTGTTTTCAAATATTTTTCACATAATTTCCTCAAAAGTAAGTCTAGAAAATGCTATATACTTTTATAAATAAAATCACATATATAATCACTATTATTTTAATTTATTTGTAATTCAGTTCAACGAACGCATTTAACAAACTCAAGTTTGAACAAGAATTTAATAGCGAAAAAAAGTTATTTTTCAAAACGTTTGTGTAGTTTTATCGATGATTTAATATTTTTTTGCTAATAACTATTCTTTAGTCGAGCAGAGTATTATTTTTTTTAAGTGAATCCTTTTCCATAAGTTTTTTTTTCTTTCCTAGAAACAGAACTTCTAGTGAAGCAAATAAAAATATATTTAAAAAAAAATATTTAAAAAAATAGTAGATGATTTTTATTCCTTCTTTCTTTTATGTTCTCTTCGCTTTTCTTTTCTTTATATTTTCTTCTTATGTAAGTAATGAGATTGGAATAAAAAAACATAAAAAGGTTTAACTGATTCTCAGTAGTGTCAAAAAACTATTAATTTGGTGATATAAAAAAATCAAAAAAGAGGGGACATCTTTGACAAGCATTGGTGAATCTTTTTGTACTGAAGGACCACATTTGGCTTTTAATAATTCACCAAGATTGTACTCATTCATCTAAAATCAAACAAGGTTTGATTTACAATCGATTTAAATGTAAAGGCAATTTTTTTTTATTTTAATAAAATATCCACAATGTATGAAAATTATTATTATTCTACTTATTAATTTTAAAATTCTTTCATTTCTCTGAGCTGTAAAATATTCGGTATTAGACATGAAACAGTTCTGCCATAAGCAACTTAACTGAGCACTAGTAATCTAATGAGTCACATTCAAAAACTTTCAATTAGATGTGTTTTAAAGGCATATATTACTGTTGAAATTGAGAAAATTATACGAAAAAGGAAATTTGAAATCAAAAATATCTTATTCCAATTTTTTACCGATTTCATAATTTTTCAGTTTTATCAGTTTCAGAGGCAATGACGCCAGTCAAATCGAGAAGTAAATGTATATTTTTCTCCGATTAAAATGATGGCATCTTCACGGAATAGTCGAAAAAGTACTTATATGAAAGCTACTATTGTAATAGATAGTTAAAATTCATTGCAGTTTTAATTGCAGCAGATAACCATGTGATTATATTAATAGATGAGTTGAATGCGATTGAAAAAATCCCTATAATTCTTATACTATACGAAGCCTAGATACCCAAACTATCCCACATTATGTGATGCTTAATTTTAATATAAAATGCAAGATTGTATTCCATAATATTCCATATTACCTGAGATTTAATCTTAGTTCGTCTAACTGCAGAAGTTTCAAAATTTTTATGGTGTTAGACTTTCATAACGGGAATTAAAAATTAGAACAGTTCCTTTTAATTAACTAAACGACTTCGCAAATTTTCAGCTTCAGATACAAAACAAGAATAGATTCCATTCAGACATTAACAGAAAAAAAAATTCGATAGAAAATAATGAAAAACTCAACTTTTTGCTGAGTATTGCGGGTAATTGGAAATTATTTGAGAATAAATCTCGAAATTATGCATGTGAAACTTGGTCTATGTGTTTCGAACAGATGAGAACATGAAAATTATTCACGCGAAAGGAAGATTTTAAGATTTATATTTGGAGGAATTCAGGAAAATGGCATATGGGGAAGATCAAATTTCGAGATCTATCACTCATATAAAGAATCTGGCATCGTTAACTTCATCAAAATACAACGAATTAAATGGGCTGGCCACGTTGTCAGAATGGTCGAAGAGCACACCACTAAAAAAGTTTTCAATGTTCAACCAATTGGCACACAGAGAAAAGGCAAGCCAAATCTAAGATGGATAGATGACCTAGAAAAAGATCTCCTAATTTTGAGAACTAAAAATTGGAGATCACTAGCAAGGAGAAGGTTGCCCTAGTAAAAGGTTCTTGAGAGGGCTGAGGCCCACCCTGGGCTGTCGAGGCACTGAGGAAGGAAATCTCGAAATAGCAACAGTAGTGGCTGGTGGCTTATTCTCTTTGGGAAATATAGGGCAATTCAAAACTTCAGTCTCTCCTCTCGAGCGCGTGGCCGCGGTAGCCTAGTGGCCATCAGTGGCGTAACGTATACCCCCACAGCCCCCGCATTGCAGGGGGGGTGCAGGGACTCTAAAGAGGCCAATTCTTGACTGACACTAAGTATGCATTTCGACTTGGGGCCCAAAATCTAAGTTTGAAGAGGGGGGCAAAAGAGGGGGATTTCGTGTCCGGCTCGTCGAAAGTCCGCATCCTAGTGCTACTGAAGACCGACTGTGTAGGAGGGAGGCTGGTGCATGTTAAATCTGTCGAGCTCAAAGGCCTCCAGTTGGCTTGGTGAGGTAGTTTGAAGAGGGGGGGACGTATCAAGTATTATCTCCGTTACTTGACCGAAGTTCAAGATTACGAGGCTTACATTGTTGCTTTACAATGCGAAGTTTATACACTCACAATCTCACCCACTACTCTCGATTGCATCCAAGAATACCGTTATAAAATAACCATATTATAAAATATGGTTCACTTCAGCACAACGTAGGAGTTTTTTCGTCGGGTCTCTGGAAGAAATAGAATTCACAAAACAAAACAAAATTACAAACTAAAATAAATTTCCATATCCAAATGCGAAATTTTACTTTTAAAATTTTATTTAACGTTAAATATGTATAAAAAAAAGAGATATCAAGAGTTGCAATAGAATTTTATTGGTAATCTATTATCATTCGTCATTGTACAAATAATGAACATTTCTTTACAGTTTACTTTAACAGATTGTTAAGGCAAATTATACATTTCATTACATGCGCAAATCAGCCTCACTTTTGGTTGCATAGTAAAAGTGCATGAAAGAAGCAACATAAATGTTTTTGTATTTCGTTTTACAGAAATACTTATTGTACATATTCATACTTATTAATCCATCTACCCACATTATTTTTAAAAAAGTCTACATAATCTAAGTTATATTAAAACCGTGTGAAAGTTATCTGTATTTCAATAAAATTTTAAAAATTTCTATGCAAAATTAAAATGAGAATGCATGCATTTAACAGCTAAAAATTCTACGCGTAGTTTTAAAGTCACAGGTTGTAACCTTTGATGTGAGCTTCTATATAAAGAGATACCATTAAAGTCTCTTCCTTCTGAAGAACCATACACAAAAATAAAACCCTCATTGAAGAATAGACACAAAACCATTTTTAACTAAACTAAACAAAACAAAAAACCCATTCGATTGTCTTTTCGATGATAAATGGAAAACCTTCCCACTCAGAAATCTCTACACACGCACATACAAAAGAAGAAATTGATTACTTCAATTGATTTCGATCTCCCTACAAATATCACTATCTCCATCTCAACAAAACAAAGAACATTAACAAAGTACCATGGCTGTATCGTCATAGAAGCAAATAGCTAGACTCCATTGAAGAAAGAGACTTGACAAACCACCCAGATAATTCATCACTTCTCTAAACGTTCCATTTAACTTGTGGAGTAATCCAGCACCCATCTGTCTTGAATTCCAATACGGAAGACGCTGTCCCATGACCAAAAGACAACCCTCCCCCTTTCACGTGAAACCTCCTGACCAAGGAAACTAAAGGGAAATGGAGAAATGAGACACCCTTTGACGCGCCGTACCGACGTCACGGTTTGTAGAGTAGAATGGCATAAAGACAGTCAACCATAAAATAACGATAGTCTGGTAGTGAATTTTAAATTTATATTTGTTCTGCTCCTTATAACTCAGCTATTTAAAGCACGCGGTAGTAATGACAGTTGTCTGGAAAATTAGATGTGCCAGGATTGATGAAGGAAATCCAATACTTGGGATGGTTGGTATAGTTGGGCAAAAATGACAGAGAAGAGGTTTTTGCTAGGGAAAGACAATGGTATGTGTGAAACAGAAACATTGTTTGTTTTTGTGTATTTCATGTCGGATGTTTTCACCAAATTGCTATTCTCTTTGACCTATTTTAGACTTAAAATAGCTTTTAAAATTTCTTTCTTAGGATCTAGAAATATTAGGATACTGAAACTTTACAAAGTGGTAAAATATAAAAGAACTAAATAGGAAACAATAGTAAATATTTGTCTGTATATTTTAAACTTGAGTTTATTTTTTTGCTCCTTAAAACCTACTTGTCAGAAAGTATAAACAGCAGTAAAGCTAGTAAGTTAGAAACGATCTAATTTAACCTGGCTTACTCTCTCTCTCTGAATGATGCTATGTATGGACTGATTGACTGATTGAATATTAACGTCGCACTGTTCAGCAACACGAGGGCCTTTGGCGATGGACCACGTAATTTTGAACCATGGT
Organism: Trichonephila inaurata madagascariensis; assembly: GCA_019973955.1. NCBI lineage: Eukaryota > Metazoa > Arthropoda > Arachnida > Araneae > Nephilidae > Trichonephila > Trichonephila inaurata. Next base: position 456,212 of record BMAV01016448.1, read on the forward strand.
CAAGTGACGTGGATGACACCTGAGCTAGCACCCCCTCTCCTAACTACCACACCAACGGGAGGACGTTTCAGCTCTCGACAGATTTAACGTGCATCGCTGCCCTATACGGCGGGTCTTTAGTGGTACTGGGCTCGAACTCGTGACAAGGCAAGCCACGGTCCGATACCTATACCACTCGGCTACCGCGGCCACTACATACACATCGGAATTGCTGGGCTTGCGCAGTTCAGGCATGCGCAGTTGGGATTGCACAAACATTCCTTATTTTAGACTTGGTTCAAATGAATAGGAGTGAATGAATGAATATTAACGTCGCACTGTTCAGCTACACGAGGGCTCTTGGCCCCGGACCAGATCCCCCCCCCCTCTCCTAACTACCACACCACACCAACAGGAGGACGTTTCAGCTCTCGACAGATTTAACGTGCATCGCTGCCCTACACGGCGGGTCTTCAGTGGTACTGGGCTCGAACTCGTGACAAGGCAAGCCACGATTCGATACCTATACCACTCGGATACCGCGGCCATTGCTATGTATGGAAATATTACTATAGGCTAAATTCCTGTGATGTCATAGTCACATGATAAATTGAATCCCTTGTTTGCAGCTAATCAGTTCATGTGTTTCTATGCAGCTAACAACTTTTGCTTTTTATCGAAACTTTCTTTTAAAAATTACATACTTGTCAAAAATAATAACGTTCGTAGGTAAACAAAATGGATTTGATTTAAAAGAGGACATGTACAACATAAGAATCTCTGTTTTAATTTTGAAATTTTTTTTTGAAAAATCTTAATACTTGCACATATTAAACATACTTGAAATTTTATCCAAATATTACAAGCATAACAACAAGTACAAGCTCTAATCTCAGTTTTGAATTTAATAGAGAACACGTGACTGCATTTATCATGTGACAAGAATTTAGAATTAGTGTAGAAGAATTTAGACCATTTAAAAATGATGCCGAAAATAAAATTTTTGTCAAAAACTATGTGAAATGGGAACAATACGTTATGCTATGCAGAAATAAAACATGTCACACACATACACATACATAAAACGCAGCTTTCAGGTAACACATGTATAAGACGTACATATTAATAAAACCATTAGCCAAGGCAGCTTCTGAAAACGCTCTGAATATTATTGCGTCAGATCTTCGCATTTGTTTTTTGAGTCAAATATTTTTATTATTTTATGGATTATTGTTATTAAAAAATAAATATTTTTTAGTTTTGTTTTTGGATCTGAAAAAATGTTCAAACATATCTTTCCACCCTAAGTTACATCTTGATAACAGAACAATACTTAAAAATAAAAAAAAGATTGAAATAAAAATGAAAATTCGTCCATGAGTTTTGAACGTTTTAGTTTATTTTTACCTGTATAATTCAAAAATTCGTAGCATGAAGAAACAAGTTTCTGAAATATTTAATATGTGATATTTGTGCTTGAACTAGGATCGATGAAACCAGTCGATATGATGAAAAGAAAATGTTACAGTTTATTATAGTTTAAGCGAATGTAAATATTAAAAAAAAAAAAATTACAAACACAAAAAAAAAAATTTTTTTTAAAAATTCGGTTTGAAAATATTAGAAATTTAAACGGAAGAAAATAATTTTCTTTGCATTTCATTTTGAATAATTTTAGTAGTATTGTGTATCTTTTATTTCAGTTGTTTTCAGTTCCGAAATGTTGGAGATTTAACCCTTTAATAAAAAAATATTCATTAAAACTTGAGTTTAGAAACCTTGTAGTGCATGATATACAGAAAGACTAAAACATAAACAAATCCGAAAAAGTTTACTTAATCTTAATTTTATGCTCTGTTCAATTCCTTATATGTGGACTATTTAAAGCACGCTGTTTAACCGTGGAAAATTGGACACAACTATTTAAACATGACTGCATAAGGTTGAAGTACGGGAAGATGGTTGACATAATTGAACAAAGATGATAATAAAAGACGAATTATTGGAAAACAATGATGTATAAATAGGAAACAATGTTTGCCTTTGTGTCTCTTGAGACGGTACATTTAACTATTCTGCAATCTTTTTCTCTTAACCCTTATTAAAGTCTAAAGTTGTAACTTCGTTCTGCACCATTACGCTTTAGTTAGGTTTAGTAAGCATATTTTGCGTGTGTTCTTCTACTTATGTTTTCGTTAATTATTAATTATGTAAACACTCGGAAACAATAGAGATAGCATGGAAATTTAAACTTTGTTATTTAAATTAAGACTGACGTAGAGAGATTTACTTTGAAAGTATGAGATGATAAAGTAGTTGAATTATTATGATAAATATTGAGAATTTGTACAATAAAACCTGTTTTTGTGCAGTAGATAGGAACCGCATAAAAAGAAACAGTACAAAAAATATTCGAAAATTTCATAAATACTTACATTTAACAAACAACTATAGAATTTTTTTTTATGCGGTGGAAAGAGACCGCATAAAAAAAGTCGCACCTAGAAAATACGTCAATTATTTACGAAATTTATGAAAACGTGCTTCCAAACAAAGTCAGTAATTAAATTACACTTGGAAACATTTTTAAAAACATTTAATTTCTCTTTATTTGTATGGAAAAGTTTTCAAAAAGCACATACATAATTTGCTGCTATTCGTCGTAATCCAAAGCGCTCATCTTCCTGTGATGAATTCATTCAAAATCGTTTTCGTCACTTGAAGATACAATTTATAATTATTTATTTTTTAGCGCTTTAAAGTAAAAGATAAGTATTTGCGACGACGGTCGGTTGGTCAGTTGCCTTTAAACATCACAATAACCAGATATGCATGATCTATAGTTATCTGGTATCGAAGATCTTATTGTAATTTATAACTTCTTTTGGAATTGGTATCTATTTTAAGAAAATGCTTTTCCGAATTGTTGGAAAGCTGAATACCTGCTTATATTTTATCCGCTCTCAAAAAATTCGGTTCATCTTGCCCATCTTCATAATCTATCAAATTATTGATATTGTCACTGATCGAAAACTATTGACAAATTATTGATAATGTCAGTTTAGTATATTCAATCAAGCGCATTGAGAGAAATCAATTGAACGCGCATTGTCGGGAGATTGTTTAAAACAAATGAACAGAGCGTCTTGAAGTGTATATATGTATATTGATAGAAAACATTACAGTGGTGCCAAAACAGTTGAAGTTTATATATCACATAAAAAAAGATCGCACAAAAATAAATTCGCATAAAAAAGGACAGCGCAAAAGCAGGTTCTACTATATTGAAAGGAGATGAAATGAAAATAATACTGCTCATTAACTAATACTTCTAATGTGTGTGTGTGTGTTAGAGAGAGAGAGAGAGAGAAAGAGTATAATCCATTGTGTTTTTTTTTTTTTTTTTAACTTTTCTTTCGAGTGATTTTATTTAATTCATGATGGTCTTGAGCCCCCCAACACATCACGCGATAGTTGAATTTTTGAGTTTGTCCACCTAACCGGAAATATTCTGTTAACCACACATTTATCTCGTCAAAAACTGCCACATCGGCAAGTTTGAAAACAAGATGATGCAATGTTGCATTATCCAATTACTCCGACTAATCACAGTACAAAAGCTGAGATCTCTGGAACGTACAAATAAGGATTTGTGCACTGTCTTTTGCAATCTATGTTTGTCCGTTTGTGTTGGCTTTGTTGCTGTTTTGTGTGTAAAATAAAATGTTAAACTAAATTAAAATGCCAAAAGGTTTTCTCTTTTCAACGACTGCAACAAAATAAAGATTATTCCAGTAAAATCTTTTAATTCACGCAAAATCGTTTCATATATGTACATACAGTTTTTTTTTAAATAACCGTAATATCAGGCGTATAGCGCGCACCAGCTTATAAAGCTCACCTATACTTTCACGCTGAATTTTTTAATTAAGGTATATTCGCCGTATAATTCCCTTTTTTTACAAGGAAACCTGAAATATACAAGTGCAATGCTCTAATATTTTGAAGTCATATATTTGAGGAATTATCCCAAGATTTTGAAAAGATAGTATACTTCTAGAACTACAACCTTTTATGTTCATAAAGAATGCCATTTCTTTTAAATAAATAATATTTCGATATATGTAGAAGTCTAATTTTTTTAATGTACATCTCCTTTTTTTAATTTTTAAAGCTATCATTTTTGTATCCGGCATATAACCCGTACTCGTGAATTTCGATCCTGTTTTCTGTGTTAAATAAGCCGGATTTTACGGTAATTTTAAAATTGAAAAAGAGCCAGATACTCAACCTTGTATGAATAAGACTGTAAAAACATAGGATTATGTGTCTTTGAAAATTGATTTTGTATAAAAAGATTAAAATTTATGTGCTACTTCATATTAAGTACACATAGTATAAGGCTGTCTTTTCGGTAAAAGTACGAGAGCTTGACATTTTCAGACAGAAAAAATGCCTCAATTTCTATGGAAATTTGCAATATTATAACTCATATCTCTGTTAACAACATAGTGTTTTTAAAAATGCCAAAATATTCCACGAATACTTTCTTTTTTGTTATAATACGTGAAGGCATAGTCCATTTAACATTACGGGGTATAGAAAAAAAAGCGCGAAACCCTTTTTATACCAGAAAAAATGAATCAACTCGGTTAAAAACGGGTATAAAAAATTCTGCTCTCTAAAGGATAGTGAAGCTGGGATATCATATTAATGTTTCATTTCTTTTATATCTGAAAAAATGTTCCAAATTCTGGTCCTATTCTTTAACATTAACCGAAGACAACCTTAAGTTAATATGCTATGAAATTCCTCCTCTGACCACTTTCTTTTCCCATCCCTTTGAATTACTTTTTTTTATACATCCTGTTATTGTAAACTCAGAAAGGAAATACAGTACGAGATAGAAAAAATGCTTATCTCTCGAGTTGACCACTCCAAACATTTTAAAAGAATGTTTTGAGAACAATGACTAAATAGTCCTTGAGCTGTTTTGGATAATAGAGATTTCTGGATACGCTTCTGTGACAACAAAGTTTTAATTTGTTGTACGAAAATTGAAAATTTGCTGTGAAGAATAGTACCAACGTTAAAGTAAGAGAAGTCTGCTCTTGAAGTTCAGTTTATTATGCTTATATATTACACATCAGTTGTTTATTATACGCAACAATAACCATTGTTCGGAAAATTGGGCCCGGCTTTTCAAATGAAATTTCAACAAAAATTCTTTGAGTAAGCTTAAAAATTTGGTTAATATTAAAGCGCGCGAGAGAAAGAAGGCAACAAAATGGTTTTTCTAACATGTTTTGGAATATATACAAAATGTAAACAATGTTTATCTTAAACTTCCGCGTTGATAATTTTTGATAGTTAAGCAGTGCTTTTTTTACACTCTGTTTAACTTCAAAAACATGTACCTTTTTTTTGAAAAAAATATATTAAAATCCTTCAAAATAAATTTACCGTATATTTCTGCACATAAACTAAGAGTTTTTGGAAAGAGTTATCTTGAGAGTTTTGGAGTTTTTTAAAGTTAAAGTAAGGATGTCGGCTTATATAATGATCCACTATTTTAAAAAAAAGACGTAAGATTAGAGAAAACCAATTTTTTTTAAACATCCTATGTTAGCCATATGTAAGCAATTTTATTCTTATATTTTTTCGTGGGCTCTCATTGAAGCTTTTATAATAAAAGGGAAAAAAACGTATTTGAAATTTCTCTTCTCACACATTTTTCAAGCAGAAAAAAAAAAAAAAAAAAAAAAAATGGAAGAAAAATAATAAAAGAAAGATGTAGAAAGAATGACCAGCGCAGATAGAGTACAAGCTAACAAATGAATGGAAAAAAGGTGTTAGCTTCAGATAGGATTACCGGGTTTACCAGAAATAAAACCATCATCATTGACGTCTGGCGTTTTGCGTTTCAGTAATTTGATTGGAAAATATTCCACCCTTTCCACGACGTCCTCTTGGTGATATGTTTAAAAATTACAGGATTATTATTTTTATTATTTTTTTTCTGTTTATCTTTTATGCGAGCTTCGAGTTTTGATAAATTTTTGAAGAAAAAAAATCCCTCTCGGCTCATACTTGAAAACATACGAAAATCTTGAGAAATTTTTTTTTATATGTTTTACTTTGTTGAACATTATGGATGCCATTTGATATACAGAGAATGACATCTTAACTTGATTTTTAAGATATCGATAGAAAAAACACAAGAAATTATGTTTTTAGAGTCATTATTTGCTTTTTCTATTAAAATACTGTCCCAATTCACCAATTCAAGTTGAATTTTAGTTCGGAAATCTGTAATTTAAATAAATATGCTCATTTGTAAAAAATCAAAATTAGCCCAAAACTTGCTTTTAAAACAAAAAATTTTTATAGCAGTTAACTGAAATGAAAATTTTTTTATAACATTAATATAAAAAAATATAGTTCTTTTCCTATTTTGTATAAGCAAAGAATGTTAAACAGAGTAAACGATTGAATGCATTTTGTTATAAGCAAAGCTGTCATTTTGTACATTAGATTTTAATAACATTTAACAAAAATTACAAACATTAAACACAAATATAAGCTTTATATATAATACGTGATTTAAATGTAATTTCTTTATAAAATATTATTTTCAATTAAAAATTATGTGTCTATAAAAGCGCGTATACATTTGTGATCCACTCCGTGAACCACTCGTTGAAACTATTTTACAAACTTCCAAGTGACCATAGGAAGCGAACGAACCTACCACTAACCATTAGCTCATGTTGATGGTTCACAAGCCGAACTAATACCAATGTACAATACACGACACCTTCTCAACCCTAACTTGAAATTGTCGCAGTGTTCCTCGAAAAATCAACAGGAAGCTATTTGCGAGCAGTTCGTTAGAGCATAAAAATGCGTATATATACAAGCCTAGTTGTTTGCAAACAGTTCCGCTCGCAGTACACATCTTAACAAGCTTCCTTTCATGAAAAAAAAAACGGGTTCGAAAAACAGACTATTTTTAAAAGAACAAAATAAAGTTAGAATCAATTGCCTCCAATATACATGATTAAGATGCATATGCGTCCTCAGAACAAATTTAATATTTATAAGACATGAAAAAAATTTTGATGGTTCTATAAGTAACAATACAATGGTGGACAAAATTGTGGACACTTAATTTGTTATGTTTTTTAAGTTTGCATGATTATAGAACATGTTACGTTGCCCAAAATGCTTAGTATTATGCATCATTTTAAAGAAAATTTAATACTGAATTCAATACAAAAAAAGGAAATTCAAATATTTCCAACACAAAAAAAGCTATAGTGCAATAACTGTCGATATACATTGGACACTGATGATAGCGGTGAGTGATCAGAGCTTAGTGAGGTTGCGTTTATTCTTTATTACAGCTTCACATCGATATTTCATTGAGCTGAAAATAATTTTAAGCTTTTCTTTCGTTATTACATGATGTCAGGAAACAATTATATCCTCAATAAGTTCCTTTTTATTTCATGGGTACCACATTCGCGGACAAGAGTTTTCAAATGGTGCCAAAAGTTTTCTATAGGATCGAGTTCAAGACTGTTTCCTAGCCAGGACAACAACTCCACGATCTTAGAACGGTACCAGTCTTTCAATTACTTTACTGTGTGGCAAGGAGCAGAATATTGCTGAAAAATAAATGAAGCATTCTTGGTAAATAGATCCCTGATGGAAGGTAGAAGTTTGGATTCTAGAATGGTGTCAATGTATTTTATGACATTCAGTACCCCATTGATGATATGAAGGTGACCGATACCATCTGCTTATATGCATGACTAAATGATAAAACTCTGTGGGTACTTCACAGTTGCCTGGATGCAATCAGGATGTAGCAAATCTACTATTTTACGTTTTACATATTTTAGGCTATCACTACCGATTGATGATATATTAGTTTCGTCCCTCTATATAACTTGTGACCAATAATCATTTGTCCAATTAATGTGTTTCATTGCCCTATTAGTGCTGCTGTAAACTGAGATATGGCTTTTTTCTTGGAATTTTACTTTTTAGTCTTACATCTGCTAATTTACTCCTAAATGTTTTTGTTCTGGCAGAAACACCAGCATCACCCAGATCACTTCTGATGGATGTCCATGAAATTCTTTTATCTCTGAAACATAGTATTTTTGTTCTTCTGTCATCAATAGATGTGGTGCACCTTTTTCGGCTTTTTTTTTAAATTTATCTCCTGATATCTTAAACAAAACTTTCAGTCTCTAGATGTAGTTACTGAACCTGTTATGTAGTTAGATGTAGTTACTTACCTGTTATGTAATTTTAACAAAGAAAATACCCTTTCCTCAACACATATGAGTCCAATCTACTCTTTTATTTGATGTCATTGCTTTTTGACTAAATATCACTGTTATACTGGCCAGAAAACGGTCCTGACCTCAATCCTATCGAAAACTTGTGGCACAGTTTGAAAACTCTTGTCTGAATGAGGTATCCATGAAATAAAAAGGAACTAATTGCGGATCTAATTGTTTCCTGGCATCATGTAATAACAAAGAAAGAGCTTAAAACTATTTTCAGCTCAATGAAACATCTATGCAAAGCTGTAATAGAGAATAAACGCATCCTCACTAAGCTCTGGTAACTCACTGCTATCATTGGTATCTAATGTATACCGACAGTTATTGCAGCATAACTTTTCTTGCGTTGCAAATATTTTAATTTTCTTTTTTGTTTTGAATTTAGTATTAAATTCCCTTTAAAAAGATATAAAATACTATGCATAAAATTT
>BMAV01016448.1:475889-564740 GCA_019973955.1 Trichonephila inaurata madagascariensis
TATATATATATATATATATATATATATATATATATATATATATATACTTGTTAGAATTTGTGTGTATGTGTATGTGTGTAACTTGAGAAGTGGATCAAACGTTCTCTATTCTTTGTCCTTATGTAAAAATAGAAAATTTATCTTTTTCTCTTTTAAACCATTACAACATGTAAATAGTATGCAATTAAATAGAATATCATAAAATTACTGTAATTATTAGTTCCCAAAAATAAATCAATATGTAAAATTAAGAAACAAATATTTGCAGCTTCAAATCTCAGATCAAATCTTTTACTTTTAAATTAAAAATTGTATTTTTAGTTTATTTTTCTTTTCTTTGGATATTGCCAGTGAATTACGTTATGTAGTGTAAATATCGATTAATGCATTTAGAAGTTTTATAAAGAGCTGCTCGAAATGTGAGATTGAAATTTGATTTTTTTGAAGCTTTTACAACTGAAAGAATAATCTTAAAGGAATATCAATAGCAAAAAAGAAAGAAAGAAATAGAAAGTATATGGAAATTATGCATAATTCTTCCTTCATGCAGAGATTTAATATTTTAGAAGCATATTAAAAAATTGAAAGTATTTTAAAAACATTTTGATTAAATATGCTTTAAAAAAACACATAAAAACATCCTTCCCCTTTGGAATATTTGTGATAAACAAATTGAATGGTAGGCCTTGAAAGAACTAGGTCCTAAAAATATACTTGTATTAATTTAAAATAATTGTATAAATAATTTAAATTCATTGAAAATACCTTTTTTAAATAATTTACATACTTATTATTTGAAAAGAGAATAAGATGACTTAACAATTCGACATCCAACAAAAATTTCTTTTTGAAAAATGCTTGTAAGGATTCATTCTTTGAGTGAAATCAGTCATCAGTATTCTAAAATACGGGGGGAGGGGGATCACATCAATAAGCTAAATTCATGTGACGTCATAGTCACATGATAACTATAACGCACGTGTTTCAAGCCAATCAGTTTATAAATTTATGTAACGTCATAATCCCATGACATTATGCAATCACGTGTGTTTCCAGCCAATTCGATTCTTTAAAGCAGTATATATTTGTAAAAAATAATAATACACATATAGGTAGTTTATTTAAAGGTACACGTACAATAAAGATTTTTATTTCTTAAATTTTGAAAATCTTTTTTTTAAAACATTTTTATCAAATAACCAAATTTGAAATTTTATCTAAATCTTACAAGTAGAATAAGGGTAAGTGTAGAATCAGTTTTGAATTTAATAGAATAATATAAAAAAAATTTAAGTCAATTCCTACTTAGGTCAACAAAGAAAACAAGGTCACAATATTAAGTGGCAATTAATTTTTATTAATTATCATTTAAGTATCGTATTGACATCCAAAACAAACGTGTATATAAAATTTCAGCTCAACTGAATGCTTTAAAACGTGAGGAAAAAAATCTTTTAAAGCTTGGACCCCCAAGTTGCTAAAAACGAAGCCAACGTGAGACTGTATCTGCAATTCTTTAAATAATTAGATTCAGTCAATTAATTTTAATTAACTATAACTAAATTACCGTATTATCTTCCAAAACAAACATGTATATAAAATTTCAGCTCACTTGAACGCTTTAAAATGTACTTTATTAACGATTGAAAATTGGACAAGATATATATAAGGAGATTGTGAACTTATACTGGGAAATGAAAAAGCGTGATTGTATTTATCATGTGCCCGTGATAAATTAAGTCAATTTAAATAATTTTACAAAATAATTTTAAAAAAAATATTCAGTATAATTTTTAACACTAACAGAAATTTTTTTTAAATCCAGTTCATAAATTTAAAAATCAAATTGATAAAAATCTTTATAATGATATTGATTTTCACTGCTTGGAGCATTATACAAAGACAGAGAGGAATAATGTAATCCCATAGATCACGATGACTGTGTATGTTTCCCCAATGAAAAATGTTGTATGACTAATCATTATGCAACAACTTCGAAATAAATCAATGCAATGTTAAGGATGTGAGTCAGGGTGATATCGATTGGCGCCTCCACTGAAGGTCTGGTGTATTCTTCAAATTTTGTTAGCAAGAAAATGGCAACAAGTTTTATTTAATATTATAACGATTCTATTCAAGAAAAAGGAAGATATTTTTATAAGAAATCCTAGATGTTGATTGTTGTACCATAATTATATAGAACAATTAATTAATATTTCAATGAGACGAAGATTCTACCGTAAAAAAAATATCTGGCGTATGACGCGCCCTTTCAACTCCAAACATATGATCGAAATTTATGGGTGCGTGTTATACGCCGGGTATAAAAATGAGAACTTTAAAAATAAAAAGAAAAAGAAAAGAGCACATAAAAAAAATTAGACTTCTACATATTTCGAAATACTGTTTATTTAAAGAAATGACATTCTTAATGAACTTAAAAGGTTGGTAGAGTTCTAAAAGAGTATACTATTTTTGCAAAAGCTGAGGAAAATACCTCGAATAAATCGCTTCAAAATATAAAAGCATTGCATACGTATATGCCAGGTTTCTTCGGAAAAAGGGGGTGAGCGTTATACGGAGAATACACCTCAAAATTAAAAATTGCAGCTTCAAAGTATGGGTGCACGTTATACGCCGGATTTTACGGTAATTCACTTCTTGTTTTGGGAAAAAATTTGTTATCAAGAAATGTGCTTGAAATAATATCTCTGTCATTGTAATTAGTTCCCTAAAATTTTTATTGTTTTTTTAATTAGAGATTAACAATATGTTCTCTTCAAAAAAACACTCACAAACATATGTTAAATGTTACATATATCTCTGGCATCGTTTATTTCTATGATACACAACTTAAATTTTCTTTTCAGCTCTATTTTCAAGCAGATTTGTTTAGTCTACTGTAGATAAGACATGGAACAGTAAATGATGTATTTCTATTTACGCCATTACTTTTTCTCAATGCTATTAGTTTCAACAAAGAATTTGTTCATGAGAGAAACAATACGCTATAATACTACATACAGACTGTCTTTATCGACTATGAAGTTACACCTGCTTTTAAAAAGCTTGCTTTAAAGTTGAACTTTGCTTAAACTTTCTTTATTTTCATTTATCATTGATTTTGTAAAATCCAGGCGTAACTTCCCTGTGCTTGGTGTTAAAACAAACATTGTTCAACCTACTTAGCCATTTTTATGCACATGTCTTTTCGGTATTCATTTGACTGTTGGAGGCATATTTATATATCATTATTCCTATTTGTACGCAAACGTTAAAAAATTCCATGGTTTTTATATTTGTTACACAAAAACTGTTGACTGTTTTAGACCCCTATGATTTGTAATACATTTCTAATTTAATTATTTTGTATTATCTGATAATCAGATTTCACCTGCTCAATTGAATTTCAACGCTGTTGAAATATTTTTCTGAAAATATATTTCTTAGCAATGGACAATACTCAATCATAAAAGAATTTTTTAACAAAACATTTAAATTTCCAGAGATTTTTCTAACAGCTCTTTTGCCATTATCTGAATGTAATATATATATATATATATAATTGCAATGCTTATTTTCAAAAACAACTTAACTTTAAAAAATGAGGTAAATTTTGCAATATTCTAAAAATTCCCTAGATAATTTAGTAATTCTGGTATCATTAAGTTTAAGCAATTTTTTTTGTATAAAAAGCAAATATCTGAATATTTATATTAATACTTTACGAATTCGCTATATAAAAATTCAAAAATGTAGATTTGTAAAGTCGGATGAAATAATTCCCAAAATTAAACGTTTTAGATTTCAAAAATTTTCTACATTTTTCATGTATCTTAAACTTAAAAACAATTGACAATATTTAGTTCTAAAAGATCTGTGTTAATTAGATGGCTATAAAATTTTGGAGCCTATTGAATCATCTTTAAAGTAAAAGCATTTAAGCTACAATTTTTGAAGTTTTTCTAAATAAGTTTACAATTAAAGCGCATAAATGTTTCACTGGCTACTATCACCAATGAAACCAGTTTTTTCCTCTTCTTCATTATGAACAGAAAAAGCCTTAAATTACCAATTTTATCAAAATCCATTTAAAATTGCTCTTAGTCTTCTAGATTTTTTTCTTAATCTGTTGAAAAACATGCTGATTTACAGTATTTTCAATACTCTTTTTATGCATAAACCAGATGTCAAATATCTCTAAAAAAATTAAAGCAAAATATCTCTTTTTTTCAATAAAACAATTTGAAGTTCAAGTTTTGTAAAAGGATCAAATTTTAGAATTAGGTTTTGAAATTCATTTTCTTTCTTTAACGTAGAGGAATTTGTGAATTAATGATGAAAAAAAAAGGCTATGATTGTTTCTTACCCAATCTTGTACATTTTTTGCCCTAGGTTTAATTATTAGTATTGTTTGAAAAAAAGCTTATTCAATTTGAGACGAAAATTATAGACGTGAACATTAAACATAAATAGATTTTGGTGTAAAAATCAATTGAGCATTACGGAATGAATGGCTGAAAATTTTATTTTTAATAAGATATTATTAGTACAAGCAGTGTAAAGCTAGTTTTATTCAATAATAATAATAATAATAATTTTAGATATTACAAAGCATTTTAATTTAGATTTACTAAATGAATAAAATTAATGTCTTTAAAATAGCTAGGCTTAACAAGCAGGGAAAATACTTAAGCAAATTTTGAATTATTGACATGAATTTTGAAAAGAAACTGGACAAAGTGCATTAACTCAAAAAAATGCATAAACAAAAACGTTTTTAAATAAAGATTTCCTTAATCAAAAGTATTTCTTAAATTTTTCAACTTATGTTGCTTTTCGATTCTACTTTTAAAATAATAGTAGTAATATTATTAGTAAAAGCAATATAAATCTAATATTCAAAAATATTAATAGTTTTAGATAATACAGTGTGTTTCCTTTTAATTTTGAAGTTTTACATCATTTTTTATTTTAAAAAAAATAATACACGTGTAGTTAAATTTCCACACTTTCAAGACTGATTGTTAGAATTTTAAAGATTAGATTTTGCTGCATCATCTATTGTAAACAATTTTATACATCATCTACTCAAACAATACTGCATCATCTACTATAACAATACTAAAAAATGAATAAAACACAAAATATAGGAGTTTTGGCTTTGAATGCATTAAACTTTTTAAGAATCGAATCCTTTTAACTACTACTAAATATTTTTTTTAAGAAATATATTGGTTAAAAGCATAATTGATATCTTTGCGTTAAAACACAAATTAATATATTGTTATTATTTAATTTTACTTAAAATACATTGAATAAATAGGATTTAAATTGCTTTTTTAGCTCACATATTAAAAGTAAATCGTTTGCATATACAAACATTAACTATAAATTGATTTACCCTGTAAACATTTTACAATATTGTTATAATTTTTTTTCGATATTTAAAAAATGTTATCTCTTTGAAATTATCAGCGAATCCAATGAATGGTTATTTCATCCTGAAATAGTTTATATAGCAGATCGAGAGACAAATTGGATTTTCTTTATCTAAACACATAGCGATGTTTCACATGAATTCTTCCTTTGATCATAATCATAACACGTCATCTTTCGTTAGCCGAGCAGAAAGTTAATTTAACTATTTTCTGCATTGCAGCTTTTTAAATGTTTATTCAATTTTTTAAAATCTATTTTAAAGACAGATTTAGAAGATCAAGGGTATTTTCTTGTGAATCTCTTGCGAAACATACGTGTGATTTATCCACTCTGCATAAACAATTTGCTTGCTGAACTGAGACGGAAATCCTTCGTCACATGAATCCAGTTCAATGCACATCACACGCCAACGATATCGATGAAAATTATGATCAAAGTCTTGAACTTTTGTGTTATACCAAACGATAACATCCCACTTCTTTTAACTCAGTTCGATTATAAACTTTATTCCTGAAAAAAATCTCGATTTTATCTTCGATTTAAATCTTAATGTTCCTGGCTCAGTTCCTAGAATCAACAGACGATATTCATCAAAAACACCTCAACCACAATTTTCAGCAATTATTTGCCATCAACATGTATTATATCGTCTGGAAACTATAATAGTTTTTTTTATATTATTCTTTTAAGAGAAACATCGGTTTTACGTTAAGATTATATTTTAGATTTTGAGATTGTCACGCACAAAATGGTGAAAATGCAAACGCGGAAGTTAAAATGATGTTCGAATGGCCGATCGCATTATTCTTCATCAATCATTTCCGAATTATTCCGCTAGGAATTTTCATTTCTAATAAACTGAATAACAGCCATGAATTAGTATCCATTTTTTCTTAAGATGCTATTGAAAAATTCATCTTACTGATCTTAAAATATATTTAATAATGGTGATTCGAATCTTCAGAAGCGAAACGGTTGAATCAAGAACCAAATACTAGTAAATTTAATTGGAAATGTATTCTTAGCAACACTTTATAATTTGTTTGTTGTTAAGAATTTAGTTTTGAAAACGTAACCTTTTTGAAGGGAAAAAGACATATTAATTAGACATATTAGTACATATTAGTTAATTAAGGTTTTGCTATAAAGATTGAATAGTAATTTTATAATACATACAATTTATATTTTTATTTTATTAAAGAATAATTAAATCTCTTCTCTCTATAAAAAGAAATTCAATTCTATTTTTGAACCACATTTTAGGCTTTATGACTGAATTCTGGCAGAAATCTAATACGATGTAAGCATTATTATATGAAGAAAATTGCCATTTTTTGTTGTATGTTAACATTTCTTTGCTACACAATCATTTTTTCACATTTAAACATTTTTTAAATAAATAATCATGAATTTGTAAAGAGGATAAACAAATTTTTATCATTTCCCAAAATAAAAGATGAATTCAAATAAAATACTAATTAGAAAAATTTGTACGAGTATGTGTGTGAACACACAGAAGAATTTTTAATGTAAGGTGCGTAATAACAAAATATTTATTGTATATTTATAATTAATTATTAAATCAAATTAAATTATATATATAATTACAATAAAGTTAAATACATATTTAGAGAAATATTTTGAAAATTATTTTAATTTAAAAATCATAAGTCATTGGAAATTAGATAAATTTTTGTGTGGATACTAACAAAAAGCTATTAAATATATACGAGTATTATATTAGTACTTGTATTAGTGTTTAATATTAAAAAAATTAGAATTTGTATTCAAATTATTTGCTTGTACTTCAAGAAAGGTAAAATTATTACTTCTAAAGAAGGATGAAATTTTTAGTGTCCATTATGTAAGCGTACATATACGTGGGGGGGTCTGTGAATTTTTAGCAAAATGTTTTGTACACTCACGTAACAATTTCAGAGCTTTGTTCGTACACCTTGGGTGGCCGCGGTAGCCGAGTGGTATAAGTATCAGATCGTGGCTTGCCTTATCACGAGTTCGATCCCAGTACCACTAAAGACTCGCCATGTAGGGCAGCGATGCACATTAAATCTGTCGAGAGCTGAAACGTCCTCCCGTTGGTGTGGTAGTTAGGAGAGGGGGGTGCCAGTTTAGGTGTCGTCCACGTCACTTGACCATGGTTCAAAATTACGTGGTCCGTTGCCAAAAGCCCTCGTGTAGCTGAACAGTGCGACGTTAATATTCAATCAATCAGTCGTACACCTTGGGGACTTTCTGACGTTGGTTTGTGCAATATTCAATGAAATTCAAAAGCAAACAGTTGAAATTAGTAACTATCAACCTTTATAAAAAGAATGAGCAGAAAACTTGAGGAAAATCAGTTTCAATTTCAGATTGCTAAAGATTGGTTCAGCGCTGTGGACAACTAATATAGACGATTAATTGAAAATGGATCCATAAGAACGAGATGTGTGTGAGGACATATAGTCATCTAAGATCAGTGAAGTTTAATATTTGTCGATAATAGCGAAGTTTGAAAGAAATGAAACACAATTCTCAACTACCTCGTAAACTTCCTGAAGCTACAGGAACCTAAGTTTCCGAGGTTATTATTTTCAGAAGACTACAAGAGAGAAATCTGTTTGCAAGACGTCCAGCGCCCTTCTATTCACAGATGAGCTTATTTAACAGGATGCAAAGAATATCGACATTAAAGCAAAAATTAGTGGGACACCATTTTATTTACTGATGAGTCCAGATTTAGCATAACCACTGATTCTCCACACAATTTCATCTGGTGAAACCAGTACGTACTACATATCCTCAAACATCCGAGAAACCGGTATAGAGTATCGGGGGTGAGTGTAGACATGTTATAGACAGGAGAGGCTCTGTGACTGACGGGAAACAAGGGGTTGAATTTTGAATCTCTTTTTTCCCTTTTTTAGGGGTGCAGCTGGCCTTGATTTCATTTTTATGGACAGTAAAGCTCTTCCACAGAGAGCTAATTTGAGCGATGAATTTCTGAAAAGTGAGGATATTCACCGGAAAGATCAACCACCAAAACCTTAGCCATATCGAGTCCATTTAGAATGTTCTTGGGAAGAAATTGCAACAGAGGCCGTTTCAACTCCAGGTTCTGAAAATACTTTGCTGGGACCGAAAATCTCAGAAATCATGTGAATTGTCTCATTTACAGCTGGAATTCGTATTACCTAAATTTTAAAACTGTAAGAAGGGGCCAAACTCCTCACTAGCCCTTTTATATTCTAACCATTCTTATAAACTTTCTTACGCTGATGAACCGTACTCGCAACAGTGCATGTGTAGGGTACTTTGTTATAATTTCACCCCCTGCGTACTTTTCTAATTTCATTTAAATCTATCCAGTACACTTCTGGACATTATTAACCAAAAGCGAAAATTACCTTACTTTTGCATTCTTAATGTAAATTTTAAGAGTCAGTTTTCCCCGATTCCTTCTTATTATTTTAGGAATATTACACATTTCTTATGAAAATAAATTAGTTTTAAAATAAAAATATAAATTCGTAATTACAAAATCCACTTTCACTACTTTCTCAAAAACTAACTTTTAGGAAAACTTATGTTTTTAAATAAGTTATGTATATCACACACACAGTTGGTTGAAAGCTTTCATATCAACTTTACTTAGAAACTATCTGTCTAAAGAAGTTTCGATTTAATTCTAAGTAAGCAAGTTTAATCGAGAATCAGACTGTTCTCACCCCTTTAGTAATCTCCTATATAATCCTGAGTAGAGATTAAGTGAATTAGTATTCGAGAGAGAACGTTCGAAATTCGAATACTTGATTGGATTAACGCATACCTAAACATCGTCGAGCTCATTGTAGAATAATAATGACTTTAAGGATTAAATCTTTATTTTTACGCGTTCCGTTATTTATTTAAGCTTTATCCTAGTTTGGCTAGACTGAATGCTAGACGCCATTTTAACTATATGCCTGATTCAATTATCCTGCTCCACAATGCTTAGTAATTTTCTATTTAAATTCGTAATATAGGCTCCATATAATTTTCAGTCTAGTTAGTTTTACCTAATAGCAGCCTTATTCACTCCACAAAATGCTCTTCATTAAAATCAGGATCCGAATCTTTTATTTGACATCGATGAAAAATCTTGACTTTACCACCTTATTTTTTTCCACGGAGGATACAATGCTCTGTAAAAGTGCCTTTTTTCAGTCACTTGAATTCCCTTTTTTGCTTATTTTCTTTATTTAATATAATGACATCACTGAAATTCTTGAACCCAATGAATCTATCTAAAAGGGCCTTCGATCAGAAAATTCTTCACACTTGATTAAAATTTAGGATATTCATCTCTAGTAGATAAATTATTCATTATAAAAGGTTGCAATTACGGGAAAGCAGTTTGTTTATAATTATTTTTCTCTTAAAGTTTCATTACTTTCTTCTGAACAATAAGAAATCCATTCCTTTTCAGAATAATATATTTTTAAAAGATCTATAATTACGGAAAGAATTAATATAAAAGGAGAATTATAACTTATTTTATGTTTGAGAAAATAAACAAATTTTAACCCTTAACTTCGCACTGTTGCATTTCTGCAACATATGATTTATTTTAATTTAACAGACTCAATATTTTTTTAATTACCTACAAATCACTTATCTGAGAAGAAAAGGATTACTGCAACGAAATACATGCTAATTTTATCACTAGAAGAAAGTACATTTTTTTCCAGAAATCACTACAGTTATAAAAATCTCTGATGCCTCAAGAACTGTGTTTTGGCTATAAAAAAGAATCCCTTATACTTTATGCTTCCTCTTGTTTATTGACGAAATAAATTACCAGGTAAGAAATTTAGACATTTTATGATGAATGTAAAATCCTCATATAAAAAAAAGTTTTGTAATTTACAGCACTACTGTGCAATGTTGCACTTCTGCAAAAAACAAAAAAACAAAAAAATGACTGAAATTCAATTTAAAACTGCTTAATTTTTTTTTTCATATTTTTCCCTTTTATTATTACTTGAAAACTAGCTGATATAATTTTTTCATGGAATTTTTAAAAAATTGCGAAGTTAAGGGTTAACTCCAAGACTTTTTTTTTTTGTATAAACCAATCGTTACTTAAAAATACATAAAACTAAAAAAAAATATTCTACTAAAAATTTTGCAAAGAACAATTTTAAACACTAAGTGGGCAGAAAAATTTTAAGTTTTTATTATAAATCTCAAATTTTAACGAAATATGAAACGATATGTTTCGTATGGCAAGCAATCAAATATCTTCCTTTGATTGCACATGTGCGTGATTATGCTTCCGTTCTAAAGCTAATATATTGGCTACTCAAAAAAAAAAAAAAAAAATTCGCCCAATTAGCTGATTTACGTAAACATTTTAAGCGGGAAAATCCTTTGATTTAAAGAAAAAAAGCTGAATTACGAAGAAATAGTTCTTTCTGGCAAACATGGATACTTCACACATCTGTTGCAAAAAAAATTTGTGAAATTCTTAAAAATTTGGTTCTTTTTCAATTCTTTCTTGAGTTCCTGAATATGTGTAAATGAATTGAGGGAGTTACATTTACAGTTACAGTTATGGATTTTTTGGATATGGAGCAACAAAGGCTCTTATTAATAATTGAGTGATAAAAAACACTAATTACCACTGTTATTAAGTATTTTTGATCATTATGTCCATTATTGGTGAAAGCAAGCATTTGAAAAGTGGCCAGGTACAATTTAATAGTAGATAAAACTAACAAAAAATAGTGCATTTTTTAACACGTTTGCTGTCGGTTTTAAATTATTTTATATTTTATATTGAAAATCAGAAAGATTGTTTTAATTAATTAAGTATTTTTCTATAACTAAACTAAACTCAGTTGCGCAACAGCTCATAAAGGTGAAGGCCTACTGTGACCATCTCAGTTTTCATGACCATAAGCACTGAAGTGCATGAGCAGATGTTCCGGTGTGACGCGAAACCCCCAGTGTTTAGTTTCCAAGCGAACTTGGAACTCATTTATCGACCCACTGAAGGGATGAAAGGTTGAGTCGACCTTGCCCAGCCCGGTATTTGAACCCCGGATCCATATCGTGGAAGCGCGATATGCTACTAGGCTTCATTTAAAATTCACACAAAAGATGCATTAAAAATGTCATAATCAATTGTAATTGAGCAAATGAGATTTACTTAATTTCGATTGGCTATAGATTTGTTCTTCTCCCGTTGTTACTTCAATATCAATCCACTTTTTACAACTGGTATTCATTTAAAAAACAAATACCATCAACTAAATAATCATAATTTTTAACATTCTTTTTTTTTTTGGAAGTAGCATGAGAACATTAAAGCTTCAGAGAAGAGCAAAAATTAAAGTAAAATACAATCTGTCAATGAATTATTACAATTATTATCAAATTGTTCCATTTCCTGCATAACGCAAAATGATACAAACATTTACTTTAAAAGAACAATCAGCTCTGACATGTTTAATTTTCCTTTTATATTTCTTTCCTCCTGAAAAAATTTCCAAATTGCTAACTGTATATGTACTTCTAATTCTTTTTTGTTTACTTAATTACTTGTATTACTTTGTTTACTTACAAGTTATAACAGCAATTTATTACAAGAATTTGCGTTTTTATTTCAACTCATTTTCAGACACACACATGCCTGAGAATTCATGCAAACGTATAGTTATATACTTTTTATAATCTCATTTCAAAATCAACGATTAGATTATAGCTTTTCCGATTTAAAATTGTTTTTTCTCTCTCTTAAGAAACATCTAAATTAGACATTGCTGATGCGTAAATGATTGAGCTAAAGTGATTTCGTCATTTTCTTTTACTCGCAGAGAGAGATTTTTTCCCCTCAAGAAACACTTTCGGATAATTCTTAGTAAAAAAATACTAATTAGATTTAATACACGTGTCTCAAGGATGAATTAACATTGAGGGCAAACTAAATGACCTCATACAAACAGTTCCTATGATTTTTGATTGAATTAATGATTTTTTTTTCCCTTCATTTTAAGTTAAACATTTCTAATTATTCTGTCGTAAGTATTAAATATTGTTTAATTAAGTTTCCCGGAGAAAAATAATGGAATGAAATTCTAGATTGTTAATTAAGAGATGTAAAAAAAATTGGGTGGGTTTTCAAGTGTGGGAAACTTGTAGCCTTCTGTGTCACTTTCAATATAAATTCAACATTTTTGGAAATGTATTGTAACTTTTTTTATGAATATACTTTTACTGGCATTTGATTTTTCAGTAAAATAATATATTGCCAAATAGTCAAATAAAAATAATTTTTTTTTTGAAAAATCATTGATTTGATATTGTTTGTATTTTAAACTTATCTTTTTTTAATATTGATTTTTGATGTTACTGTTATCATTATTATAGGCCCAGTGGCCGAGTGGTAGCGTATCGCACTTCCACACCACAGGTTTGGGTCTCTATCTTCGGGCTGGGCATGGTCGACTCAGCCTTTCATCCCTTCAGTGGGTCGATAAAAGAGTACCAAGCTTGCATGGAGACTAAAACACTGGGGGTCTCGCTTCAGACTGACCACCTGATCGGGACATCTGCTCATGCTCCTCAGCGCCCAATGGTCACGTATACTCGGATGGGCACAGTAGGTGTTGACCTCATGGGCTGTTGGGCTACTAGTTTGAGCTTGTTTAAGTTTTCATTATTATTATTATTGTTATCATTGTTATTATTATTATTAATATTATTATTATTGCTATCGTTATTATTGTTGTTATTATCATTATCATTGTTTAGCATCATTGTTGTTATTATTATAATTATTGAGTTTTGTGTTATGGTTATCCTTATTATTATTGTTATTGTCTTAATTATTGATTTTGGTGTTATTGTTATCATTATTATTCTTACTATTGCTATGATTTATAATAGTTACTCCAAACGACTAAAATATTACTTAGAAACAGTACAAGAACAATACTTGGAAATTCCAGAACAGCTTTCATCGTCTTCTAAATTTACATATTTTGAGCGAAAGATCCTATATCTAACATGAAATCTCTCTTTCAACACCCAAAACACTTTTCTAATTTTTCAAAGGATTTACCCAAATTTTTATCCTCGGGATAAAATTAAAACGTTGGGTTGGCTACAGCAATTTCTGGCCATAAGTCGAATACATTTATTGTAAGGTGAGTTAGGCCAAAATGTTCACATAAAAAAAGAATATCAGATTATTTTTTGCATATTGACAAAATTAAAATTATAGTAGGGATTCAAAGGGAATCGTATTTATTATTAAAAAAAAAAACTGTTATATATTAATTTACTTAACGCGGTTCTCTTTAGTTAACAATTTTGTAAAAATTTGTATAAAATGTCAATTTTTTATTGCTGAATTTAAATTTTGATATGAATAAAAATAATCGTTATGAATCTTATATTACCTATTATTTATAGCAATAGAGTATAGCTATATACATTCCTATTTCTTTGAATATATATATTATATATTGTCTAGATACACGAATATTCCCCCAAATATATCTGTGTTTTGCAACAAGGAATTTCTTAAATTTAAATCTCTTGATAACCTAGTACAGGAATGGCGAACCAGTGGCACGCGTGCCATTGATGGCACGCGACGTAATATTTTTGGAACGCCAGTGATCAAAACGGTTTGCATTTTATTTCAAAATTTCAAAGTTCACTATGAAGTATTACGAACAAGTGAAAGTTATCGTTCGTGGGGCGGCGGGGAGCACACTCGTTTGTTATTGTCTTGCCTTAGTTACGTCGTAGACTACAATTGCTTATGATGTAAAATTTGTCTACGCATAACATTGTCAATTTCAACTGTACTTTAAAGACACAACTGTATTTTAAAGTTTATCTTTGTTATATTTACGATTTTTAACTGTTATTTAGCATGGCTAGTTTAGCAAAAGAACCAAAAGTTTAAGATAGTTGATAAGATAGCTTCTCAAATTTGGCGGAGGCCGAGGAACATGGCATTATTAGTAAAAGCGACAAAGCGGTGTGTGTTTTATGTTCCGGAATAGTGGTACGCAGAACATGGTCTGTATAACGGTATTGTGAAACAAATCACAAACCCTCTCGTCAAAAAAAGTGAACCACATCAAAAATAATTAACTGCTTAGAAACCGTTTGGCTGATGACTCCAATGCAGCATATATTCTACAAAAAGTATAACACCTTACAATCCTAATATAAGTTATTTGTCATCCAATCTGCAACAACAGAAGTCACACTAATGTTGCTTTAATTTGAATTACACGGAATAAAAAAAACTAAAACATTTATAACTAAATAGTGCAAATGTATTTTTTCATAGTAAATAGAGTTTTGTGTTATTAGTATTTAGTTTTATTGTTTTCCCAATAATTACAAGTCAAAATTATTTGACGTAACGTCTATACACCATTAAACACTAGAAAAAAATTACACGTTGACCCATAAAGGTTCGCCTCCCCTGACCTAGTAAAAAGGAATATCACACTATATACTTGCGAGATATTCCTATTTATTTTAGTGTGGTCGTCCAACTTAAAAGTAGTTCCCCTTAGGAGGCTCACCTTCTTTATGTGGGTACGGGTGTCACAATCCCGAGGTACCCTAGTGATCTTTTCCTTTTTCCAAGGGGTTTACTATCTTTGGTAAACACGGGTGTCACGACCCCGGGGTACCCCAGTGATCCTTCTCTATTTTCGACCCTCCATCTTGTCATCCAATTTCTTCTTTTCCCGTCTAGACCACAGACCTATGAATGTTTGGCGCAGTATAGCCAAAACTGGCTCTTGCGCTATAAAACACCAAACTCAACTCAACCCAACTTAAAAGTATTTTGATACATGCTGGATCCAAAAAATCTAGGGTAAATTGACAGAGATTGTTGACGCATATTATTGCATCCTCTACTAAATATTACTTATATCGTAACAATGAAATATGTGTATTTATAATAAGGTAAATTTAGCTAGCTTTGAAAGTTCTATACTAATCGCCCCTTTAAAAATACTTTTAAAAATGAAATTTATATTAATTTAATCTTTTATAACTTTGTTTTACCAACTAATTGGACTGCAATATAACAAATACAAACTTTTTCATTTATTTTCTAATAAAATAACTTTTAATGTAATGATCCTTCCAATTCAAAGTAATTATTAACAAACTATTTATACAGCAGTTCATGAATAAAATATTTTGTAACAGAAGTTATAAAATATACAATACGAGTATAATTTCATAAACGATTACCCCTCCCCCCTCTTATTCCAAGAGAGAATCAAATGTTTTAATTTATAAAAAAAATATAAATTTACATTTCTTAGTAATCAATGTAAACCGAAATAAACTGAATGAAACCTGTTTCATTTTGTTTATAAATTCACCGAGGTAAAACCCCAATTTATTCAATTTAAATTTTATGAGAAAATAATTCTTTTCTCTAATATGAAATTTTTTTCCTATTGATTGATCGTAACTAAACGGACCATAAATAAATATTTTTTTTAATCTTCAATTCCATTATATTAATGTAAAACAAAATTACAATTACTAAAAGGCATTAAATATTTTTAAGCGATATAAAAAGACTTCAAATGTTATTTTGAAATGTTTTATAAAAGTAATAACACTCAATTATTGAAATGGAATAACGGCTACCTTTCCTTTTTGAAGTGAAATACAGAACGAAAAACTACCTTCTTCGATGACGATAGTGCAACACCATATAATCGATTTAGTCATCAACGTTAGATAGTTTAAGAAAAAATGAGGTTGTCTGTTCAGTTACTAACAGTGTATCTTCACGTGTGGTTCAGAATCATCATTAGTTGCGTTTTATAGATGATTAAATTTAATACAGCCATAAAAAGAGGCGTGTTACTAACTACAGATAATTTAGTTAATGGTTTTTATTGTCTGATGTGTTTCTGATACCTTCGAATATTTCTCGCAAGGAATACGAAACGTAATGGTATTAAGAAACATAAAACCAGACTGGGTCTTATTATTTGAAAATCGTCTGCTCACAAAATGAATTAAGCAGAATCGATAAAAACATTCGAATTTCGTACCACGTATTTTCTTCGTTTTTATTAATTTTAGTTTCAAATAATTATTTCATAGATTTATAATAAAAAATACAGCTGAATACATTTTTTAAATTATTATCAGCAGCATTTTCTGTTATTTGAAATGGCTCATAATCTGAATATTCTAAGCAAAATAAAAAAAGATCAGCATAATCATGCGTTGCTTTCCCAGCATTACTGAATAATAATTACTCATACATTCATTTAAATATAATTTTGTTATTCAGTAATCTTAAAATTTAAAGCTTGTAGAAAATTAAAATACGATAAAGAAATAGTAAAATGGAAACTTTTTCAAATCTTTCTAGGGTATTTTATTGCCCATGGATCATCAAGAAATATGTTTGATGGAGAGAGAGATAGAGAGAAACCTCGATACACATTACACTATTGGTGATTACATAAAATAAAATTTCCCGTGAGAAAAAAAGGATTGTAATAAAATATTGAATTTAATTTTAAAAGAAATATAATATTTTGCATTATTAAAAAATTATTATAAACAAGTAATATAAAAAAAAATTTATGTCTCAAATCCTACTTATAGGTCAACAAAGAAAAATTTAATTTAGTTACTTTATATCAAATAATTACAATTAATATAAATATGTATAAACATATGATACAGAATCACAATATTAAGTGGCAGTTAATTTTTATTAATTAACATTAAAGTATCGTATTGTCATCCAAAACAATCTCGTATATAAAATTTCAATGGGCTTGATTCATGAAGTCACATGATAAAAACAAACACGTGTTTTCCGTTGAATTCAAAACAAACATTAAACTAATTGTACTTGTTCTATTTGTAAAACTCAGAGAAAATTTCAAATTTCATATTTGGGTAAAAATGCTTAAATATTAGGGAAAAAAATTTCTTCAAAAAGATTTTTTTTAAAATAAAAAAAGTCGTATTTTATGCATATAATTTTAAATAAAATGTATTTTGTATACATATGTACTTTTTAAGAGAAAGTTTCTGCAAAGAGCAAAACTTGGCAACACCGGAGCGCGTGAACTGATTAGTTGGAAACACAAGATAGTTTTTATCGTGTGACTATGACGTCACATGAGTTTTTGAATTGATTGGCTAGAATCATTTGGCTTTCATTATCATGTGACTATGACGTCACATGAATTAACCTCATTCAACTGAACACATTAAAACGTGAGAAAAAAATTTTCTTTAAAGTTTCGACTCAAGTCGCCAAAAGTGATGCCAACGTGGCTGTATCTGTAATTCTTTAAATAATTAGCTTTAATCAATTAATTTTTATTAATTATAGTTAAATTACCGCATTGTCATCCAAAATAATAGCGTATATAAAATTTCAGCTCAATTAAGCGCTTTAAAATGTATTTTATTAACGATTCAAAATTTGAACAAGATATAGGGAGATAGTGAAATAATAATAGGAATTGAAAAAGGAATAGAAATTTATTCAAACAATACTCAGTAAGTTTAAAATAAATCTTGGAAAATTACACTGTTTTCCTCTGCTACACTTCTTGTGATTTTGATTTCACAATGTTGTTTTTAAAACAGAATTTATTCCATGGACGTAGCAATCAGAATTACATAAAATTATAATATTTAATAATAGAAAACAACTAAATATTTTAGATAGTTAACGAAAAATAGCAGTTGAATAATAATACCATTTTGAATAATATTTTAACATGATTTGGAGAGCAGATGTAAAATAAATATCAAATATTATTTTGAAAACTTAAATTCAGTATTATCTTTAGGATTATCTGTTTTAATGTATAGGGGCATTATTTTTACAATCATAAGAACTGATGGGAATATTCCGCTATTTACTTTAGTTTAAACTAAACATTATAATATTTAAATTATCACTCTTTTGCTAAATATAAATAATAAAACCCAGTCAATTAAGATATATATATATATATATATATATAAATGAATAAATACAATATTCTAAAGAGCCAAAAATAAATAAAATGCATATCTTCCATTTACTAGATGGCGACACAATCGATTTTCAATTTGTTTTTTTTGAAAAATATATTGATGTTATATTTATAGCGAAATAAAAAAAAATACATTCATGATACGTTTTATTTTAGGACGTATTTTTTTTTAAATTTGTGTATTTCTCACAACTACAGAATACTGCCAAAATTATATAAATGGTTGTATGTAGATAATTTCTTAGTTTTCAATGTTAGAAGTGATTAATCGGAATGTGTTAAAAAGCTAATTAAATTTAACAATAAGAAATAAAATTTAAATATTACAAACGATATATTTTTAAGGAATTTAAGAACTACTGAGAAACAGAAGGATTTTGTCGAAAGGTTTTAAGGCATAAGTTTTACCAATTGTTAATGCAAGTAACATCAAAGTTGAACAATATTTCAATTCTAAACCAAACACAACAAGAAATTTACAGAAATAAATAAATAAATGAACAAATCGTAGATTTTTAAAGTTTGAAGTATATTTTATGGTAAAAATATTTAATAATTTGAAAAATTTCTGAAATTAAAAGAGAAATCGTATTACCGTTCATGTGATCATTAATTTTCACATCTAATAAGTAAGTCAATATTTTTATGCAAGAATATGTTTTAAGTTTAAATTCAATAGCCAGTTTTAAAACTAAATTATTTAGGGTTTTTTTTTTAGTTATGTTGTTTCAATGCGAAGTTTTTGATACTGAACAATGCTTATTCTATTTTATTGCAAGTTCAGAAAATTAGTTTATGTTTTTAATATATATGTTATTTATGTTTGGCTGTTTTCATTGTTTAAAATAATGTTTGATAAAATAATATTTCTTTTTAAAATTTCTCAGGCATGAAGCTCATTTTTATTGAATCAAATATAGTTCGTAAGTTTTTTTTACAAATAATTTATTATACAACTTTTTAAAACATTAGATTCTAATTTTTAAAAGCGTGCTTCAACACTCAAACAATTTTAGTATTTTATTTATTTATTTATATTTTTACATGACTTTAAATTAATTTTATTGTGTATTTGGTCATTTTTACGAAATATATTTCTTTTTTGATTCATCGAATTCGTTTTAACAAAAAGTAATCAATCATGAAAGAGAACAGAAATGTTTTAAAATCTAAAGAACAATTTTAAGTATTTTTTTCTGTACTCTCAACTCTTGTTGCAGCGGATGCATTTTGTATAAATAATGTATGTTTTGGAAAATAATCATTTTATAACCGTACATCACAAATATTATATAAGTAAACCTCATGTTTTAAAATTGTGTTTTTTATATTATACTTCATTTATAATTTACTATTCATTTCTTTCTTCTTGTGCCTTAGTGGTTCTTTGGAATATTGAAAATATCTTGAATATCACAAATACAAAATGCAAACATAATTTTAACTTTTATTTTTTCCAATAGCACACATTTGGGAAACTTCGCATATTATTAATGATCAATACGAAACATATAAATAAGTTGTTTATAGTGATATATATTTTTTATTCATCTCATAATTTCCAAAATATAACGATATCTTAAATATTTTTTTCAAAGTACCTTAAATTGTAGATTTCCAATCGAATTTTATATTTCATTACTTAAGGTTGCTTACATATCAATATCAAGGTTTTGACTAAGAGTTACTTTTGAAAAGTACATTGTATACTAAATAAAGGATTTAAAAATTAATTCATATATTTCACTTTCTTTTAAGAATTTTAAGGAGCAACATAGACAAATAATTTTCTCGTATAATTAAATATAAAAAAAAAGTTAAAATTCAGTTTCTCATTGGTTAAGGTAAACCGACCTAATCACAAGTTAGTTCAGGTTTAGTATTCAGACCTTCCTATAGAGTAATTTAAGTTACAGCATGGAACTGAACTTGAAATTCCGGATGTGATGTAGACAATGGCGTAACGAAGAACATTAGGGCCCCCATGCAAAGCCATATTTTGATCCCCAATTGGTTAAATACGAACTTTACAATCAGGCCTTGGGCCTCTAGAATCCCCTCCGAAATGTAGGGGTTGCGGGGGTGTACGTTACACCACTGGATGTAGAAGTTCAGAGAGTGAGATACCAGCAGTGATGTCCAGCATGTGTCAGGTATCTGAATCAAGTCCTCTGATAGCAATTGTGATATACTGTTTCAGCTCCGTAGATCAAAAGAAAAGGAAAAGACGAATACCTTGTCCCTTACATAACACCCATCCCTGAAAGACAGCATGAAGACATAGCAGCGGTAGCCAAGTGGTCAAGGTAACGGACTCATGGCTAGCATATCATAAGTTCGAACGCAATACCGCTGAAGACCCGCCGTGTAAGGGGGCGATGCACGGAAAATCTGTAGAGGCTCAAACATCCTTCCCTTGGTGTGGAAGTTAGGAGAAGGGGATGCCAGATCATGTCTCTTCCTTGTCACTTGAACATGGTTCAAAATTACGAGGTCCGTCGCCAAAAGCCCTTGAGTAGTTGAATAAGGCGACGTTAATATTAACTCACTCACCGGAAGAAATCTTGAAGTGTTAAGTCAGGACTTCTGGGTGGCCACTGGGTAAGGGGCATGATGTAGTCCACCACTCGTCCAATCTATCGGTGAGGGACATGTTCATCGAGGTAATCTCACAGGTTGGCCGACCTTTGTGGTGGTGAGCCATCCAGTTGGAGAATGAAGCTGTTAATGTCGTCCTGCAACTCTGGAATCAACCAAAGAATTAATAAATCCAAAAAAAGTAGCTCCCGTAACAGTTTTCTGAATTCGCCACTATTTCGACTGACTAATCACATGACTCGCACGTTAATGCCTATGTCACTTCCGTCAAGGAAGAGATACAAACTTTAAGAATACATCTACTTTTCGGTTCACAGAGGTAGTATGTGTCTTTGATTGTTACTGTTTTGCAGCACCAGGAGAGTGTATACTTCTTTATATAAATCACCCTGTATTATATAAATTCTAACTTTAACTATAAAGTCCTCGAGTTGCTTCAGAGTACAATGTGAACAGCAATGAATCAAACTTCTCTTTAATACCTTAAATATATATATTGAATGTCAAAGCAACATGAGCTTGTCCATTTTCTTGGTTCTGAGGTTTTATATATACTTTGTAATTTGTCTGATTGTCCACTGGTTCCTTTTTTGAGGGGTTTATTTTTTATTTATGTTCAGAGAACAAAATGAAATATCGTTTGACCTAAGACGCGCATACTAAAAGAAATAGAGAAAAAAGTACACTGACTCCAGCTATACTGGAGAGTCGGCTATTCACAAACGATGGGACTGTATTTATTTAAGCAAGTGATTCAACAAATGTGTAGATGACACTTGTACTTTCATTGGGAGCGAACGGTGATACTTAACACGTTCGCTGCCGCTGTAAGAGAAAAAAGCGATTACTGCGATGCCAGCAGCAGAAATGAATTTTCCCCCACACGCCAACTGAAGTACTAGAATGAATGTTGATGATCAGTTCTTCCCGTGATAACACGGGATTGGCTATTTAAGCATTATCCTGCAACCCGGGATTGGGTTTTCGCGATAGCGCGAGAATGAGCAGCGTGCATACGTTGGTTTCAGATTCTTCGGTTCACGTATGTTCTCTGCAAGCTGCATTGAATACGTCCACGCTCCACGGCCTAGAAGCCACTTATAGTAGTTCAAGCATTCAACTTGACAATTGTGTGTTACTTGTGTTTTTATAGTAAAAATAGTAATCTGTCATATTTCAAAAGAGGGGTGCAATGTCGAAAACAAATGTTAAGAAAAGAAAACATACGATTTTAATATAAAATAGCCACACCTGAGCTATTAGATGGACGGCAATACCTTAAAAATATTAGAAGTAGCCCGTACCCTGGAAAAGTCTACTCACTCCCGTTATACTAATTCAAGACTCCAACATTTCAAATTCGGAAGTCTCAACCCCTTAACTGGCTTCCCTGTTCACCGTAAGCGCCACCGAAAGCTGACCACTACCGGTTTTCTCGTACACTGTACGGGCACTGATATAATTTCCTCTTTCTATCTTTGATTTGCACGTGTTTTTAATTCTTTTAATGAAATTATTAGTGCTAGTGTTTTTAAGAAATGCAGTTTGTCCAATGTACTGAAAAAAGTTCTCATCCAGGCTTTTCTTTGTGGTGAAGGCGGAAACTTTTCGTTGAGACAGGAATTTAGTTTCTTAAAAATATTCGATAAAAAACAGGGATTACCTAGGCAATATGCAATTTTTTTGCTTAAGAAGAATTCAAAATGGATAGGTAATCCAAAAAAGAAGCTATTGTCTTTATCCTCATAGTATTGTAAGACTTAGTATTATACACCAAGCTTCAAATTGTATATGTGTATATATTTGCACACACACACAAAATCCTCAACTATTTGGCAAAGAGTTACGAACATGAATTTTTTCTGTAAGTATGAGAAAAATTCTTTTAAGATAGATGAAATATTCTTCATATAGCATGTACAGTGTACTTACAAAACACAAACATTTATGGGTATTTTTTTTCACAAGTATAAAATTAAAAAAATAGTGTAAAAACTTTAAAAACATGAAAATTTCAAATAAAATTCTTCCACCTTCGTATTCTGTGTTAAGTATTATGCTTAATTATATACAATAACAAAATGAGCCTTTTTTTTTTTTTTTGAACATTTTGGACAAAAAAAAATTGACCTCTTAAAGAGTTAAATAATTAAAACCACATAACCAGACACAGGCCTTTTTTTTGCCTTAGATAGCTACAGCTACGTCCTTTAAAGCCTTTGAAATGATCATAGCGAGCACATGAATCACTGCGTGTTTACTAAAAACTGTTCAATCATCTGAACCTCCATGACGTGTTTTCACCGATGGGAAATGAATGTTCTTTTTCTTCAGTTTTGAAAAATAATCTCAAAAACTGTGATAGAATCCAGTAACATTCCATTCAGACACACGTGTAAAATAAAATAATGCACTGCATATACCCATATAACATATTTTCTACTCGTCTGCAGTTTGACACCTACTCTATTTCGTTTATGCATAAACGTTCATACATTCTGTCAGTGTCACTGGTTTTCCATATCAATAACTGTGATGGAAATAAGAGATATCTCAGAAAATGGCAGATTGGACAAGTTTGATAGAACGATATTGCTATAAAATAATATATAGCGTCATATTTTGTGTGAGGAGCAGTTACTTTAAATTTCGAATTGTATTTGTAGTCTGATGATGCTGTGATGTATTATAATGTTTTCACGAGATACAGTGATATATTAACATCAATATATGAAATGATGATTATTATTCTTTGAAAAATTATAAACTTTGGTTTTTAGCGTTTTTGTAGAAAGATGTAAAGTTTTTTTTATAATTGCGATTATTAGATTTAATATAAAAATCTTTAATATTTCTCTGTCACACACACACTAAATATTAACATTTTTATCTTATTATTTTTTTTTATATTTTTAGAAAATGAATTATCAAATGTCAGTCCTGTATTTCTGTCAAGTCTAGCAAATGTTTTTAAAAACCTGCTCTGTAAGACTTCTTAAATGAAATAGTAAAGCAACAGCAGGCAGTTTTCTTCCTGCAAAAACTTTTTGATGATATTTTCATTTATAATATTTCAATTTTTAATCTTATTCTTTTTATATCTTAAAATAATCAAACAAAATTATATCATTTGATCAGTGGCGTAACGGAGAATATTAGTCCCCCCCCCCCTCGGCAAAGTAAGGTTTTGGGTTTCAAACCGGATTTTTCAAAGGATTGTAAAACCATGCGAACTTAGTGTCAGTCAGGATTTGGGTTTCCTATAATCCCGCCTCCCTCCACGATGCGGGTATTGCGGGGGTGTAAGTTACGCCACTACGTTTGATATTATTTATCTTTACTTCTACAGGGTGAGCAAAATGAAGTAAAAAAAACACATCAACGGTAATGCAAATAGATGAAAGTCATAGGCCTATATACCTATATTACTCTCTATAGGCTTCTACAAGCAATGCCGAAAATGTTGAATACTATGATACAGACACGGGTTGGGTCGATACATTATGTTCACAGTGACTTGTTGTGACTGATCCTGCTGGACATTGATAGTGTTGCATATATTCTAATGTTGCGCATCAAGAATTCATGGATTGCTCCAATAAACTTTGTTTTCAAGTTCCCCTACAAATAAAAATCAGAATGTGATAAGTCAGGTGACCACGTAGCTCATAGAACATTCAAGATAATTATGTTAGATGTGAAAAAATAGTGTACTACTTCCTTGGAAACAGGTGGTCGTGGTAGCCGAGTGGTATAGGTATCGGATCGTGGCTTACCTTGTCACGAGTTCGAGCCCAGTACCACTGAAGACCCGCCGTGTAGGGCAGCGATGCACGTTAAATCTGTCGAGAGCTGAAACGTCCTCCCGTTGGTGTAGTGTAGTAGTTAGGAGAGGGGGGTGCCAGCTCAGGTGTCGTCCACGTCACTTGACCATGGTTTAAAATTACGGGGTCCGTCGCCAAAAGCCCTCTTGTAGCTGAACAGTGTGACGTAAATATTCAATCAATCAAGCCTTGGAAACAGCGGTGCATTTTTCTTTTCATCTTTTTTTTTTTTTGCCTTTTCTTCACAACAACAAGTTTTGTATCCTCTCCCATACTGTTACCCTCTCGCCGTTTAAGGTCAATCCACGTTACAGCTCGTTGCGTGGCATTCGATATATTATTTGTTGCCAAATCAAATGCACTAACGCTTTTCGGCTTTTCCTGTGCTATGTTATATTGAGTTTGATTTATCTTGCCCCCTCGCCCACTCCTATTTCCAGTATAATATTAACCTTTATTAATTTGCTCCTTCTTTTTACATATAAAAGACTCCCAGAGTATAAAAAGAATCGCTTTATTTTGTATCACTATCCACTTAAAAACCAGATATAATTACAAATATAGGGTGAATTAAAACTCTTGTCCAGAGTATAAATATATATTGTGCTCGAACTATTATAATTACATATATGTTTTTTTTCGATATATTGTAAGTAATACACAGACCAGTCATATTGATGTGAACAGCAGTCAAAAGCCAGAATAAATACCTTTCGCAAAGCGAACTGCTTCGAGACGTGCAAGAAAAGAGTCAGGTTTCTGAAGGTGTTTTCTGAGATGTTGAGCCATGCCAATTCAAGTGCGATGACCAGCTGCGGTAGATAACGTGGGAGAGCATCCATGGCGCAAACAACCCATAGACTCTCAATTGGCTCTAAGTCAGGTGAGTTCGCTGGCCAGGGGAGAACAGTAAACTCATCCTGGTGCTCTTCAAACCACGCATGTACCCTGCCGATTGTATGACACTTCGCGTTGTCCTCCTGGTAGATGCCATCATCCTGAGGAAAAACAATGCGCATTTACGGATGGAAATGATCCGCAAAGACAGATGCATACTTGTATTGATCCATCATGACTTCCACAATAATGAGTGAACCCAGAGAATGCCAGGAAAACATTCACCAGACCATAATGCTCCAGCCTGGACCATTCTGGCAGTGGTTGGAGGTGTTTGCTTTCAGAGGTTTCACGCCATATACGCCAACGTCCATCTGTCCAATGAAGCATAAAACGTGATTCATCGGAAAACGCTGCCTGTCGCCACTCAGTGAATGTTCAGTTGCGGTACTGGCGTGCAAATTCCAGCCTTCGTTGCCGATGAACAGCAGTCAGCATAGGTACATGAACCAGGTGTCTGCTTTGAAGGCCCAGACGCAGCAACGTTCGCTGAACAGTAGTTTGGGAGGCACTGTTGGTAGCCCCTTGGTTCATCTGGGTGGTCAGTGGCTCAACGGTAGTACGTCTATTCGCCCGAACGCATCTCCAAAGCCGTCATTCACCTTTGACACCTATGACACCTAATGCACTAAATTTGCCTCGTCGCTGATTTTGGACAGTTCCATTTTGCCATGCACGGTATAATTTTACCCTGGCAGCACGTGAACAGTTGACAAATATCCATTTCGAAAAGGCTTCCACCAGTAGCGCACACAGGAATTGGTGTCCGGGAGTGAAAGTTCACCATTCTTGTATCATGCTATTTTTGATTTTGTCGATTTTCAGGAATAAAACATAGTAAAAACTAATTATTGAATAAATAATTAGCATTAATTAATAAAATTAATCATTAATAACAAATATTTAATTAAATTTCACGTATTATATACTTAGAATTATAACCAATCAGAAAAAAATCAAGTGCTTTGGGAGGGGTCCGGACCTCCAGGACCCCCACCCTTGTGTGCGCCACTGGCTTCCACCCTTGGCCCGAATGCCAATGATCATGCCCTTTTGGACGCCTGATAAATCGCTCCTTTTCTGCATTACGCCAATAATTGCAATGCTTTCCGAAACCCTCATAAACCCTTTATATACGCTCAACTGCACTGTGCTGCCACCTGCCTTCTGTGATTGGTTATATAACGTCGACGCCGAAAGTACGTTGTGGTCACATTAATGTCATTGGACTGTGTATAAGGAATTCTTTTTTCATCCTTTTACCTCAATAAATTTCGACGTGTGTAGCTCGGAGAATGTTTAAGTGATATCCCAGTTTCTGCCCAGTGTTAAGTTCAAAAGTTGTTTCACTCGCACTCAGCCTGCCACTTCTAGGAAGATCCCTAACGCTGCCTGTTTCTTTCAACATTTCATACCATCGCTTTATTGATTTTGCACCAGGAGGTTTGCTTCCATACAACGTCAAAATTTACACTGAACATTAATAAGCGATTCCGTTTCGTGAAAGGTAAGCAAACATTGGACTTTCTCCTGAATCGATGCCATTTCGGTCGAAAATGATGTCTTTCTCACAAATGTTCCCCTGAGTCCCTCTTAAAGGACCACTCTCTTCATTTAAAGAACAAAAACTAATAAGACCGACCGCGATCTAGTGATACAAAAGTTATATGGTTGTATTAAACGGTTAAGAAGGATATAAGATGTTAAAACAAGTGTCTTACTGTAGATTCAGGGGGGTCCAAGTGTTCTCATTCTCTCTAACGACATTTTCAGAATTAAGGTATCCGACTACGTTCGGAACCGTGATTTTAAAAAAGCGCATAAATGAATAATTTTCATGATATTTAGTGTCACTTAGATTAGAATACATGTATAAAATTATTTTCAGGATATTTTGTCAAAAACTTTTTTATTTAAATAGAATATTTTACCAAAAAATTAACTTAGAATAATCTTTTTTCAAAATGTTCTCCTTTTATAAAAAATGCTTCTAAAATAATAATATTTTGTGTGTGTGTGTGATTATATAAAGGAAAGACTTCTCCAGAGAGTCTGAACTAATTTTTTTTAAAAATTCACAATATTTTCAGAGTTACAACCCATTGAAATAATTATCGGCGTTTTTTTCTTAAAATTTCTCCCCTCTGTTGTCGTAAAACATGGATAAACCCACTTCTAAGTTATATATTTCAAAAATTCTAGTTGAGCCTCTGTACAGAGATCTGAGCTACATACAGGCAAAATATTATTTTAATAGAAGTATTTTTCACAAAAAGAGAATATTTTGAAAATGGATCATTCTATGTTCCTTTTTTGTCAAAATATTGTATTTAAATAATTTTTTATTGTAATACTATTCTTAAAACAATTTTATATACATTTTCTAATCTAAGTGACACTAAATATCATAAATATTATCCATTTATACGCTTTTGCAAAATCCCGGTTCCTAACGTAGTCGGATACCTTAAATGAATAATGCAACTTTATTTTCGAAAATATTAAAAGCATAAGATGAACACCTTACTTCCCCGTCAACTTTTCTTAAAATTAGCATTGAAGAAAGCTGACAGTAAAATCGCGAACTTTGTCATATTGATCGAATTCAATTCGTGATTCCTTCATAGAATTTCGTGCTAAATGTGAGAGTTTTTGTATAATTAACCTAGTTGGACCTCAAATTTCTCCTTTAAAATTATGTGGAAGTTTGGAATGTGCAGCATCAAATAAGTTTTCACCTAATTAAAAAAAAATTTTTTTTTTTTGAAAATACTGGAAAAACTCATAAGGTTTGTATTGTAAAGCGTCCAAGTGTAGCGCGAAAACCTTCTGGAAAACCAAATTTACTAATCCGGTTTTTTACAGAATATGTTATTTAAATGAAAGCATTACAGTGGCACTGGGAGATAACGATTAACGGTGGAACATCGAATACTGTTAGTCTTTTTACTGTACATTCATTCTAAATAGCAAATAGATTTAGTATGCAATTAACTAATTAATTATACAAAGTATAATTAAACTGAGCTTTCTACTGGAGTTGGAGTAAAAAGAAAAATTGTAAATTAATGAAAAATGATCACGACTTTTTAGTCTGCTCAGCTAGAAAAAAATTGGTCTTTTTTTTTGTTAAAAACCAAACGATTTTCTCACGATAAAAAGACTAAAAACTTCTAAGCAGTAAAACAACTGTGTGTAGAAAACAGAACATGATTTGTTTTAAAAAAAACAAAAAGGGAAAGAGGAATTACAAATTGCAGGAATTCGAAGATTGATTTTTTTTTTCTTTTTTAATCTGGAATCTGTTTAATTGATAATGGAGGTTCATTAACATAAATGATACTTAATTTTATTTTTAAGGAAGTTTTGTTTAATAAAATAGTTTTTTTTTTTTTTTTTAAAAGAATCTAGGAATTCTTTGTTCAGTTGTTGAGTTACTTTCAAGTTTCACGCCTGAATTTCCTTTCCATTACAATTTTATAATGTTTCCTTTTTTTACAGTTTTCTTGTTTTCCTTTCAGTAATTATTTTCTGAATTTTTGTTGAAATCTCTTTACATAAAGATTCGCCAGAAAGCCTCCACAATTGCTACACAAGTTCACGGAATTGGATATTGCACTTTATGCGAGCAATTATGTTTTTTCTCATTGTGTAGAATGATATAAGTAGGCGTTAGATTTTTCTCACTAATTAGATCATCTGTAATATTATATGTTGAATCATGAAAAATCTCAGTTCAGGCGCGTAATGCTAAACTCTGTCTCATTCTTCATTTTGTTTTTGAGAAAAGTGCATTGGTCATACAAGTAGGCGTCGCATTGTTCATTAACGGGGTCAGTATACAAATCATTTTTCAGTTGTGGTATTGTTGTTGATGTCCTCTGCTTGAATTTTATGCCCAAAATCAAATGAATCAAAAATAAAATTAAGTATAATATTTTTTTAAAACCATGAGCAACTTTTAAAAAACTGGGTAATCATCTAATTAGGTAGACTTGTTAGATACTTTTCATTTTATTAATGATTAACATAATGCTAATTTTAAATTATTTATCAGCATAATTTTTTTATTTCAAATAGCCAGGGTTTCAAAAAGCCACTACACCACGAGGGGTTAGGAACAAAACCAAAAACAGACAAAACAAACAAAGTAGGAAATCAAGACGTGGCGAGAAAAATCTATGAACCCATTAAGTCCCTAGCTTGCCAATAAAGGTCGCACAAAGAGGAGCCCTTTAGTGCTGGGCAGCGGCGAATGGGGTCAGCATCCATGTCCTTCCAAATATCACAGAGCGTGCAGAAAGGGGCCTGTGCAACTTGAATTCGATGAAGATGTTTGAGGAGACAGTCATGTCCATTAGCCAGACAACGCTCAACAACTGCTTTACGTCTTGGCCACATGAGAAGATCTTTAAGATTACGTAAATCTGTTGTTGTTGCTCGCCCCCGTTGGTCAGCAGTGCTAGACCAGGTCCATGACGTCGTACACTCTCAAATAATCCAACACCGGTAAGGGATCGTCAGCTAAATCCTGCTTGGTGAGCCCTAGGCATTCGAGGATGTGAGCTGGCAAAGCCGGCTCAGAAAAACAGTTGGTACACATTTCAAAACTCTTGGATCCTTCGGAAAACTTCATTGATTTAAGGCGAACACTTCGAAAGCGGGCTAGAATAGTGTTTGTTCCTGCCTATTAAAGGAGGAGGGAAAAAAGGAGGATTATTTCTTTCCTCCTCCTGTCTAGGGGGAGGAGGAAAGAAAGAAATAAGCAAAAATCATCTGAAATAAGTCAGAATACTGTCAGGGTTCTTTTATTGCATTCCAAATCCTCGGAATAATTTTATGGAGAGCACTGCAGAGAAAAGATCGTACTTCGAAAGACGTATATATTCGTCCAGAAAATTAATGCTTTGGCTGAGTGAGACGTTTATATACGTCTTTTGCACATAAGAGGTTACAGTTGTATTGTAGCTTGAGTGTCAAAGTATAGTATTATTGAATTCGATATGGAGGGGTATGGAGGGATGCGCGATGAAAATGATGATTGAATAGTGGGTCGCGTATATTGAAAGTTTGAGGAGCACTGGTCTAGAAACTTCTTTTTACCTTCCATTGATGACATATGAGCTCACTACTGTATACTTTCCAAGGCTAAGGCACCGCAGTTTTTTTTAGACCCTCTGACTTTGTACATCTTTTTTTGTAATTTAAGAAAATAGGTCATAAATTTCTTTATTCTATGTTAATGCGGCTGATATTATGTATGTAGTAGAAAGAGAAAATTATTCTAGCTTTCTTTGTGCACTTTGTATATTTTATCTAAAATGTCTACTTTGCTTTTTGTATAAAATTATCTTGTTACAACCGATTCCCCCTACCAAAGATTCTGTTAACAAGAAGAGAGAAACAGACAGACCAAACTCACTCAGCAAGGAACTTAAACGTATAGCTTGTACTTCCTAAAAGAAGCCAATAATTAATTTTTTTTATGCATTAGTTTTACAACTCATTTGCTTTTCAAATAAAGTGACCTCAAGCACATTTTCCTTTGTGAGTTTGTTAGTTGATTTGAACTAATGTCTCTTTGAAAACATTATCGATGCCAGATCCTGCAATTTTGAACCACATTCATGTATGCTGTAGCATCCCACTTTCCTAATAACCACACTAAATTACTTCAGAATTTTGACTTTCAGTTCTAATTTTTTCTATGGAGCCTTAAAATTTTCTTATTTGACGGACAGTGACGTCTTAAGATTTTCTGAGGCCCTGGGTTCCGGTTTAAAAAAAATGCCTAACATGTGACCTTTTTATGTAGACAGTATATAGCATATATTGCCAAATGATTGCAGAAATGATAACGTGTAACAAATAAATGTGCGTGATTCACAATCTCACACATTTAGACACACAAACTGTTTCGACCGACTGCCGCCTTTCACCTAAATGTTGGTGTATGAGGGTAGACCTAGGCCTAAACAGGACAACGAACATGACATAATGCAGTCTTGTCATTGTTGCCATAGGCATGCAACTCAAAATTTCCAGCTTTTCGGAGAATATGTCGGAGAACAATATTTGACGGTTAAAGATTGTTCGGATAATGATATTAATGAGAGCAAGCCGAGATAAGACGAAGTTCCCTACCGAGGCCCGGCCCAGTTTGCCCATGACTTAAAACATCGCTAATGATGGTTGAATCTTTTTGTGTGCGTTTGCTTAAGGGGAGTAGGAAACCTCTCTCTCTCTCTCTTTACCGACATTGTTAAATTGGCTGTTTTCGATGTACCTTTTCTCGAAAACTGTTATATGTACATATGTTTGGGATTTTTCATAGAATTAAAGTTCTCCTTTCTCATTATACTGAAGTGAGCCTTTAGCTAGTTTTGAATTTTTTAATAGTTTATGAAATATTTTATCAAACATTGTGAAATTAGACCCATTTTTCACATAAAAAATTTGTAAAAAATAAATTTTTGATTTTTTTACAAAAAAATCATTTTAGTATATATTAGCTATCATTATAAAAATATACGATAAAAAATTTACATACCTGTGAACAGTAGTTTCCCAGAAAAGGTACATCGAAGATCAAAATTTACATTTTGAGATAAATTGATTTTAATGTATACAGTGAGACATCTAATCGGCCAGGAAATAAAAAAATAAAAGGCTCAATTTACAATAAAAGATACATGTTTTGGAAAAATCCGACGTTCAACTTTTAAGCAAAAATGTAGTACTTTGTTTACATCTTTCGCCATTCAAATGGGCGTGGCCCAGTTTCAAGGATTATTTAAAAATAGGTTTTAAGGGCTTCTAATTACCTCAGAGGTTAAAGTAATGTACTTTTAGAAAGTTTAAAGTACAATTGAAAATGTATAAATGTCAAATAGAAAAAAAAAAAAAAAAAAAGAATTTAGATTTCGAACACCCCTTAATTGAATGTGTAAGATTCCTTTCTCCTATAGAACGAATACATAATTGCCTGTGGAAGACATTGCGTTAAATGTAAATGAAAATTAAGAAGTACGACATGATTGTGTGAAGAGAGTCAAATGTTCCACAACTCAATTTAAAATATTCCGCTGCAAATATGCTTAGCTTAAAATATTCGACTAAAATTAAAATGCAGTACATTATATAAGTAGCATTAAAAATGTGGTGTTAGCAGTTTAATATTAGGCCAGTCTTTTCGTTAATCCAAACAACTCAGCGAGTGTCTTTCCTCGAACCCTAAGCCCTAATCAGTGAGTGTTAATCCTCTGGGAGATGAATAAATAAGGAAACGTACTCTCCTGATAAAGTTGTCCAGAATGACTAATTAGAATGGGCAATAGTTGCTATCTAATATTACTAAGTAAAGACAAAATGCTCTACTTCTAAAGTCTTCTGAAGTAAGAAAAATATGTTCATTTGTAATTGGTAGATAAAGGTTTTTTTTATGTTTGTATGTATATATAGTCGATGCGTGTGTGTGGTTGATTATTTGTGATTATTCCAGACAAGTTTTGCATAAAAAACTTAAGATTTTTTTCACAAAATAAAACTTTTCTCTCTTTTTTTTTTTTTTTCTTTTCTGATAGGTTATAGTAATCTATTTACGCCTCTCATATCTTAGTGAAACGAGTATGTATCCGAAATACACGTTAGATTTTGAAAATCGAGGATTCAGAGTCTCGATTGGACTTGGTATGGATGCCTTGAAGCATGTCCATTGTATTTAGTTTTGAGAAAATGGGAAATAAGGTGTGTTTTTTTTTATATATTATCAAAAATGTTTAGCTCTCTTTTTAATTTATTAACCCCTTAAGATGTCAATTTTTTTTGCCCAAAATGTTTTAAAAAGGGCACATTTTTTATTGCATATAATTCAGCATAATACTTATATAACAGAATGCAAAAATGCAAGAATTTTATTCTAATTTTCAATTTTAAAATTTTCACACAATTTTTTATTTAGTAGTTGTGGAACGTAACACCCCTTAAATGCTTGCTTTTTATAACCACTGTGCATACTATGAAGAATGTTTCATATA
This sequence comes from Trichonephila inaurata madagascariensis, assembly GCA_019973955.1. NCBI lineage: Eukaryota > Metazoa > Arthropoda > Arachnida > Araneae > Nephilidae > Trichonephila > Trichonephila inaurata. The sequence goes on from BMAV01016448.1 coordinate 509,751, forward strand.
TCTTAAAAGAATTTCTCTCATACTTACAAAAAAAATTCATGTTCGTACTTCTTTTTCAAACGGTTGAGGATTTTGTGTGTGTGCGCATATATACACACAAACACAATTTAAAGTGTGGTGTATTATTAAGTCTTACATTACAATGGAGACAGAGACAAAATTGGCTTTTTTAGATTATCCTTCAATTTTCTTCTCAAGCAACAAATTGCACGTCGCGTTGGCAATCTCCATTTTTTATCGAATAGTTTCAGGAACCTAAATTTTTGTTTCAACAGAAAATTTCTACCTCCACTATAAAGAGAATCCTGAATGAGAGAAGTATTTCAGTACCATGGGACAAACTGCATCTCTCATAAACACTAGCACTAATAATCTCGTTATAAGAATTAAAAATATGTGCAAATCAAAGACAGAAAGAAGAAAATATTAGTGCCCGGACAGCGTACGGGCAAAGTGGATGTGACCAGCATTCGGTAGCACGTATGGTGTACGGGCAAACCAGTCCAGAGGTTAATATTTTTTTTTATTCATATTTCAGCTTTGTAGAATGTTGTGTATTTGATTGTGTTCTTGATAACTAATTCAGAGTTGCCTATAATTAAATTTGCATAAGAAAAAGACAAAATATTTTTGCTCCGTAACATATTTAATATTCATATTCATAGAACCTGAGGCTCTCTGTAAGATAATTTTGATTGATGAAAAATCCTTTCTTATTTTAAAACCTAAATTCACAAACTATCATGGGCAGGAAATTTTTATAAATTGGAGATTTGTTTCAGTGGTTGGTTGATTATTTGTTAATGTCGTACTCCGAGCAACACGAGGGATATTGAAAAACGATGCCCGCTAGGTGGCGTGGTTGGCTTGTCGCTGGCCTTCTACACCCAAGATTGTGGGTTCGGCCCCGGCCCAAGTCGGTGGATTTTCATGATGCAGAAAATCGACAGCAACCATGTCGTATGATTATACGGCATGTAAAAGATCCCTAAGTGTCTGCTTGACTTGGATGCTCTCGGCAAAATTAAATCCTAGTACAGGTTCGCATCGTCAGATCTCATGTGCCTCCCTCTAGGGAGGAAACTGGGCATTAAAATAACCTGCAGCGATTGGTATCCGCCTCTATGGTGCCGCATTAAAAAGAGATACCAGCTTCCGGGGAATGTACTAGGTCTGCAATGGTAATACACCAATCCGCAGCCCATTAGAAATAAAAAAAATATATTGGAGAACGGAAAAAATTTTTTTAACAAAATATATAAAATAATTTTGAAATAAAGCTTAAAACAAATTTCAGTAAAAATATCGAGATGTACCTTTAATATTTTACAGTTTTAATTACCTATAAGAAATGTGTCTTATTTCCTTCTATTATCGTCTCTTTCTAAATTTAAAATCTTTTCAATTTAGGGAAATGTACTAATGGAAGGATTTAAAGACACATAAAATCAGTGGCATAACGAACACCCCCGTATCCCGGGGGGAGCCTAGTAATTTAGGGGGCCCAAAAAGGTTTCAGTTTTGCAATTTGCAAGATCCGACTTGGGGCCCAAAACCTGATTTTGCAGTGGTGCCCTAATATTCTTCGTTACTCCACTTCATAAGATTATTGGTTGTTAAGTACAGTTTTATATTTCCAATATTACAATTATTTTGCACTGGAAGTATTATTCGAAATATACTATTATGTATAGTATAAAATTTATATAGTATAAGCACTAAATTTTTTCTGCTTCTTTATAAAGTAATGGATAGTATTGGGTTGGAGGGAAAGTTCTGTCGTATTTTAAATAGGCAAGTGATTTTTGTTGTAAATAAAAAAAAAACATCGGGGCAGTGAGTAATTCGGATTTTTTGTTTTTTTAGCTACTGTATAATATAAAAGGAGTCCTTTTTTACCGTTCATCATTTACTTGTAATATTTAAAGTGAAAAACATGTCAGTAGATAAAGTGCATTTACGACACTGCATTTTGTATGAATTCCAAAAAGGAAGCAACGCATCGGTTGCATGTAAAAATTTATGTGCGGTATTTGGGAAAGATATTGTAAATGTTCGTACTTGTCAAAGATGGTTTAGCAAATTTCATTCCGGAGTTCTGAGCCTCCAAGAAAGTGATCGATCTGGACGACCATCTAAGATCGATAATGATGTTTTGCGATCCATGTTGGAAAATAATCCACATTTAACAAGTCAAGAAATTGCAGAAGAGTTTGGCATTCATCATACAACTCTTGAAGATCTCATTAAATCTCTTGGGTTTGCGTTAAAGCGAAGTGTTTGGGTTCCATATGTGAATTAACGGAAGAATTTGTCTGATCGTGTAAGAATGTGTTCATCACATCTGATTAGACACAATGTGAAGCCGTTTTTGGACAAGCTGATTACTGGAGATGAAAAGTGGATTCTCTACGGGAATAATAAGAGAAAAAAATCTTACTGCAAACCAGGAATATCATCAGCAACAGTTCCAAAACTAAGTATCCATCAACGAAAAGTACTGCTTTGTTTGTGGTGGGACAGGAAAGGTCCAGTGTACTACGAGTTGCTGAAACAGGTAAAAACCATCAACGCGGATATGTACTGCAATCAACTGGATAAATTGAATGCAGCTATCAAAGAAAAAAGGCCAGCATTAGCGCCCAGAAAAGGAATAGTGTTCCACCACGATAATGCCCTAGAGCATACTGCAATGGTGACACAACAAAAACTGAATGCCTTAGGATGGGAAGTCCTTGGTCACCCACCATATTCACCTGACATTGCCCCATCTGATTATTACCTATTAAGATCTCTGCAAAATTACCCCTGGCGGGGAAAAAATTCAAGTCTTTTGAAAGTGTTTCTAAGGCAGCTGCTGACTATTTTAACTCCAAGGACGAGAACTTCTACAAAATAGGAATTTATATGTCACCTAAAAGATGGCAACAAGTTGTAACAAATAATGGAGCATATATAATTGATTAATATTAAACACATTATTTTATAAATGCATTCAAATATTTTCTTTAAAATACGACAGAACTTTCCCTCCAACCCGATATATATTCATTTCACTACTGATATAACGTCATAAATTTATTTATGAATCATATTTTTTTTAAGAAAAAGATATACAGAATAAATTTTTAATAATTTTTATTTATATATAAATTGAAAATTTATTCAATATACTCATTAATTATTTAAAAAAGGTTTACTTTACCGTTTCTCTATTTCCATTGAAATAATTGGGTTTTTTTCGTTCTTAAATAATAGATGTGTATAATAAACGCCTATATTTTTCTGCAGCATTCAAACTCAGTATTTAAAAAGAAAAAAAATAAGAAAGAAAAGCTCTATGTAGGTTAGAGAAAAATTTAATAAATATTCTGATAAAAGATTCATTGAAATTTTTGTACAAATTTTCTTAAAATTTACCTCTTTTTCGCGTTGCCTCAATTAAAAATTTTTATTAAAAAAAAAACTTATTTTTAATATTAACCCTACCGATGATTGATTTACTGCAGTTTTTTTCATGCAATATTATTTTTTGTATCACTACTTAGAAAATTAAGGGATATACATAAACAAAATACTCAACTTTGGGAAATTTAATCCGTTAGAGCTAATTAATCAAAGATATTCCACTGTAAAATTAATTATATATATATATATATATATATTCACTGTTCACTTAAAATAAAGAGTCAAATCATTTTCTAAGGTCTTCATTAACATACAAAATAAATAAGACACTTAAATTTTGACATTAACTATTTTTTCGGGACATTAATGATAATTTTTGCAATCCGCTGAAAACGCAATTTTTGCTATAAAGCTATTCGCCTTCCCCGCTAAAATACTCATAGAACCCATGCTGCCATAAATCTTGGAAGAGTGGATTTCAAAGAATATTCCTGCTAAGTATCAGAATATTTGTAGAATTGGTTATTCTGTGTTATTTTAAAGTGACTGGTACTTATAAGTACCGTCACTAGGTAGATAAATGGTTAAAACTTACTTTTAAATACTCAAAAAAAATTTGCTTTCTTGTCATTGCATTCATAGCATTTCTTTGAATATCAGAGATAGTGAAATGTTATTATTTTCTGATAATTTTTCTCCTAGTCCACCATATGCTCTTTTTCTCATACCAGTCTTCATCTCACAAAATTCAAACTATCTAATAAAACAATTTTTAGAGAGAACTTTTATTGTAATTCATCTGAAAAAAATACTTTTCATTCTTCATTTCCAAAAATAATTAACCTCATTGAAATAATTAACATTCTTCCCTTGGCCTTTCTAATAGAAGTTAATTAATTTGCTCCGTTAACCCATCCAAAATACTCGTGAGATAAAGCTATGTGAATGGAAACATCATAAACATTCTAACACAAAAACAATTTCCACAATGAAACGATTAAATTAATCTGATTAACATTTACGCTTAATCTGTTTCATTAATCTATGAAAGCATGAGTATTATCTTGTTTTCAGCATGGACGCTTTTTATTGTTATGTCAATGGGAATGTCCGTTTTTTTGTTGCATCTGATTTTCATCTTTCCATTTTTAAGTGCCCCAATTATCAGAAATACCATTGAGTTATTACGACTGCATAGCGATAAATAATTGTAATTTGCTAAATATTTAATTGCGTCTTTGTGGAGATTCCTTGTTTCGATTCGGCGGAGTATTAATTAGATCAGCTTTAGAAATGGTTGTTTATTAACAATGCCACGACCTTCAGAGGGAAGTTCACTTGAGGTTTCAAATATGATAGGAAATACTACTTATTTTTGTGTGAGTCCTATTTATCCTCGTATTTATATTTTAACCAGATATTTTCACAGATAAATGTAAGAAAAGTCCACTTAAGGAAATAGTAGCATCCTGAAAAATGTTGAACGCAAAAAAGATTTAATAGTTGTAGTTCTTATCGAGTTTTGGTATTTTGGAAATGAATTATGAACTGAAATATAGGTTTAGATGACGTCAGATTAAAATTTAAGATCATGTTCTAATTAAAAATGATGGATGATCCTTAGTTACACTAGTAATCACCGGTTGTTGATCTGTGGATTGATATAATCCAGGAGTGGGCAAATAGCAGCTCACAAAGAATTTTTTTGAGCTCGCCAAGGCAGTCAGGAAATTCGCCTTGAACGGAAATTTCTTTTCCGTGCACGACCAAAGATTCGTCTCTTACATTCCCTTATTAAGAAAACAGAATTCTTTTGGAAGGAAAACAAAGTACCTAAAAGTGCGTGGCGGTGGTATCTATATAAGCCAGTAATAACCTCCGGACTGAGGTTATCATTTTAGTCTAGTGGTTAAGTTACGTGCTCACGGATCGGAAGGTACCGAGTTATAATCCTCTTTCATTGATGACCCTGGCTGAACTTTGAAAAAACGCAACTTTCGTGCAGCTGTCGTGGCGCCATCTACCCGCCGCAAAAGCAACCAAAAGCTCTCAGACACGCATGACGCAACAACTCACAGGCTCGCCATAACAACTGTATCGTTCGTTCGCCTATCCACTGCCCTCACTGGTGGGGGAGGAGGGTGGTTTTTCTATAAGCCAGAATAACCCCCCGGCCCGAGGTTATCATTTTAGTCTAGTGGTTAAGTTACGTGCTCACGGATCGGAAGGTACCGAGTTCTAATCTCCCACAAGTGTTTCTGCTTAGCCCCTTCCAGGTTTACTTTGTTTCTCTATTATGAAAAAATATCCCCCTTTTTTGTTGTTTTTTCAAACTTTTCCATTTTTTTAAAACAAAAGAAAAATTTTCGCATGAAAAATTTTCCCAGAAATTGAAAAAATTCTATATAGACAAATGAGTAATTTAGCTGTAGAGCTGGCTTTCTGTTTGGCCGAAATTTAAATTTTGGGAGTAAACCACTCAAACCCATAAAAAACGTAGCTTTCTTTCCTTGAATTACAAATTTTATTTACATCTTTTGCATTTATTTTAAATGTTTAAATGGAAATTATTAATAAAAAATTTTGATCGTGTATGATGAATTCAAAAAAACAGGGACTGACAAACACGCAATCTTTTGGCAAAAATTCTTGTTTATTTTCTTACCTTCTTTTTACTGTCAGCAAATAATACACTGTAGTGTTGGATTAGTTTTCTTCTCTGTGGGGGAATGTAGTCAACAAAGTGTCTTCAGACAACCGTGAAGGTGAGTTCTAAGCAGAAGGACGTACTCTTTGTGCAGGAAACTCCGCCGCGAGTGGTAATTTTCAATTATTCAAAACACATAAAAAGCACAGGGAAAAAACCCTGGGAAAAGACCAATTGCAAAATGTAATTATAATACCCGAGCCCAGCTGGGGAAAAACCCGGGGAAGGGGTTAAAATTTCCCCTGCAGAGTTTGTAGGATGTTTTCCCAGGTTTTTTAACCCCTTTTAACTGTCAAGTTATTTTAGTTTTTGGGTACACAAATTATAAAATTTTTTTGAACCAAAGAACTTCAAACCCTTTCTAACCTTTGAATTTTCAGTAAAGTTTCCATTGAATTGACCCAAATTAATTTTTCCCCCAGAATCGGGTCGGTTTTTAACGGGGATGAAGCCAAAATAAACGTCTCCCGATATATATTCGGGTAAAACAAAAACGCTGCACCCCCGAAAAATTACCCCCAAAATTTCGGGCGTAATTTTAACCCCCAGTGCTGGCCCGAGTTTTAAAAAGGGCGACAGTTAAAAAGGGTTTAAAAAAATTTAGCCGAAATTTAGTTTGCTCTCTTATCCCATTACTGATAATATTGATACAGCACCCAAGAAACTGATAGGTATATAATTAACGCTTCTATATTGACAAATCTTTTAAAAGAACGAAAAATAAACTTTAATAATATTTACCTAATAGAAATGACAATTTGATTTTTCCTCCCATTAAGGGATGCATGATTTGTGCTACCTATCTTCCTGTTCTCAGACGTGCGAATACGTCTTAATGAACCTTAACCCGGTTTTTAAATTAGTATTTTGAGGAGGGCGTGATAACCCTTTGGGGGGGGATGGGGCATATTGAAAAACCCAAAACAAAAAAGATTATTTTAAAAAAAATTTTTTTTTACGAAAAATTTCAAAGAAATACATTCTGACATAATAAAAAAAGAAATACAAATTTATACCGGGTATAAAAAAACTTAAAAAAACATTTGCGTACCATACATTTATAATTAATTTAACGATACCAAGTTAAGAACAAGTTTTACTAATTACCAGTGACCCCCCTGGGCTTGTTTATATATAAAATTATGTACAAAAAATTTAAAACTTTTTATTAATAATTTTTTTAAGGTTTATAATTTATTCCCCCAATTTCCGTTTAAAAAATTACGCGATTTACTCCCCAATGCCACCGTTTATTAACGCATAGGCGAAAATGCATGTGGGTGTACTGCTGGGGAGAAAAGTAATAAATAATCAAATCCTTTGAAATAAGTAAATCCTTCCCCAAATACTGTCAAAATCCTATTATTGCATTCCAAAGCCTTCGGAATAATTTTATGTATATCAGTATAGAGAAAAGATCTACTTCGGAAAGACGTATATATACGTCCGGGACAATTAACGTTTTGGCTTAGTGAGACGTTTATATATGCAGGTGGTACTTAAGAGGTTAAAGTCGTATTGCAGCTTTAGCGTATAGTATATTATTTTTGAATTCAATACATTATATTTATGTGCAGGGAGTGCGATGAAAATTATGATTGGATATTGGGTCGCAAGTATTGAAACTTTGAGAAGCCTTAACCTTTTCAGATCCAATACACACAAGTGTACTTGTATATTTAACTTCGTATCTTATTACCGGATGAAAACAATCAATTGAGAAGGAAGGTTATCTTCTGTGTACGTTCATGCTTTTCGGTTTTACTACCAGAGGGAGACACTTGTACTTTTTTCCTGGAGACCTTCAACATACAGCGTAGCAATGGCGGACTCGACGAGAAGCCGAAACAACATTTTTAAAATATTTAATTAAAACTTTTTAGCTTCATATTTTTGTATTTAATATACCTGATTTCTCTCTAAGAATTAATAAATCATATAATCATCAATCACACTTTTAACAGTTGGAGTATTCTAATTCGAAGTAACTTTTGAGGTGCACGTTTGTGCACCTCCAGTTGTTATTCGGTTTCAGATGCAAACGACATTCAGACTTAATTTTGCGTGTAGTGTTATTTTTAATGAAGATGACGTGCTTATTTGGCTGATTTATAGCTATATTTCATTTATGCAATAATATATCTATAGCATGTTGTTTATATTCTAGTCAACAATTTTTAAAAGAATTAGAAATACAGTCGGACTTCTATTTTACCAACCTCTATTTTGAGAATTTTTCTATACTGCGAACTTTTTCCTGGCACCAAGAACATTTTACAATTTTCTTCGTAAAATAGCCTCCAAATAGCGAAGTGCATTTTAAGTTTAATGAACTTTTTCCTTTGTCTACCTTTCAACATAGCAAAACCAATTATAAAAATTTAATTTTTTTTCCAGTATTTGTACTTCTGACTATACTATTAGAAAAATTAAGCAACCTAACCTTTTTTGCCTCTGTGGCGGTGTGATATCTATATGAACTAGTACCAACATCACGCGTTGACGATCGTTTTGGCGTGATTGGTTTCGTACTTGCGTTCGGAACGGAAGGTACCAGAACGAATCTTCTTCCTCCTTCTTTTGGTGACCCAGGCCGTGCAAAGGGACCGCACGCTTCACGCGCCGCAGTCGTGGCGCCATCTACCCCACCGCACAAACACTAAGCCGTCAAACATTGACGCAATTCTCAGTCGTCTCACACAAATGGCGCAATCAAGTCGTCTCACACAAATGACGCAATTCTCTAAGGCTGTCTCGCACGAATGACGCAACCCACCAAGTGACGCAACCTTACATACTCGCCACGAATATGGTATCGTTGTTCGCCCTATTCGCCGAAACACTGACGGGGGTATGTGGCGGTGTGATATCTATATGAACTAGTACCAACATCACGCGTTGACGATCGTTTTGGCGTGATTGGTTACGTACTTGCGTTCGGAACGGAAGGTACCCAGAACGAATCTTCCCTCCTTCACCTCTTTTAAAATATATTAGGTCTGAAAAGGTTAAGCAACTGGACTGAAAAGGGATGAATTCCCTGTCTGACCAGTTACAAGCATATTTTTACTCCTGTCATTCCTTGCTGAAATTCGCACTATAAGAAAAGGTCAAAATACCCTCTACCTTGCTACCAACCTCTCTCGGTACTTTTGGCCCCATAAACTAGTATAGTAAGGGGAGCAGAAAATTTTTAGATGGGGAAGATGAACGAGGGTGTTATCGAGTCAGGTTATGGAAGAGATCATGTGGTAGATTCTGAGGTGTAATCATAACGTTTTATGAAAAATCTTAGATTTTTATTATATTATGTATATAGTTAGTTGTTAATCAAGGCAGTGCTGGTTTATCCATTGAGTGTCTAGGGACGGATGATCTGGACTTAACCAGATTTTCTGGTTATAAATCTCGACCAGCGAGTGCCAAGGGGCTAATAGATCTTCTGTGCCCAGGGCCCAAAATGAGCTTAAACTGGCACTGAACCAAGGTCAATATTTTTAATAAATTGGTATGTTTTAAAAAGTGGATTTATTGAAGTACCATCTGCAGAACATCCTCCCAGGAATAAAAATGTCCTTGACTGTAATGTCTCTCTCTCTCTCTCTCTCGACGTGTTATACACATCTCATGAGTCATATAGTATCATTTGAAATTTATTTTTCCTTTGATGTAATCGGTAGGCTGTAGTCGAGATTGCGGGTATATTTGACACATGTACTTTATCTCTAGTTAAGATTTTCAAGTGTCCTAATTAGACAGAGACAATTTTGTCCTGGGATATTTTCAAATAAAGTTCTTGGATGTACTACCTTTAGTGTTTTAGTACTAAGCAATGTTTCCTTTTAAAGTGTCCACTAAGAGTTAAATGTTGACCTTAGCTACCTACCTTCTGGTTTATAGATATATGCCTCATAGCACCGTAAGAAATCGGGCTGAATATGAAATTTCCTGTAGGGCCAGTTATTAGGCAGTGCCCTTTTACACGAGTGAACTTATGTTTCACCCAACAGAAGGAGCAGACAGTCGGGAACTAGTTTTGAATAGAAATCGCTTGGGTCCTTTTACATGTGGTCCAATGGCACTCCTTGCTGTTCCATTCCCTCAATCTTTCGAAAACTAACTTTTTCTCCCGCTAGTTAACTAAACTAAAAGGATATTAAGGAAACATAGACATGAGGTTACTTGTGTATTGAAAACAGAAAAAGCGTTGTATTGCTTTTTCTGACTCAATAATTGTGCCGATATTTTTTCAGTCAACGTTGTTTCCGCATGTTAAAGGAGTTTTCGCTCCTCTTCACACTAGAGATGTGGTGACCAGAGACGTCTTAAGGCATGGGCCAATCGGGCCCGGGCCCAGGGCCTCGTCTCTTTCTCGACTCGGCCTTAATAAGATAATGATTCACAAATCATTTCGAACGATCAATTTTTTTCCGGTTGTATTCTCCGATAAACTGGAAATTTCGAACGATAAGTCAACTGGCTACATGTGATGATTGTCGTCCATGTGTAGGCGTAGGCCTACCAACATCATTACTCTGTCAGTCAGAAGATGGCAGTCTGTCGAGCCGGTTTGTACGATCGTAAGTCATGCACATTTGTTTGTTTCTGGTTATTGTTTGTACGATTATTTGACAACGTATAGGCTATGCACTGTTCACTTTTAAGGGTCACGTGGAGCCCACATTTGTGTAGGGGCCCAGGGCCTCAAGAAGTCTTAAGACGTCTCTGGTGGTGACAGGAAATGAGTTGACCGACTGGCACAAAGTTGTACCGAGTGAAACCGGAATTACACTTCGCCTTTTCAAGTTGCGATTCACGGGGAAGAAGATCCCCAGACTACAGAAACTAATAAACCCTTATTTAAAAAACATCTGCTTTAAATTAACTTAATTGGAAATATTTCGTAGAAAAAAAATCATTTTTAAATCAAATCCAATATAAGTCATTTTTATTTTATTAATTTAAATATTTTTTCCTAAAGACAATACGATGGCATTTCGCAAGTTCTTCAAACTTCACCGCCGCCGGTGTCCATTACCTAGACAAAAGGCGAACACCACATCGCACATACTCTCGTGATGAATCATCCGACGCGTCATTACATGCTGCCAACTATCTCGGAAACGCTTGAGCGATCCACCTGAGAATCTTCCCACTGGTATCTTACCCTCTTCCGATGGTTAAGGCCTGAGGAATCTGACTTCATTAGCAAACTTTTCTTTGCACTGCATTCTCTGATGGTTGCCGATAATGGGATGGCTATCATTTGGGAAGATTTCGCGCGTTTTTGGTTGTGAATAACGTTCATTATTTGCATGCGGCCGCTGGAAGCCTTCTTCGGGGAAAATTAAAATTATTTTAGTAAACAAAAAGGATAGTAAAACATAGCCTATTCACACGGATAAGATATATCCATAGGTACGTATAAAAAGCATCCAAGCATGGCCACAGGAAATGTTCATTTGTTGGTGTGTAAATTCCAGAATATAGAGACCAAAAAAACATGTACTTACTAAAATATAAATCTATTAATGAGTGTTGTGAAATATTTATAACATAGGGTATAATTCAGGAAGAAAGTTAGAAATATTACTCAAACTTCAGTATTTTGGAAGATAAAAAAGGTGTAAAATCGCTAACTGAATACAGTAAAAATTTTTCTTTTAAATACCGTAAAATCCGGTGTATAACGCGCCCTTTTAACACTAAAAATAAGATCGAAATTTAAGCGTGAACGTTATACGTCGGGTATAAAAGTGAAATTAAAAAAAAAAAACATATATCGAAACATATACTTCTACATATATCGAACTACTGTTTATTTAAAAGAAATGACATTCCTTATGAATTTAAAGAATTGTAGTACAAGAAGTATACTATTTTTTTCTAATATATAGTATATAGAAAGTATAGGAGCGCGTTATACGTCGGATTTTAATGTGAATATGTCGCAGGAAAATGATGAAATCAGGAATTTCATCAAATCCGTAAGGGAGATGTGATAAGGTAGATGTTAAAATAACGTCTCTTTTTTCGAGGTCATTTCCCTGTTAAAAATAAGGGATTTAAACGAATCCCTGAGCTGTTTCAGTGAAATGATGAAATAATATTGTCAAGAGCTTAAAAATGTTTATTTAACAAATAGAGTGCATTATTAAACGTAGAAGTAAGTAATACAACAATAGTCAATGAAATACAAATTATTTATTCGACTGGGCTGGTATGTATCAACTCACGGTTGTTTACACTAAAATATCAATCCCTATGTTAATCCTATGGTGCCATTTTTTTAAATATATGGAATTAATATTTAGGGGATCCTGTTTGGTTAGGAAGTACAAGGACTCGACCCCACAGGTGTCTCTCCTCCCCCTGTATAGCATTTTGCCAATGCATATCCTGACTAGTTCATTTCATTATTTCACTGGAAACTACAACAAGTTTGATAAATCATTTTACTTTCATTAAGAGTACGCCCAGAAGAAGGGGCTTTATTTTAACATCTCCCGTCAATTGATCCTATCCCTTAGGGATTTGATGAAATTCCTAATTTTGCCATTTCCCTACGACAAATATTTTAATTGGCAACATGGAACCTGTTCCTTGGCCGAATAATTGGAAAAGAGCACATTTCGATAACTGAATACTGAAACAATCCAAAATAGTTCTCATACAATGTACAACGTCCAAATAACAAAATACACCTGTTATACAAAACTAGAAACATATATCTATCTACTAGATGTTTTACGAAGGGATTCTCTACTGTAGAGCACTTATAAACTGGTGAGCGGTTCATTCGATGTGCTGATTTAGAGGTCGCGCGCGAACAGAATATTACGCAAAAATGCAACAACTCCTAATTCACGCTTGTTTGCCGAAAATCAAAAGAACATTTGACATTTCTTACTAAGGTTGATTTGTACAGTATCAAGACATATATATACATATTTGATGTTCTAGTATCTTATACTGGTCAAATTCATATACCTTGAAAATTCAATTTTAACTCAATGGAAACCGTAAATGTTATTTATATTTTGAGTGAAATGCCTTTTTCATTCGCCATTTGGCGATAGATTCGTGATGTTTAGGCACCACAAATTTACAACTCTAAATATTTCTACGAAAAACGTTGATAAACATCTAAAAAAGGCAAAACTAACTGTTTAGCAATTCTCAACATGACATCAATCAGAGGTTTTAATTTATTAATTCATTTATATTCTCAATACACGGCATTACAGTAGCAACAAAACGTACATTGCAATTGTCGTCCAAAGTATTAAATTAAATTATGAACTTTTTCAATTAGAGTATGATTCTGATGTTGTCAGTGCTATTATCTTACCGAACCCAAAATAAAATAAAAGGTAAGGAAGCGAAAAAAAGTTAAATTTTGCAATGAAGTTTGAAATTTTTTTCAAACTTTCCTCGTTATGTAACATATATTAAAAATTTTGAAACCCCGTGAATATTCAACCGAAGAATATTCAAATAATAGTTTGAATGCAAATAAAATCGAAAAATATTACAATGCGTATTAAAAACATCTAGAAATGTCAAATATGTATAAAGTTCCTGGCCTTGTTTTTACAAAGTTATGCAAACATGATTTTTTGTTGTTGTTGCTAATGATTTTGCAAGAATTTGAACCGATAATTGAAGATTTTTCTGATTTACCACTCGTTTGATCTACGTAATTTCCTTTTGCTATCTTATAATGTAATAAACATGTTCGTAGCTCCCACCGTATCCATGATACGGGGCTCCAAAATGTGCGAGAAAAACATTGTAAAATCTTAAGGGGCCCAACAAGGTATTTAGATACAGGGCCCATGCAGGACTAGCTACGACAGTGGTAATAAACCCCTACGGATTTTAATTTTTGTATCATAACATGTATGTGTCCCCATATGTGCAAACGAGAATATAATTGCACAATGAAAATAAGAAGTTATTGCTCAATGCAATAATTTTATTAATTGAAATTGAATTTGAATTTTGTATTTAAAAAAAAAAGAAAATTGTCAAATTTTAAACTTTTTATTGAAACAATCCATGTTAAATGCAGAAGCTCTAATAGTATATGGAATAAAAAAATCCCAAAAAGTGAAGGAAAATACCAGTTATGATTAAAATTACCAGTTATGAATAAAATTTATGTTATACGTGGAGAAATCCAACAAGTTTCAAATCAGCAATAGCGAAATCATAAGAAATCAATAATTATGCATTTTTGTGGGATTCTAACATTAACTGTAGTGTTTTCAGAGTTATGCCAGTGTTAAAGTGGTCTTGAAAACTCATTTTCAATAATGTCCCAAGAAAATTGTACAGGAGTGACTTCTAAAAATGGTCTCCGAAATCGCCATTCTTTTACTGAACGAGAATACCAAATGTGAGATATTTGTATACGTATGTTACACGAGCACGGAGAAATATTCAGTCATTATAACTCCAAAAATTGAAATTATACTTGAATTCAAATCACTAACTTCAGAGAGCAATGGAATATTAAGATAGTGTGATGTACCCGGTCTCATTTCTTAATTGCTAAGAAAGTACGCCGACAAACATGAGAAAGATCCGTTCGCTTCCCTAATTGCTGGAAAAAAGTTGCGTAAATGGGTGGTCAAAAATTCTGACCTCTGTTTCCCACAGGTCAGGGATGAAAAGGACATGGGGCTGTGTGCTTTCAGTTTTCTCACGAATTTAAGACGACTGCGTGTCTGGAGAAGGGAGCTCCCAATATGCGCCGAGACAGACCCCGCGCTCTAAGGGGCTGACAGGTAAGAGATCAAAGGAATAGGCGGTGAGTGACCATGGGAAACCTGGGTTAAAAAAGGAGGACGAGAGAGTTTGCAAAGACTTTTACTTGAGAGAACCCGAAGAGGCCTCTCAGTCAGCGATATTAACTTCAGCTTGGAATTCAATCAAGGAGTCCGAGAATTAACGAGAAAGAAGGCGTACTGAGAACCGAGAAGTCTAGGAGCCAGCGACAGGAAGATGGAAATAGAGCAAGCGAGCGAAAAACAACTTCGGTGTGAAATTAACGGTTAGTGAAGTTTTTCTGAAAACGAAACTAGAGAACTGTGGACCCTTTGGCGTATCAAATGTATAGGACATTTCCCAAAAGTATCACTTTAATTAATATGTTTATGCGAGTGGTATAAAGACTTTACCGCGAAAGAGACTCTATATCTGTGGACCCTTTCTGCAGTTAAATTGTACTGGAGTATTTTTTTCATGCTTTTCATACTTTAATAAATAGTTTCATCCAGAGCTGTTTGAAGTCATTACAATGGGAATACTGAATCGCGCTGTACTGAAATTTGATTTAAGATTATCTATAGCCGAATGGTGCATTATTTTTTATTTATCCATAACCTAATAAGGCAACATTAGGAATCTTTTAAATTGTGTACAGTGAAATCGTTAATAATCTTTTTTTTCCTTTCAAATGGGGCTGCTGATTGGCAATTACCATTGCAGACCTAGTACGTTCCTCGGGAGCTGGTGTCACTTTTTAATGTGGCACCATTTTGGTGGATACTCATTGCCACAATGTAATTTTGACGTTCAGTTTCCTCCTCTGAGGGAGACACCCGAACTCTGAGAATGCTAAATTGAACAAGGAATCTAATTTTGTCGAGAGCACCCAAGCCAAACAGCCACTGAAAAAATCTGTAGCATGCCGCATAATCATACGACACGGACGCTATCGATTTTTGCATCATGAAAATCCACCGATTTGGACCGAGGTCGAACCCATAAACTTGGTCTCACAAGGTCAGAGCCTAACCAACTAAGCAACCTAGCCATCTATGTAAGTCAATTTCTCTTTCATTCAATTCCTATATATATATAATATTATAGCTCTCTCACACACACACAATCTCTATATATTTTATATTTATTTATTTATATATTTATTTATCTTGGTGGAATTTTCAATCGTTAATAGAATACATTTTAAAGCGCTCAATTGAGCTGAAATTTTATATAAAGGATTATTTTGGATGACAATACAATATATATATAATATAAAAATAATTAATAAAAATTAATTGAGTAAAACTAATTATTTAAAGATTTACAAATACAACTACGTTAGCATCATTTCTGGCGGCTTAGCGACCCTTTTGGCGACTTGTGTCAAAACTGGAAAAGGTTTTTTTCACACGTGTTAAAGTATTCAGTTGAACTGAAATTTATATACACGATTGTTTTGAATGACAATACGATATTCTTAATGAAAATTTAAAAAATTATTAAATTACTACTTAATGTTGTGATTCTGTCCTATGTATATACATATTTATTTTGGGATTGTAACTATTTAATAAAAGTAGCTAAAATAAAAATTTTCTTTGTTGATCTAATTAGGAATTGAGACTTATATATAAATTTTTTTTTTTATATTGCTTGTTTAATCTCATTTTTCCACAAGAACGAGATGTGACAGCGAAAAAAGTCTTTATTTACATTATATATAAAGAAATGAAAACAAAAGACAGTAAAACAGATTTAGTAAGAAAGCAATATTGTGATTAAAGCGGTTTTTCAATTAACATTGTTTAGTGGTAATTGATATTATATCAAAGTAGCCTTTCTTATAGAATATTATATTCCCCTCAATTTTTGAAAAATTGAACTAATTTAACTTCTTACTTGCCGATTAAAGCCCGATTAAAGTGTTTTAGGGGGGAAAAATTGCGGAAATAAGGAAAAAAATTTCTGAAATAAGTAAATCTTCCTCAAACATTGACAAGGTCATTTTATTGCAAGCCAAAGTCTTCGGAAAAGTGTTAACTGACAGTAACGCAAAGAAAAGAATAGTAATTCGGAAAGACGTATATATACGTGCAGCGAAACGGATATATACACCAGTAGCAGTTAAGGGATTAAAAGGTTATGTGTGAGGATATTCAAAAGGCTAGTTTTTTTCATACCCGTTGAAAGAATGGCACAATATTGAAAAGTACAAATCATTTTGTGTCTAAATAATTTCATAGTTGAGTTTCTCTTTGATAAGGTACGCAACCAGTAGCACACACAAATTTTTCAAGGAGGGGAGCAGTGTCCAGTGTCGAAAGTCCACCATTTTGGTATCATGCTCCAATACGCCGCCAAACGTATTCTTTTGATTTTGTCGATTTTCGGGGGAAAAAACAATATAAAATTAATTATTGAATAAACAATTAGCATTAATCAATAAAATTAATTTTTAATAACAAATACATAATTAAATTTCACGTATTCTATACATAGGATTATAGCCAATGGAAAAAAAAATCAAGGGCTATGAGGGGCGGACCTCTAAGATATGTGTGCGCCACTGTATGGAACTTATTAGTGACTGAGCAATTGCTTTTTCAAAATCCTTTGTTTTATTGCTAAAGGTTTTTCTATGATCGTTAAGGAAATGCATCGCAAAAGTGCAATATATGTAAACAAATAACATACGCTTTAAAAATTTGTCGGTGGAAAAATTTATCAATTTTTATGATTAAATATTTGTCTTGCAGTTAATTTAGAGTCGAACCTCCATATTACGTACCTCTATATTGCGAACCTATTTGCTTGGAACCAAGAGCATATTTCACGATTTTCTTTCTAAAATAACCTCCCAATAACGAAGGACATTTTTTACATAACGAACTTTTTCTCTTTTAATTCAATTTCTTTTTATCCCTATTTTTTGTATTTCTGGACATTTCAAGTTTATCTCTCTTTTAACATATGTTATCGCAGTCATAAATCTTGAAATTGTTTTATTAGGTTCCTAACTAGCCCAGAGCAATGGAATTTTGGGCATTTCATACAAGAAGTGCAACCTTCAACACTCATTGTCCAGTTCACTGGAAACAACTTCGGTATCTCTTTTGACCTTCAGTGGAGTCTCGTGTCCTTCAACTAGTCTCCGTTCATTTTTAGTGTTGATCAGTCGTACTGGTAACTTCGTTCCTTGTAGCTCAAAAATGTCAAAACGTAAGTGCTTGAGCACCAAAGAAAAAAATTTAATTTTTCAGGAAGTGGATAAAGGCGCCAAAAAACTTTTCTTGAAGTTTTTCTTTCTTTTCTTCCCTTTCCTTTCCTTTCCTTTTTTTTTGATTGGTAAGATATATAAAATAAATATACATTAATTTACAAAAATATGTGAATAATTACTTTTAATACATAGTGTTTATGAATTTAAAATTTGTTTAATGTGGTTTATAAAGCATATTGAAAGATGAACCTCTAAATTACGAATTTTCCATGTAATGAACTTTTTTCGGGATTTAGTGACTTCGTTATATAGACTGCATATATTTTAGTTATTTTCTCATTTAAATTACTTGAGAAACTATGCGTGAATATTAAATAAAAGTGGTGACTATAAATTAAAGCAATAATTTATTTTTAATGTATTATAGTAGTCTCTCTCTCTTTCTCTCTTGTTGTTGTGAAATGTGAATACAGTATTATCGATGCTATTAATATTACATGTGAGTGGAGAGCATAGACATAAAAAAAATCAAGGCTTTTGAAATTTGTGCTTAAAAAAAACGGTTGAATTTGTATTCCAAGGTCTTATCAATGTCAAAGGAAAACTTGAAATTAACAAGGTATAAAGATAATACTTCCCTAGTTTACAATTTTTTAGTATACGGAAATGAAAAAAAGAGTTTAAAAATAAAAAATATACCAATTTTTTTGACAATATTTATAAAATAAATGAAAATATTATATTAATGAAATAAAATATTATTGAAAAAAATGCAATAATATGTCAGGGGGATTCAATTCAATATTCGAAATTCATAAGCTATATTTTTCTTTTCAGTTTTCCTATAGTTTTTTGATACAGTTCTTTGCTTGTGCAACAAAGTAAATTAATTTCAAATTTTATTTAATTACAGGGTTTTTTTAAAACAAGCATGCCAAAAAATAATTGTAAACAACAGAAAGAATCACACCCCTTAAGATGTAAAATACAGTTTACAGGTAAATTTTTCTTATTTTATAAAATGGCCAACGGTCTGAAAAATGTTGGACGCTCTGGTCTACAATTTAAGAGGATAATTAAGAATCATAGGATTTTCATGCGTTCATGAATTCAGAACAAACAAGAATATTGATTTTAAATGTTAGTTCATCTCACAATATTTGAAAAATGCAGAGTTTCTTTTCATTTTTTTGATTTTTTAAATATAAGACCATTGTGCAAAAGAATGATGGTGCAGACAATTTTACACATACATGAGTTAAAAATAAATACAATTTATGCAGTTTTTCCTGAGAGAATAAAAAATGTAGATTTAACTGATTGTAAAATCTATCATTGTTCCTTTTTATTTTACACTTACTATTTATTAATCATTTATTACTTTAAATGTTATTAAAATAAGTATTGTCAAAGAAATTGATAATAAAAAGACCAAAGAAACATATATAATTATGTAATCACTTGCAAGATAAATATATTTCATGTATTAAATACTTTCTAATATAGAAAGTAAATTTTAAAAATTAATGCATAAATTAAGATTTCAGAATCATCTTAAGAGAGATCAGTTAAAAAATTTAACTGTGATTTATAACTGTGTATACCCCTTACTGTTCAAGAATAATCGTACACTAATAGAATTTTGAGCGAGTGTAAGAAAACTAATTAAAGAAATATGTTTTAAAATGCAACGTTTATACATTTAAAAGGTCAAAGTACCAAATTTATTAAAGAAAAATTCCTTATAATACGTTATTTTAAAAATCATATTAATTTAAAAATTTGAAAAAGATTTTGATGAATTATTTTTATAAATAAGAATGGGAGGTTAATTCGCCTTCCTTTTAGTTATTTTATTTACTAAATTTTTTTTTAATTGGTGCTATCGATTCCCTTTCTTCGTGACCTCTGGCTCATGTTTCAAAAATATTTATGCAAATATGCAAAGAATTGAAAAAAAAAATGCTCTGGTTTATTGGATATTTTTTTTTTGTCGTCCCTGAACATTGTCCAAAGGAAGGACTGCAGTTTCATTTGCTCTATTTTCTTTAAAAAATATGGGGAAAAAAATTGTTTATTGTACAGATGTGGGGGTGTAATTAAGGACAGAATTTTTGAGAGCAGATTCGTGATAATTGGCTTACTGTGGTGCCATCTATTTACTTTTAAGCAAACTATATGAAAATAACAGTGCAAAATTGATATTATTAAAACTGTGCTGCCATCTGCTGTCTTTATACTTAACTATTGATTTTTTTGTATATTTAACAAATACTGTATTTTAGGATTAAGAACAAATATCTTGTGAAAAACATGAAACTTTTCAAAACATAGATTCTTAATAAACATAAAATAATTTAATTATTCTTTAATACACTTCCGTTTCTTATTTTTGGATACTAATAAATTGTAAGATAAAAGGAATGATTTTTCAGCCATATCCACTGTAGGCATTAATGCCCCATTATTTAGTAATAAAACAGCATGTGTTTATGCTCCTGCTTTTTTGATAGTTGTTTCATGAACCACTTCAGCGGTAAATTTTTTTTCCCGAAAATGTTCCAAAAAAGGGCGCATTTTTTTATTGCTTAAAAATTTGCATAATACTTAATAGAATGAGAAAATGGAAGGATTTTATTTTAATTTTCAATATTAAAGTTTTCACTCTATTTTTTTATCGTGGAACACAAAAAAAACTTAAATATTTGCTTTTATATAAGTACATCCTGTATACACACATTCTATGAAGAATGTTTCGTGTATCTTAAGAGAATTTCTCTCATGCTTACAAAAGAATTTCATGTTCGTATCGCTTTTTCAAAAGGGTTGAGGATCTTATGTGTGTGGGCATACATATATGCACATACAATTCATCCTGCAGATGGAACCGAAAGTATGTATTTATGAGGATTTTCCATGAATAGATATGTTAATTATCCCTTTTGCTCATAGAAGAATTTCTCCATTTGTACTTTTGCCTCAAGTCTTTATCAATTCACCATCCGATGCTTATATACAGTCTTATAAGAATTAAATGAAGATTCGAAAGCCCATGTACTCATTTATAATCCTAGTCGTTATTTGATTAAATAATCAATCCAAGACAAAATATTTTCTGACGCTTTCTATGACAACTAAAAATGACAAAAATGCACGGTTTGAAAAAAGGAAGAAAAGCTCTATTAATATTTTTTCCTGAGTACAGTTCCTGAAAGAATTAAATGACATAGATAAATGTTTTTTAATAAGCAAATAAAAATTCATATACATTTTTAAATTGTTTTTTTTTTAACTTACTAAGCCACAATTATACCTTAAATGTTTAATCATTGTTGAATTTTTGAAAGTTTAAATTTAAGAATGCCCTAATATTAAAAAAAAAAAGGTCTTACAGGGGCTATTGTGACATCTGACATTTATTGTGGTAAATACCTATTAACTTTTTTCCTCAAAAAAATATGAACGGGGGTATGTTTGGGAAATAATTTTCTAGGGAAAATTATGCTCTAAAAAAAAATTGTATTTAATTAACAAAGGAAATTCAATATTTTATCAAAAAAAAATTATTTTTGTTAAATTTTGGGGAAGGGGGAAAATAGACTTATGATAACTAAACTATACAATATACTTTGATTTCAAAGCATTTAAAAACCTTGAAAAACAGCGTCATAACAATCCACTGTTGCAGTCAAAATTTTGATTTGTTTCATTTTGACTTGAGTTTATCATTCATAAAAACTATGAGCGCCTCGATTATGGCAAACTGAAATTAAAGTTAAAATCACGACCAAAATCAGGGAAAGGAGTGATAATTTTTTAAAAGAGTAGAACCCCTTCGTTATATGGTAAAAGTACAAAATGCAGGAAATCTTTAATTTTTTTAACCGTTTGATTCGAAGAAATGCATACGACCACCGAAATCACTGTTTGTCCATTTTCAAATAAGCATTCTGCCGCACTTGCGTTTGTCCCCCAATATCGTGACTAACGGATTTAGAGTCAAGCGCTCGAGTGCTTGATGGCTACTAGAGTTGGACCCCCATGCGAGGGTAGCGAAAAGACACAGCCACGCGCTCTCATTGGTCAAATCAAGTAGAGCGCGCTTACATCACATCTTGTTACACACATCCGTCCCTTTTCACGAAATCACTCTCACAAATATCCAGCAACCGAGAGGAAAGATGTTACACATCAAAAATAAATAAATGAAATTTATTAAAAAACAGAGGGTATATTCAGAAGGGAAGAAGGATTCAACTTTATCTTTCTTTTCCAAAGGAAAAGAGTAAAAAAACATTTTATTATTATTATTAATCGTTCTTCTGGCTCTTGAACTCTTTCTTAAAGAATCTTTGGATTTGTCACGGTCGTTGTGTACGCGTATAATCGGAAAGGTAAACAGGATTTTCATTTCAAAACTCTACATACACAAATCGCATCGCATATATATATATATATATATATATATATATATATATATATATGCTTAGCTTCAGTAGACATTTGCCCATTGCAGTTCTGATTCTATACAAAATCTTAAGCAAAGGAAATCCAAAATCCAAATATTTAAGTTAAGGTATCCGACTACGTTCGGAACCGTGATTTTAAAAAAGAGCTAAATGGATAATTTTCATGACATTTAGAGTCACTTAGATTAGAATGCATGTATAAAATTGTTTTAAGGACATTTTGACAAAAAGAATTTATTTAAATACAATATTTCTGCCAAAAATTATCTTAGAATAACCTTTTTTCAAAATGTTCTCCTTTTGTGAAAAATGCTTCTATTATAATAATATTCAGCCTGTCTATAGCTCAGGCCTCTGTATAGAGGCTCATCTATAATTTTTGAAAAGTTCACATTATTTTCAGAGTTACAACCAAATGATATAATTATCGGCGTTTTTTTTTTTCTTAAAATGTCTCCCCTCTGTTGTCGTATAAAACATGGATAAACCCACTTCTAAGTTAAATATTTCAAAAATTCTAGTTGAGCCTCTGTACAGAGGTCTCAGCTATAAACAGGTAAAATATTATTACAATAGAAGCATTTTTTGCATAAGGAGAATAGTTTGAAAATGGGTCATTCTATGTTCATTTTTTGTCAAAATAGTGTGCTTAAATAATTTTTTATTGTAATACTATTCTAAAAACTTTTTTATAAAACATTTTCAAATTTGGACACTAAATATCATAAATAGTATCCATTTATACTCTTTTGCAAAATCACGGTTCCGAACGTAGTCAGATACCTTAAAAGAATAAATTATGTGAAAAATTAAAGTACTTTAATTCGGACCAAAATTGCGTACTCATTGTGTTATACAATCTTGCAAGCTGTGTAATTTTTTCTTCTTTTCCTTAAATCAGGGGTTTTATTGTCCCCCCCTCTAGATGGGCGTGATAATTTTTACAGGGGCGAGCATTTTGGGAAAAACCGAAACAAAAAGATTTTTTAACAAAATTTTACTTACTGAAAGTAAACAAAGAAAATATATTCGGCATAATAAAAGATAAAATACATATTTACTCTGATTAAAAACTAAAAAAATGAATGTACATTCGTATTTTATAATTAATTTAACATTACTAAGTTAAGAACATGTTTATTAATTATCAGTGACCCCATGGGCTTGTCGTATACAAAATTAAATACAAAAATCAACACGTATATTGATAATTTGAACTGCTTATATTTAAACCCTCAACTGCCAATTAAAAGTTACTCGATTTGCTCCCCAATGCCACCGTTTTCCACGTAGGTGCTCGTATGTGATGTATTGGGGAGGAAAAAAAGGAAAAATGAACAAATCCTCGGGAAATAAGAAAACCCCCTTTGCAAACACTGCCCGGCCCTTTTTTATTGCATTCCAAACCCCCTGGGAATAATTTTATGGATAGCAGTCCCACAAAAAAAATCTTTTTTTGGGAACTACGTATTATATGTCCGGGAATTAACCCCTTTGGGGATGAATTAAGAAAAATTTTTTATATACGGCGGTGGCAGAAGTCTTTGAGCTTTAGCATAAAAGTATAGTTTTTTTTAATTAAAAATATATTGCTTTAGTATGGGGGGGGGAAAACTTTTATTGAATTTTGGGGCCCAAATATTGTTTGAAAGTTTGAGAAACACTGACTTAAATAATTCATTCTACTGTCTTTAAAAATAATAATACGAATTTTATAGGAAAATAAGCGTTAAACACCCAAGCTTTGTGTGAAAACATTACTCCTCTTAATTCAATAAATACCGTTTTAATAATAATGTATCACCTTTTTATCAAACCGGAACATCATATTATCAAAAATTAATTACATCTTTTCAAAAATTTTCTTTAGATTTTTTGATTTTATAAATATTAACTGTGTATCTGATATTTATAATAATATTAACAATGAAACAAATTTTCGTGACACAGTAAAATGATTCAAACACTTTTACTCTATACGGTATATACAATAATATACAATATATTTTACGGTATATATAATAATAATGAAATAAAATTATTAATAATTAAATAAAAATGACGAAATAATAAAAATTAGTTATGTTTTTCTTTTACTGATTATTATTTATTTATAATTACTTATTTTTCACTTAGCATTTTTCGATTACGCATTCCATATTCCGTTTTTAGATGTGATACTTAGTATGGTTGCGATAGTACGTAAAATTACCAAAAAAAGGTTGTCTCTACAATCGTGTATGTATGTTATTTTTAATTATATGCAATAAATAACAATCCTTACAATTCTTAAAAACATAATAGGAGTAGCAGAAATAAGATAAAATACGATATTTTGAGTTAATTTAGGTCAAAGACTCCCCCTTCCCTATTTTAATGCATTAATAAATAAGAGGTTTTCATTGCCAAATATTCCAAGAATTTAGTGAGTTAATGACAAAGATAATTTAGAAAATAATTTTGTATTGATTTTCAATTCAAAAAATTTTTAATCTCTATTATTTACACGAACAATGCAAAATAAAATGTGATAGATTTTATTTCATTCGAGACATCGAATGACCTCAATAACACCACAAGTTCTGGTGAAAAAAATCAACACAATTGAATTGATAATTAAATTAAGCATTCATATTTTTTTGAAATTTTTATTTTATTAATTTTTTTATTATTTTTTGGGACATAGCTAATGACTTTTGTAAAAACGGAAAACGTAATACTTTTCAATGTTTTTTAAATTTTGCAGAGAATTTTGTTCCATCATGTATAAGAATCAAAAATATCACATTGATAATCTAATATAAAAATTTTTTTTATACATACTAGCTCTACTTAACTTACTTATAAAAGAAAAAAAAGTATAGCTACTTTTGATGAAAATTATTTGTGTAATAATTGAAAGGTGTGTGCGAAAACATCAATAATAGTTCAGTCAAAATCATTTAACACGAAACCGAAATATTATTTTTTTCTGTTAAAAGAATTTCGTGATAAAGGATATTGCAAAAGAAACATATATTCAACAAAATTAAATTTATTAGAGTACATTTTACTTACACATAGATAAGTATATATTCATGTATTTAATAAAAATCAGTGAAACAAAAACATTCACAATAGCATAAAGGTATCCGACAAATATCTGGGGCCGTGATTTTTAAAAGCGTATAAATAGATAATATTTTTATTTAGTGTCACTTAGACTAGTACAGCTGAAATTGTTTTTTAAAAAATTATACCATTAAAAATTATTTAAATGCAATATTTTTCAAAAAAGGGAAAAATTTTACCTATTTTCAAAAAATTTCCTTTTTTAAAAAAGCTTCTTAAAAATAAAAAATAATTTGCTTTTTAAAAGTAAAGACGTCTCCAGTGGGCCTTTTTAATTAGGGTTTTTTAAAAATATATAAATTTGGGAAAGGGAAATTTTTCCATATTTTAATACCACAGACGGGAGAAATTTTTTAAAAAAAAAAGTTTCCATAATTTTTTTAATTGGTAGTAACTCTGAAATTAAAAGTGAATTTTTTAAAATTCTAAAACTCAGGCGCTCTGGGGATTTTTACTTTTATAAGCAAAATATTATTATTATAGAAGCCTTTTTCATAAAAAAAACTTTTTTAAAATATGGGCATTCTAAGTTCGTTTTTGCCAAAAAAGTTATTTTAAAAAATTTTTTTTGTAAAAAATATTTTTAAAGAATTTTTTTAAAGATTCTAAAACTTAATGACACTAAAATCACGAATATTTATCCATTTATGGGCTATTTTGAAATCACGGTTTTAAGTAAAGGGGCCGATAACCTTTTGGGGAAATTTTTAATTTAAAAAAATTTTCAAATTTTTGAAAAAAAAAACATTTTTTGAGTTTTTGGGAAAAAAAACCCCCTATTTTTTTTTTTACATTTTCTTTTTTTTGCATTAAATTATCAACAAATTGTTCGATGTCACCCATTTTGTTTTTCGTTTAACGATTGGAATGTGCGTCGGGATAACTGTGCATGCTTTTTATGATGATCCCCATTTCGGTTTTGAAACGTTTCAACCATACTGGATTTGCAGAAAAAAGCAAACCCCCTTTTTTTGGAAAAAGTTTTATTGCTTCTTCTTAGCATGAACCGGCATCAACACATTGAAAAAAAACGATTTTTTCAATTTTTTGTATTAAAAAAAAGGTGATCAACCGTCCTCCTTTTATAGGTCCTGTCCTTCCTCGAAAAAATGTCCTCCTTTTCAAATTTTTAAAAATGGGTCTGTTAATTCGTTTCAGAGATGAACCAAAAAATTGTTTTTAATTTTAAAGTCGAAAGAAAATAGGTTAAAAACAAATTTCAAAAAAAAAACCCTTTTAAAATTGGGGTTTTCTTTTTTATTTAGTTTGGTAAATTGGGGGGGTATTTTTGGAAAACTTTTAGTTTTTTTACAAAAAGAAATGCCCAATTTGAAATTTTGCAAGGGCTGCGAAGGGGAAAGGAAATTTTTTGAAATTTAAATTAAAAAATTAAACAAATTGGGAAAACAAAAGCAAAAAAATTATTAAAAGAGGGGGAAAAAAACTTTCCTTTTTAAAAATAAAAAATTTATTTAAAAATTCAATTTTGTTTGAATTAATAAAATGTTTCATATATTTACGTTGCAACATTTTCTTAAACATTTCGTCCTCCTTTTCGTTGTAAAAAAACTGGTCACCTTATTAAAAAAATAGTGCATATTTTTCTGGATCTAAAAAGGTATAACACTTATACATTCGATGATAAAATAACCTTAAATTATGAAAAAAGTAATTAACAAAAATGTAAGCAAACGTTTACAAATATTTAATTGTTCTCCAAAGCATAATTTTTTGCTTTTAGATACACTTTTAAAAAAAATTACACAATATATGGTTCCAAATTTTTTATACTTCTGTACAGGATACCTGTGCATATAGTGAACCTATTTTTTTCTTTTTTAGTCTAAAAAGTACATAGTTTTTTTTTTAAAAAATAGTTTTATGTATGAACAGGCGCGCCGGCCAATAGAATTTTTTTTAAATTACAAAGTTTTATAATTTTTTTAATATTTTGCTAAAAAAATAAGTTCACTATATTTTGTGTATTGTTTCACATACGTGCAAAAAATATTTTATATATTTAAGAGATACTTTTGTAAAAAAAAATGGTACCTAAACATAAGAAAGTATTATGAGATCTGAAAAATTATATCTAACTTAAATTAAACGAAAAAAAAAAAAATTTTTTTTTTGAACTAAAAAATTATTTTTGCATTTCTGCATAATGATTATAAAATATCTTTATTAAGATCGCAAAAAAATCTAAGCTCCATTGGAAATTTTTAAAGATATATGTCCCATAAACAGACTCTTATTTTTGGCATTTTACTCTTTCAAGCATGTTCTGGCTTCCTTAAAGGTCCAGATTAGGGATTGCAGTACCGGTATATCGGGATACCGAATACCGGTATTTTGAGCCTTTTTTACAATTACTTAATACCAGTATTCACAAGCTAAAATATCGGTTTTTCGGTATTTACTAGAAATTTTTTAAATTGTCTCCACTTTTAGTTCAGGGATCATCAACATAACAAAATAGTATACGTTTTTGTTTTTATGTCTCCCTAACGGGCGAAATTAATTAGACTGTGAAAACAAAGTTTCATCGTACAATCAAGTGAAGTGAAATGTGAATCATCAAAGGAGGTAGGCAAAAACTATTCTGTTACATCTCAGAGTGATACTGCACACGCGCAGGATTAGTTGTCTGATATTCGTATCTGTGAAAACACGGTTGTAGTTGTGAAGAAAGTGCGTAATATTTCAATATTTTTTAAATTGGTAAGTTTGTTATTCACATTATATTTGCATATCATACTTGTATTTACTTATCATCATGATTTTATAAATGAAAAGGATAAAGAAGAAAAGAGACTAACTAATTCAAATTTAATCAAGTTTATAGTAAATTTTCTTAAATTTTCTTACTCGCAAACCTTATTCGCATTCAGTAGAATTCGGTACAGTTATGGAAGATGATTATGATCCTAATGTCGATAGTGAAAAGGAATTGTGTCTCTTGAACAAAAATTAAAATTAGCTATGAGTTAAAAAAATTTAACAAACCAAGATACAATACAGAAATCAGATATATCCAAAACCATCCGACGAGAAATCGATTTATTTGAAGATGAGAGATTTAGAGGAAAATACATGGAAAGGTATATATCGCGTATTGCTAACAATACCACCGACTAGCTTAGATGCCGAAAGAGCGTTTTCGACAGCTGCTAATTTTTGCACATAATTACGTTCTAGGCTTAATGCCAGTACAATTAAAGCATTATGTTTTTTAAGATCACATTTCAAAAATTTGTTATAGTACCACAGACTGAATAGTAATATTTATATTGTTTCTTGTCATTTAAATAAATAAGATGTTCCTTTTTTTTTCATGTTATTCTTTATGTACTGTTATAATTTTAAAATTACAAAAATAATTTTTGGTGATGTTTCCACTTTCTAAAAAAGGAAACATCTGTATTTTCTTTTCTTTTTTTTTTCTTTTTTTCCTAAAACTTCTACTACCGGTATTAAAACCAGTATCCCGGTATTAAGATCAAAAAATACCGAATACCGGTATTGAACTTTTGGTCCGATAATGCAATCCCTAGTCCAGATATGAGACCATTCTGGGATCTCACTTGTTTGGACCAAACAAGTATAAAACCGTCTCTAAATCCTCGTGCTTGGTCATTCTTATTCGTTTTCGCTCAGGCTCAAACTTACTCCGTTTAAACATTTAAGTAATTTGCTCTCTTTTTTAAAATTATTGTTGATAATGTCGAGTTAACAATACCAAAATGTTTACAGATTTCCATTTTCGTCTACTGTTTTTGACCAACAGCCTTAAGAAATTCCATCTTAATTTTAAGCGAAATAGCAGTTTACTTCCCCTTGAGCTGTTTGTAATTGTATTCGCGTAAAAAAATTCTTCTAAAGTTGAAAAAGCGGTGGTGTTTTCCGCACTTTGTTTATTCCCAGAAGGGATATCTTTTAGTGTTAAGCGATTTTCATTTCGTGTTAAGAGAAAAAAATATATGAAAATACATAGTAGTTTGTCGGGACCGTTGTATTATTTCGTGTTAACCAATAGTTCGTTTTAAGCTTTTTCTCGTTAAACTGTTATAATAATAATATTCAAATCCTCTCAAACTTAGAAATTAAACATTATTTTATGTATTTAACATGAATTAAAGCAAATTACTAACGAAATATAAAATTGTGAATATGAAATTAAATCAATATGTATGCATATTTTATTATCTATCAAGAATACTGTTTTTAGCTGCTAATAAATAGAGCAGATAAAGTCACTTTGCAATTTTGTATTACAATCTACGCCTGCTTTTACTACAATAGTAATAAATTTAATTTTAAAAGGATGTTAGTATTAAGGTGACCAATCATCCTCCTTTACAGGTTATGTCCTTCCTCGAAAAGTGTCCTCCTTTTCAATATTTTAAAACTGATCTGTTAATCTTTTTTTTTTTCAGAGATGAACCAAACATGTTTCCAAAATGTCGAAGAATGATCTGAAACAAATATCACAGGAAAAAACAGTTTTCAATGGTATTTTTTGACTTTGCCACATGTAAATTGGGCATATATAGAAAATTACGTTGAGTTTTTATCGAAAGAAATGCCTGATATTAAAATCAATGACAATTGTTTGTTTGAAGTAGAAAGAAGACTGAATGTATATTTAAATTCTAATAAATTAGAACAATTGGAAAATCAACATGCTGAAAAATTGGTAAAAGATGGGGGAAATTACATAAACCATTTCAAAAATGAGCACATTCCATGTGAAAAAGTAATTATTCTTGTTGAATTTACGTTATGCTGCCCTGGAACTCATGCAACAGTTGAAAGAGTTTTTTTCAGTTGGTAATGATTTTTGTGAAATGACTAGTGAGAAATCAAAATTGAATGTTAATATTTTAGCTACAATGCTTACCGTAAAATTCTGTATGAAGGATATTTTTTGCCCGAACTTTCTGATATATTAGAAAATGATATGTTGACATGACAAATCACATTCAATGGAAAAATACTCGTTTAAGATAATAATTAAAAAGAATGTAAGCGTAATTAGCGTATTTTTGTTCGAATTAATAAAACGTTTCATATATTTAAGTTATAATTTTTTCTTAAATTTTTTGTCCTCCTTTTCATTGTAAAAATATTGGTCACAATATTATTATCAATGAAATTTTCTTTTATATTTTACTCTATAGAAGTACTTTTTAAATAATATATCCTCATTAGTTAGAACTGTTCTTTGCGAAATTTTGCAAGGAACAATTGAATATTCTGTGGTTCAAAGTCGTCAAATTGGGTGCCAGTTCAGTAGTTAACTTTGTCATCTGATCGTGTGTTTTTTTTGTCAACTTGTGTATTATTTTGAATGACAAAGAAATGAAATAGAATGTGTCCCGTATAATCGTTATCCTACAAAGAGAGAACAACTGAGAAAACACTACTTTTTCGAAGTTTAATTCCAAATTTTGATTAAGAAGTAATTGCTAAATTCTTTTTTTTTATCGGTCCAGCATTTTTTGTATTTAAAGTATCATACTAATCTTTCATAAATGTGATGTATAGCTTCTATTTTAGATAACATCCAATAGTGTAAATACACTTTGCTGAGCTATAGCATCTGCGGTATTTATTTGATTTAATTATCTCAGTGCTTCTCAAACTTTCAATATTTGCGACCCAATTTTCGGTCATAATTTTCATCGCGCCCCCCTCCATACAATAACAATCTAATGAATTCAATAATAATGTTCTTCGATGCTAAAAGTTCAATACGACTTTCAATATAAATCGTACAAATTATCAAGATAAATACTAAATTTTGTATATGACAAGCCCATGGGATCAGTATTAATTATTAAACTTGCTCTTAATTTAGTATTGATGAATTAATAACCAAACATTGTGCGGTACTGATACACTTATAAGTACATTATATAAGTGTAAATGTGTAATTTATTTTTTATTATGTAAGAATGCATTATGCTTTGCTTCCTTGCAGTAAATTAATTAATTTTTTTAACATTTTATTTTTGACTTTCTGATATGCTCGTACCTCTCTGGTACGATTATCATGCCCCCCAAGGTTGAGAAACGCTGAATTATCTGATTCATGTTAAAATAAACGCCCTATAACAAGATTTTATGGAGTAAAAATTCTTTTGATATTTGATACTCTTTCAGTTTTTAAGTAAATAAATTATGTATAATTTAGTAATAATTTTAAATTTTTAAATTTACTCCAAAAAATAATAAAACAAAAGTTGTTACTGAAGAGGAAATTTCCAACAAAATTTCATCATTTGAACTAAATTTTTTAAACATGACTTTTCTTACTGAATTCCAGTTTTTGATGCTACATAATATTAACTTGACTATTCTATCATGAGTTTTTTATAATTTATATTTTTTGTGTTATGCAAATAACTTGATTATATGTATAAAAAATACAAATACTTTCGGAAGAAAAAAAATGTAATTGTAGTACAAAGAGATAAAGAATCATTCGATTAATAGAAACATAAGTTTAAATTTTTCAGTTCGTTGTCCTCTCTTAACACTTATTTCCATACAATCATCTGTGAAACTATCTGAATGTCTATTTTATAGTACCCTATTTTGATTTTCACACGGTTGCTTGAATCGACCTATTTTGGCAAGTTTTCACAGTGACTAATGCACAACGCGTTTTCTTAGCTTCGTAATGAGACATGCAAAGCAGTAGTTCAATGTAATATCAGCTGACCGTGATAACGAAATTTTTTCATTTTAGTTTTTTGAAAGGTTTTGTTTAGTCTTCGCTTCATGGCCACTTCCTCCCCTTTCCAGACAGTGGCACTAATGACTCTTGTGTTCTTTTTCCTTCCAGAATTATTTTGATACCAGAGCAATTTTACTGATATTAAATACGTAACTTTTCTGTCGATAAAATGTTTTGATAAAATGTGCTTGAAAAATGTATGTTTATCAACTATAACTTCTGCTAATTAATTACAAAACAATGAGGATCTTTATAGGAATATATGTCGCAGTAAAAGGACGAAATTAGGAATTTCATGAAATCTCTAAGGCAGGGGTGGGGAGACTTTTACATGGCACGGTCTACTTTTAATTTTTTCAAGGTTTTGCGGTCCACCTTGTGACGTAGGTATGATGAGCAAAAAAAGCTCAACAATATTTGTATTATAACAATAATAAATACAGAATATGTGTACTTACCAACATAACTACAGTAGAAAAACTTACTCTTTTAAAAGTGCGTTTTAAGTAAAACGCAAAATACAAACATAATAATTATACCCATAAATTTAATAATATCAAATGATGCATTATCAAACAATTCACAATACATCAAAAAATAAATAATTTTCACTTAAAATTAGTTCTCGTAGCTAGTCTCTGTAGAAGACTTAGTCTTCATATTATCTGCCTCAATCTTGAATATACCTCGGTATATAATTACTAACTGCTAATCTTGCACTGGATTCTAAGTGGTCGTCTGTGAAACGAGAGTGATATGTTGTCTTAAATATATTCTTCGTTGAAAATGTAGATTCACACAGATAAGGTAGAGCGAAAGAGCGATGTTAAATGAAGTGCAGCTTTTTTAAAATTGGGGTACTTTTTTTACTTCGTCTATTAGATTCCAAAAGTTATTCCTTACAGATTACGTTCTTTTGAAGGAGAAAAGCTTCGTTTTTCTCGAGAGACAAAGAAAATATATTTTAGTTATATTTTTCACACCAACATTGCCAAATAGGTAACCCATGAATGCAACTTTTGATTCTAGTCTATAGTCTAGTAAATTCTTGAAAACGTGTCTCAAATTTGGGTAGCAGTTTTATTCACCGTGTCTCTTTTATTCACGGGTGTTTCCATTATCTTGATAACCACCTGTGTTTCTTTTAGTATTCGCGTCTGTTTTATGGGAAGGCGGTCACCCCAAAACGTCTTGGTGGTCCACCGGTCGATCGCGATTGACCTAATGCCCACCCCGGCTCTAAGGGATAGGATCAATTGACGGGAGATGTTAAAATAACGTGTCTTTTCAAGGTCATTTGCATGATGAAATTAAGTGATTTTATCAAACCCTGAACTGTTTTAGTGAAATGATTAAATGAACTAGTCAGTCCAGGGGGGAGACACCTGGGGGGGTCGAGTCCTTGTACTTCCTAAACATACAGGTAGTACTATCGATCCCCTAAATATCAATCCCATATCTTTAATAAATGACGCCATAGGATTAACATAAGGATTGATATTTTAGTGTGTAAGCAACCGAGAGAAAAGATGTTACACATAAACAAATACCAGCCAAATTTTCTAATTATTTGTTAATTAGTTTCGAATAAATAATTTGTATTTCATTAACTATTGTTGTATTACTTATTTCTACGTTTAATAATGCATCATATTTGTTAAATGAACACTTTTTAAACTCTTGACAATATTATTTCATTTCACTGAAACATGTCAAGGATTTGTTCAATTCCCTTACTTTTCTCAGGGAAATGACCTTCAAGAAACGTCATTTTAACCTCCCGCCAATTGATCATTTCCCTTAGGGATTTAATGAAATTCCTAATTCCATCGTTTTTCTGCGACATATATAATTCTATTTGCTGATTCTAAACAAATCGATTCCAAGCTCTATTATTATAAATAATATTCTGGCAGAAGAATCTCTCAAAAAAATATTACTGCAGTAATTTTGATTCTGGTTTCAGAGGTTCTATCTTTTACCCACTGGAAATCGTTTCTTTTGTGACTTGTAGCACTCTTTAAGTTCTACTAAGTGAAAAATGATTTTGGTACATTTAAAAATTTATGTAATTCTTCACTATGCTAATTTCAAGCTATGCTCTCCCAGTATTGCACACATAACAATACTGGGGGAGCATAAATGATGCATTTATTTTGAAAAAGTTATGTGGTACTTCTCCGTTTTGCCGGCGCAAGCTATAAAGTCTCCAAAAAGGATACAACCGACGCCAAACGGAATACTCGTATTCTCGCTTGTAACCTTTCAGAACTACATAATCAAAACAAGTCGTGGTCTTTTCTTATCAGTAATGTCTTTTTCATAATACATAAAAACTATTGAAAAACCAGTGAGAACTAATAGTATTTATATTTTTTTGTGTGTATATTTTGTGCATTGTCGTCTACAACGCCAACTTGGCGAGATTTGATCGGGCGGAATGGAAAAGTATTGGCTATATTTTCAAAAATGTCACACGTACACACATGAAAGATAGTATGTGAAAAAACTATAAACTCACCGAGTTTATATACACACTCTACAGATTTTCAAGATGTGCCCCTTTTGGGGACACACTCCTATACCAAATTGCGTTGATTCCATACACTTTACAGTAGGGGTGGGCAGACTTTTCCAGGGTACGGGCTACTTCTAATATTTTTAAGGTATTGAGGGCCACCCAATGGCTTAGATGTGGTTATTTGGTATTAAAATTGTATGTTTTCTTTTATTAACACACTTGTTTTCGACATTGCACCCTTCTTTTGAAATATGACAGATTACTATTTTTACTTAAAAACACAAGTAACACAAAATTGTCAAGTTAAATGCTTGAACAAGCGGAATAGCTATGAGCGATTTCTAGACCATGGAGCGTGAACGCATTCAATGCAGCTTGCAGAGAACATACATGAACCAATGAATCTTAAATCGACGTATCCACACTGCCCATTCCCGCGCCATCGCGAGAACCCAATCCTGGGGTGTAGAATGATGCCTAAATAACCAATCCCGTATTTTTGCAGGAAGAACTGATCACAAACAGTCCTTCTGACCTTCAGTCGGCGTGTAGGGAAAAATTCATTTCTGTGTCTGGCATCATAGTAACCGCTTTTTTCTCCTACGGCGGTAGCGAACGTGTTAAGTGTCATCGTTCGCTTTCAAGGAAATCATCCACACATTTATTGAATCATTTGCTTTCATTGATTCAATTTGTTACAGTCACATCGCTTGTAAAAAGTCGATTCTCCAGTCTAGCTGGAGTCGGTGTTCCAAAAAAAAAAAATTTCTTTTAGTATGCGCGTCTTAGGTCTTAGTAAAGGCGGTTACCCAAAAATGTCTTAGTTGTCTACCAGTCGATCGCGATCGACTTAATGCCCATCGCTGCTTTACAGCATAGATCTGTCAATTGTCTGCACTACGGCATTGATGCTTTATTTTGAGTTAGGATTATAGTAGGGGGGGCGTAAGTGAACAAGGTCCTTAACGTACCCTT
Source organism: Trichonephila inaurata madagascariensis (assembly GCA_019973955.1). Taxonomy (NCBI): domain Eukaryota; kingdom Metazoa; phylum Arthropoda; class Arachnida; order Araneae; family Nephilidae; genus Trichonephila; species Trichonephila inaurata. Next base: position 545,679 of record BMAV01016448.1, read on the forward strand.
GCAGGAAGAAATTGTAAGGAGTAAAACATATCTGGGAAGCCAGGGATCAGAGCTAGTTCCTTCTCACCAATACGTCTAATCTAGCTATGCAGTTCATCGTTTAGATCAGAGGTTTCCAAACTTTTTTTTGTCTCATTGACCCTTTGCCTTGTTATTCGGTTTTGGATAGACCCCTGATTAACTAATATTGAATTTTTGCAAATTTATCAACTTGAATGTCGTTTTGACAAATGCTATAGAGCTACATACTTTAAAATAATTACATTTTTTGCTGTATTGAAGTTTTGCGTTTAAAATTTAAAAAGTACATGTTAATCAAATAAAAATTGAATTAATACATGAAATAGTTGTTACATAAAATAACTAAGCAACAAACAAATGTTTTTAATGAGTGAATCCTCTATTAATGAACCTGGTGCTTTAATAAATTTTCAACATTTGGTATCAATATTGCCAGGTTTAACCTTAAATCTCCCTTGTTAGTAGAGTTAAATTTTTTTTCTTTCTTTTTTGTTTTGAGAATTGACCACCTCGCTGAAACTTCTCACTAACTAAAAATTTTCTAACGATATTCCATAATTTGCGAAAACTAACAGGCTTGTCTTTTTAAAGCTAAAATTGCTGACATCCATTTCTAGACTAGACCTTAAGATCTTCGTTAGTGACTATTCCAATCACTTCTTATTGTAACATGACACTTTATTTTTTTTCGATGTGAACATACAAATTCATTGCCTAATGTGGTATTACCATAGTCAAAGCATTCTCAAATCTAGTTTCAAAATCTGAATAAAAGGCATTTAAATGTTAAACGTGGGTTGAAACATCCTGATAGATTGTGAGAAATTGAGAAAATTCACGATCACCAGTATTATACTCCTTTATCTTAATTCTGGAAAGAAGAGCTGAAATGTCAATAAAATGTATGTGCTATCACCTTCTAATTGCAAATTAACCTCATCAAATTTAATAAATAAATCTATTAAATAGGTAAAATCTGTGTTTTCCACTTGATTAAATTTTTTTTTAAAACTAAAGCTATGATCTAGTTTAATGAGAGCCACTATCACACACGTAGACCGCCATTTATACACCTCATGAACCCCCAAATTAATTTTTAGCTGTCGTGGACCACCCCTTTTAGGTCTTCATAGACCCCTGGGGGTCGATATAGACCACTTTGGGAATCACTGGTTTAGATAGACACAAACCGGGATATATCAATGCGGGTCTGCTCTATCCTGTTGGAAGACAAAGTTCCTGAAGTCAGCGCTGAGCTACGGGAACAACCACAACTGTAACATATCGAGGCAACATTTACCAGTCACAGTTTGCTCGGCAAAGAAAAACAGCCCATACTTCTTTGTGTGTGATACTGCACAGAAAACATTCACCTTTGGCGAACCTCTTACAATTCTCGTAAATGCAATTGGATTTCCCGTACCCCCCCAGTCCCAACAGAACTTTTTATAGAAACTAGCGAGTTTGTAGTTCTTTTGATATATCTTACAGTGTGTGCTAGTAGTTCTTTTGAAAATATAATCTTTTCAAAACAAACGAATCATTTATGCTAGCCTGTTTCTCTTCTAATTCCATCCGAAATGCTATGTGTAATGCTAAATAAGTGAACGTTTTAATATCATACACGAATGTAGAACACACACTAATTGAATTTGTATATTATTATGAAATATATATGCCTTGATGCGAAGGAATGAAAATAAAGCCAATTGAAAGGCATTGGAAAGTTCATAAAGGACTCTCATGCCATTTTGCACGGCTGGAGGTATACGAATATATTTTTTTTTGTCATTACCATAATTATTTATTGATAGATATTTAGAGCTTGTATTTTAAATCAGAACTTATTAGAAAGAGAGGGACACACTTCGATATGCATTTTCATTAAAATCTAATATTTCTTAATTAGTTCTTTTTATTTTCTCTTTTTTTGCTTAAGATTAATAAAGAGTAAGAGAAAAATTGGCTTCATGTTCTTTCATTTCATTTTTTTCTATTAATTTTGTAAACTAATAGCTATCACATGTAAATTTTATGAATTAATACAGTTGTGTTGTTGTCGTGTGTTTTTATCCTGGGATACATATGAAATACGAGTGGAAGAACAGAAACATACAATACAAACAGAAGAATATAGACATTTATTACAAATGGTGATCCCAGCATATAACAGAAGGGGTGCGTTGCTTTCCATTCCAGACAGGAATCCATTACAGGCGGAAAAGTCCGACTTATTTTCCATAAGAAGTTACAACCATGCCTTACTCGGGATTCGAACCCTAATCCACTCGGTTACAAGCTGAGGGTCATAGCCACCATGCTGGCTGGGTGGCAATTAATAAAGTTATAATGTTTATTTAGCTATCGACAGTTCTCTCCATTGCTGAGCATTTTTGCTTCTTTTATTTTTTTCAAATTATATAGCCTTGACTTTTTACTAGCCACTAGAAAACTATTGCTTTAACTACCAATAGTATTTTAAATGAAAGTCGAACCACACGTGCTGAAGCAGGAATAAAGCTTTCCCGAAATGATGTCAACCCGATTTCCAATCATCCGACTGACCGCTATCTTAAAGAATCGGGTATATAACTTCTCCTAGACGTCGCTAGACTCTACTGGATATAGTCAACGAAATTATCAATAGCAATACCAATGTACAAATTTTTTTTCCACATCTGCATGAGATATTTTTCTTGAAGTGCACTGAATAAAAAATAACCTAGGTTTCCCCCATTACGTACATTATATTTTTAAGAGGTCTCCATTTTATTACTATTTTCGTAAAGTTCGTTAGTATCATTCATAAAAGGGATCAACCCTCCATTAAAAGAAGTCTATGTACGTCATTAGTATTCGGGGAAATCTTAAGAACAAATAGCCCATTTTAGCAAGTGCTATATAAATTAAAATATTACATTTCTCTTATCCTACTTTACTTTCTATATTCTTATTTATTTACTTACAGATTATAATTTTTTTTTAAAAAAAAAAGTAGGTAAAAGAAACAGTCGAAATGTTGAAATAACCCGCAATCAATATTTTTTACTCATGATAAGAATCTTCTAAAACTGTTAACTTCACAACAAAAAGTTAATATTTATTTATGTAATCGAAATTCATAACAATTCAAATGCCCCTTAACAAATTATGCTCTAAATTTTTCATTTTTTGATTAAAAGCCTCAAAAATTCTCTTTCAGAATCTCTCATATTTCGACACATCACAATCTTCTCAACGCATATATTTCTCTCCTATTCAGTCTTATAACCTACTTCATGGCATACGAGTAACCTATATTGAACCACAAAATCCAGGCTTAAAGATTTGATAAAAGTTTATCCATAATGTAATCTGTCAACAAATCTGAATGAATAAAAAGCATGTTAGGTTAAGTATGCTACGAAACTCTGAGGAATAAAAGAAGCATTATTCTATTTAGTAATTTAATATAAATAAATGAATAAAAATTAAAACATAAAAATAACAAAAGCAATAGTTGTATTAATAAAAAAAAATAATTACAGAAAAAATAATGCTTTAAGAGAAAAAAATTTTATTGAAAAGAGAAAATAATTAAAATGGAAAGTAATTAAAACATTTATTAAAAATTTAAAAATAGAATGAGAAAAATAAAAGCAGCTAAATTAAAAACAGTTTACGAGACAATACAGTTTTGACGTTAAGTACATTTTGAAAAGGCAAACAGAGTACCCTAAGCATAAGAGTACCCTAAAAAAACAAAAATATAAATTTAAAAAATTTGTCTATGACCCATACATTTGGAAAGAGCTTGCCCCAAAATTTCAGTTCTAAACCAATTAGTTTTTAAAATATTTGAAATTGTCTGAGTCTAGATTTTAGTTTCGGTTTCATTTTAAGGCCATTTTGCATTCCTAAATTGAATTAATTAAAAATATTTTTGAGTACAATCCATTTTTTTCAGCGTGTGAAATGGCTATTAACAAGTTTCATTACTAAAATAATTTCTGTTTGCTTATGTTTTGAGTTTGAGTTCTCTCATAGTTACTTAATTAAGATTGATTTCAAGACCAAAATTTATTTTTACACATCATTTATATAACTTAGAGACTTTTTAATTTGTTTTCATTAGCCTTTTTCTGTCGAGAATATGCCATTGCCAAAACGTACTCAGGTTGCTTTGAAATATAATATTTGGAAGAGATTAAATACAACTGAAAAATATATCAAGCCTTCAGCTGATACTAAACAATGAGACTCCAGAATACAAATATTGCAAAAAGAACTGAATTTTTCCTTGACGTACCAAACTACGTTATAATAAATATATTGCAGTATCACATTACAGTAGTTTAAAGTCACTCAACAAAGACTTAAACTTGCTAAACTACCCCGATTTAAAACTGAAAAAAAAATTAGATATTATTTACAAACTTGGTGATTTTTATGTAGCTTAAGTTTGTTTCATTATTATTTAGTGAATAATTATTTTTTGTTTAAAACCTTTTTTAAAAATATTTAATTAAGGTAAAGCTGAATAATCTGTCGTCGTAACAAAGACTATGAATATTATGCAAAAGCATATTTTGAATTTTAAAAAAAAATATTTTCAATCATAATTAATTAAAGTAGTGTTTTAATATAGAACACACATAAGTTGAAAAATAACTTATTAAAATTTAAGGGCTTTTCCCAGGTATTATTAGTTTTTGTTTAATGCCTTTACAATTAGTAAAAGTATTTTTCTCAGACTAAATTTTGAAGATGTAAGTGTTTTCCAATCACTAAGGCTTTTTTTCTGTTCAAGATATAGTCTTGAAATTTTTTGTACGTACTCCCAAACGTATGTTCAATAAAAGTTATTGTGGATTTAGATCTGAGATCTCTAGCTATATTTTAAAATATCTTTAAGTTAATATTTTAAAAAAAGTCGTGTTTTTTCCGGGATTAGATAAAAAAAAATTATTAAAATTCAACAAGGAAACAGATTTTCACAATTCCATACTTTTTGCTTCGAATAATCTAAGCAACAAAAAGCACTTAAAATAATTTTAAAAAATTTTAAAGTTTGGCTTTTTATAAAAGTTTTAAAAAAACTTCACAACTGTTTAATTTTTTAAAATTGCGAAATAATGGCTTGCCAAACAGACATTTTATGGTACTCTGTAGCCTTAAATTAACTAATTTTGGAAAAAGAATCACTGAAAGCATGACAATGACATTCTTCTCGACACTATTTTAAAAGGTTTTTTTTCTTATCTCATGAGCTCAGAGCATTTATTTTCGAGATATGCTCCGTTTTTTTATGTAGATCCATACATGCTCAAATCATTACCTCGAAGACGAAATCGTAAGAAACCATTAAATTATCATGTCCATCGATGAATAAGTAATGTTTAAATAAACATTGGGTTTAAATAAGCTCTCTTGATGTTATGTGTGTGTGTGTGTACGTGAGAGAGTGAGAGAGATAGTTCACAATATATTCAATGGATTGTGTTCTAAAGCAGAGGTCGCCAAAGTGGTGGTCCGCGAGAAAATTTCGTGGGTCCCCAGAAAAATGTGGAATATACTTACTCATCATGCTAAGCTATGTTTTAAAATGCATTGAAACATAATTAAATTCATAATAGTACGTAAAAAGTTATAACAACGCTACATCATAGAATAACGCCATTTCATTCATCCTTATCAAGATCTCAGTTTTGACTTTCCATAAAAAGTGAATACCCTTTTCACAATGAACAGGTGATAAAAATTCTGATTCAATTCTCTACAACTTATGTATGGGAGAAAGGCCTTTTATCTGTCACAGTCTTTAAAACACGGAATTGTTCTCAGCTTGAAATAAATGCCGTTCTCGGTTTTGGAGTAACAACATTGGATCCAAATATCCATAATCTTATTTCAAGTAAGCAGGAACATCCATCACACACTAGGAATGTATAATGCTAAAAGCTTGATATACTTAAACCATTTTTTAATTGTTTTGTTCTTGAAGAGGTTTTGTTTATTTAATTACGATTTTTTAATAAAGTTTTCAAAATTTGGTTATACAATTAATAGTTTCATTTTATTAACTAGGTACATTTTATGTGTTCTAGATCACATTTTTTTATAAATATATTTAACACTTAAAAAATCCTATTAGTGGTCCGTGGGATTTAAATTATGAATTTACTGGTCCGTGAGGTCGAAAAGTTTGGCGACAGTTATTCTAAAGGACTGTACAAGCTGACTCCTTAACACGCTAATCACCTTGTAATAATGCAGGCTTCATAATGTAGATGCGTATGAAGCGCATTGCGTCACATGCCAAGAAGCCTTAAAAGAAGGGCACAGGCAGAATTCAAAGATGTTTAGCTTATATGTTGACGATGTCTTCTTCGTGACGGGAGAAATTGAGCTTTCACGTATTTGTTTTAAAAAAATTACTGTTTTGAATTTCGTCCCTGACTTAGTTCTCCAACTATATATAAAAATCAACTTGCAAATAAGAAAAAAAAATTATTTCCGTTTTAATTTTTTTTTAAAAAAATTTCAATCAATCGATAGTATTTATAGAACATTCTAATGTTTCATCTCCATGGATATAATCAATAGCTGATGCTAACAAAAGAAAAGTTAAAAGGCAAAACTGCCGTTTTTGTTAAACTACCTGAATCAACCCCTTTGCGTGTTAAATTAAACAGTATTATTATTTGCCAAAAAAAAAAACCATATATTCTAAATAACAAAAAAAAAAAACAAAAAGAGGAAAGGAGTCTGAACGTTTGTTGTCAATTTCGATCGAAAAGAGGCTATATTTTACTAATCAATTAAATTATAGCTATTGTGCGAAACAGACTTCTGCGTAATATGTGTATAGAGCAATAACAGTTGAATAAATAATAGGGGCAATATACTGGTTACATCGATAAGGAATCATGGTTAAGGCTAAAAATATATCTTTGGAATCACAAAAAGCCAATTATTCAAGGACGGTGCTATAATATGTTATTGAGGTAACCTTCACAGTAAATAAAACTCTCGGTTGAGCTTGAAAACAGAGAGAGGCAGACAAAAATCGTTAAATTAGTAAGATTAATTTAATTTTTTTTATGAACTTGAAAATTCTTTTTTCAGTGGAGAACACAGACTGCTTTTATGGGAAGGGTTTACATTTTAATAAACACGTAGATGAGTGTGTAGGCTTTATCTCTATATTAAAAATAAAAAAAATCTTTAGGTATATGAAAGAGGTTTGGGCCCCAAACAGTGGCGTAGCTACTAATGGGATAAGCGGTGCCATGCACCGGGGCCCTCAAGCTCAGGGGGCCTCTCTGACCTTGACCACCAAACAAGCCGAATTAGCGATAATTTCTCCCACATTTAAGATATAAATACAAAAGGTTGCAACTCAATTGAAAGTTATTTCGAACTTGTAGGGAATTCCCCTTAATTCTTTCAGTTGTTTGTACAGTGTTGTGAGCTTACCTTATTCAAAAGTTTACATTATTTTCAATTTTTTTTACTTTTCTATAAACTGTTACTTGAAAATAAACTTCAGGTTCTACGAAAAAATCTTACTATATTAATTACTACATCTTAAAAAAAATCTACCATCGGTAAAAATGCAATTCCTTTATTTTTAATAGCAATATTATTCATAATAAGCTAGTTTTCTGATTCAATATTTCACAATCTACGTGCATCTGCAATATACTCTCATCCCCCCCCCCCTCCTCTGTTCTTTTGCAGAGGTCATTTTTTTAAAAAAAAATAGTTATATTAATATTATATTGTATTTTCTTGTTCCTGCATATTTTTTGTATCATTTCCTGTTTATCTTGGTGGACCATTTTGTAGCTCTAAGCCCTCTGGTGGGTGAGTTCAATCCTCCAGAGTAAATAAAGGATTCCCCAACGACGACATTTTGTAGCGTATCGCTTTTACTCGTACGTTTCTCCTTCTTTTTAACGTCAGTATATACTCGAGTGCATACGAATTGTATAGGATAAATTAGAAGACTCAAATTAAGGATAACAAAAAGTAAGAAACCCAGTCGTGCGTTTAAACGCAAACAACGCCAAGAAAGAGAAGATAGTAAACAAAAATTGCCCAAAATTGACAAATTTCTTAGCCTTTTGCGAGTACTTTTGGCCAAAGTATTTTTTTTAATAATGAAACTTATACATATATATGTAGGTAGTACGTAGCTTTGTTTGTTTTTTTATGTTCTGCAGAGCACGATAAAGAGCTGATGTTAAAGTATATATATATATATATAGCCTTGCATATTTAAAATATTCCTATATTTTCACTTCAGATAGGGCCCTTATTCTTTTTTTTTGTACCAGGGCCTTTGGATACCTAGCTACGTCACTAGCCTCAAACCTTACTCTTATGTGAACTACTTTTTTTATGGAGGAGGAATTTCATACCAAAATTCTGTTTGTATCATAGTAACTTAGAGGTTAAGATCACAATCTTAGTGGACAAGGATGAGGTGAGTGTTGTGTCTGGTAACACTTACTCGCCACCAGTGGCTGAACTCTTGAATCCGCGCATGAGCGTGAGTAGTATGTTTCTTTGTTATTGTATCAGTAGTGAAAAGAGATGTATTGAAACGCTGTATAGTAATTTTAGTCTTAGTATGTAATCTAACTTTTATTGATTAATGTTCTGTCTATTCGTGTAGTGCAGTATTACGTCCAATTAAAGAATTACTTAAAAATACATACTACCTACTTCTTTTGGATATCTATTTTCATTTCATTTGAAGACTTTGCAGCATCGCTTGAGCTCGAACCGACCTGAATTGACCTTCTGTGCATAAGGATAAGAGATGAGTAAAATTTTGCTTATTATAAGAATTATAGAACGTTTATATTTGATTTAGCAAAAGACAAAATTTATTGATTTTTTTGCGACAGGGAGCTTCAGCATGCTAAATTGTGCAGTCGAAAAACTTTCTTTCATGGAAGAGAATTTACTACCCCAAGTGCTGACCAAGTGAACCATTAACGCATGGACTTTGTCTCTATTAGCCATTGGAGTAGCTAGCCCTTAGAGGGCCCAGTATCAAAATTCCTCGAAGGCTCTTTTTTTGGGACCTCTTAACATTTTGTGATTTTTTGCTTACACATTTTGGGGCCCCTGTAGCTTGGGGCATCCATATCACTGATACGATGGTAGCTATGCCTCTGCTATATAATAGCCTTACCCTAATCCTAGAAGAACTTAAACTCAAACCCATCCATGTTAAAGAATCTTATTTAATGGTAATGGAAGAAATTTTTTTATTATTATAGTAAAATGTCACGATACGAAATCTTTAGGTCATCCAAATCACAAGAAATAAATTATGAAATGAATCAGGTACGTAGCTAAACACTCATTTTTCTTCGTCTCTAAAAAGATTCGAAAAAAAATGGTATAAATAACTACACACAAGAGAAAATTCAAACCAATAACTTACCTATGTGCTATATATTAAATTAAAGGGGTAAAAATGGTAAGAGAGAAACAGTGTTTGATCGAATTGGACGTTTTTGTGTTTATTAAATAAATTTTCATAAATAGATATAAACAGATTAAACGATACTCATTTTAATGGAGTCCAGATTATTGAGTTTGCTGTATTATTGTTATAGATAAAGGATAAAGTTATGTGTTATATAGATAAAGTATTTGAATATTCAAGTTTTTATAAGATAAAAGTCTATGTATATACAAAGAACAAATCAAAGACACAGTTATTTGAATCTCCAACAATATCGCCAGGGCAATAGAAAATGCCTCTAAGCTTAAATCAATTTATATTTGATATGCAAAACATGTACACTGGTAATTATAAATGAAGGAAATATCACACAAAAATAGCGATAACTTCAAAATAGCAATAATCACAAAAATAGCGATATTCAATATCAATAATATTTGAATATGTTGGTGAACGATATTTCATTATGCAAAATAGTGCCGATGCAGTGTAATACGTCAGTTGCGAAGTGCATAAAAATGGATCTCTCAGAACAAGGTGGCAATTGTTGCTGCGTGTCTGAGATTAGAAATATGATTTAACGTAACTGTAACAATGTCCTCCAGGTATCATTTGACCAAAGAAATGCGATGGTGAGCTATTGGCAAACTACAGGCAGGACAAAGTCAGATAGAAGTGGCTAGACGGCCGAATGTGAATCCGTCTGTGACTTATAGACTTTGGAAACAATTTCTAACCATGGCTTCAGCATCCAGGAGGTTCAGCCAAGGACGGCCCCGCGCTACAACTAGTGCCAATGCTCCATATTTGTCATTTTGCGCATGAAGGAATGAAACAGCAAATCCAGCAGAACTCAGATCCTCTCTCGCTGCAAGCTCCGGAAAATTGCATCAAGATCAACCATGCTTCGAAAGCTTCACGAAAGTAGTTTTTATCGAGGTGACCAGCCATTTGCTTCATACTCACTTCACGCTATAGGCGTGAATGTTTGTAATGTGTACATCAGCATGCCCACTGGCACATGATCAATGGAAGACTGTTCTCTTTACGGATGAGACCAGGTTTAACCTCGAAAGCGATTCGAAAGGTATTTTAATTTGGAGAGCACCGGAAACTCGTTTTCATCCATGACACACATTCGTGAAAGTGATGCATACGGATCAGGCAGTGTCTGTGTTTGGGATGGTATCTCTTTGGGTGGAAGCACGGACCTCCATGTCTTTTCTCGTGGAAATGTTGATAATCACACCTATAGAGATGACATCCTGGATGCTTATGTATGCCCTTATGCCGGAGCAACAAATGATGCTTTGGAGTTACACAATGCGAGCCCACACTGGACTCGTATCGTGGACACTTATCTTGAGCAGAAAACAATTTAGCTCGTGCAGTAGCCAGCTTGATCACCTGACCTTAACCTTATCAAGCATGTTTGGGATGCGCTAGGACAACTTGTAGCTGCTCTCATTTCTCCACCTAAGATCCCAGGCACGCTTTCAAATGCATTGGAAAGCAATGACTTGCTTTTCCTACAAATTAATAGACAGCATAATTGAGAGCATCATACATCGTTGCATGTGCAAAATTGCTTCTCGGAGGGGGGGGGGGGGATACCTCATATTAAAGGTACTTTTCCTGTACGAAACTGACACATTCGACTTGTTCATTGTATACATATGCTAATCTGTCTGCATAATGTCTGGTGATTTCTGTTTGTGCTATTTATACCTTCCTATGTGTTGTATAATGTGTATAAGTTTCATTTAAGTCTACGCATAATTTTTTTGAACCATCGTCATTTTTTGTGATTTTTCCTTAATTTATGTTATAACCAATGTAGTTAGCTAGTAAATATACAAGGTATTCGTTAGTAGTTTAAAATTTAATGTTAATTGTACTATGCAAGTACTATTTATATATAATATATGATTGCCAGTGACTCGATATATATATGTTCCAATCATCAAGATTTAAAAAAGTTAATATCCCTTAAAGGCCCAACTCGCCCGATCGTGCGGGTTTGTAAGGGTTAGACATTCTTATCCCTTTAAGACTCAACATATTTTTATCTTTTAATGTTACATTCTTCTGGTTATTAACACTATACTCACCCTAATGACACTGGAGAAAATAATAAGAAAATTTTTTGCGCCACTCCCCTCTGGAACGTGGAATGTTCCAGTACGAACATGCGGGCTGGGTTCTTAAAGGTTTATAGCAGTGGTTCCCAAGCCTTTTCACCTCATGGAACCTCCTAGAACTTGAAGGTGCTTTCGTGGAACCCCATTTCATGTACATACTTCGAAGAATATATATCAAAATAATATTTAAAGCACATCAACATGTTATGAGCACTTTATGTAAAGGCAATTCAAAAAAGTATTGCATTTATTATTGAAAAACTAATCTAATTTTTTTTAACATAATTTTACTCATTAATGATATTAATTTGTGATACAAGTGTCACCTACCCATGTATTAAATTTAGTAACCGGGATATGTGCTTACTTTTTTTCACACAAACTGTCGAAGTCTAGGACTATTGAGATTAAATGCAATAGCATTATTATTCAGAGTTTAATTTGTTTTATACTTTGTTTTTGTAGCCACTCTCGTTGAGAAATATATTTTACTTAAACACAATGCTCTGAATGACATTAAAATATTTATGAGGTGAATGAGATTAAATGTATGAGAAAACCCGTATTTTTCGTGTGAATTTTCAAAATTTAGATGCTGTTCTTGTTAGATTTAGATTATAACATCAAATCTGTTGATATTTTGATAAGTTGTTTTTCCTCCTTCATTATAGGTGCTTTTAAGACAAATACAAAAAGGTAAATTTTCCATTAGAAAACTATTTAGTTTTGCAAGGCATTTTGTTAACTAACCAGTAAAAATGATCTCGGGGAACTCGAGATAGTAAACAATAGAATATTCTCAATCTAGTAGGAAGTATATATATGTCAGGTTTGAAAAGCTTAGCTTTAAAATTAAGTAAGTAATAAAAGAAAATATAGAGCGAACTCTTTACCATCGCGTAAGTATTTGTGGGTAAATAAGCCTATTTAAAGGTAGAGCGAGCGCTGACGAAGGAGAACACATACTCGAAAAGGCTTAGCTTGTGACTTCTAGCCGAATTATTGTCTTTTGTTGTACTCGGTTGAGCGCCAAAGAGCCGCCATGTTGGATTTTATGTGATTGAAGCAAAATAAAGACGTTATTATAGAAATGATACCCTCCTCATTTTACTAGCAGGCCTGGGGCCTGACATATATATATCTATATATATAAAGCGTTTTAATATTAATTTATTATATAATAAAAGTTTAAAAAAAGTGTTGCATGATGAAGTTCTATATAAATAAAAAATTTTAGTTTTAATGAGTAGGACGAGTTATAGATACTTGTAACTATATAAATTTGATAGAGAACGTGAATCCATTTTGAATACATATTTATTTCTTCTCGATTTTTTAAATGTGACCTTTTGAACCCCTGGGTATGCCTCATGGAACCCCATTGTTCCGCGGAACACAGTTTGGGAACCACTGGGTTATAGAGTAATTGAAAAGGATCTTTTGTGCATGTGTAGATATGAATGAGATAATAAAGCATTAGATTTATACAAATGCTACACAAGAAACAATTTAACTGAATCAAGATAGACTTTTTCTTGATTAGTGAAATCGGCCGCTCAACTGTTATACAAAATCCTGCATTTTTTGCCACGTGGTATTTATCTGTTATATGTGTCCAACTTTTTCATTAAAAAAAATACTCCTTTGAATTCAAAAGTGAATGAATGTACAAGCTGTTATAGTTTTGTGGAAGTTGCTATATGTGTGGATATTTTTATTTAATAACTGAAGTATAAAGGATGAAAAAAATTCGAAATTCTATTGACAAAATGAAGTGACAAACGAAAATGCGAGCAAAGTAACAATAAAAAAATATTCAGCTTTCTAAATTTAATTTACTGCAAAAAAAATTAATATTTATTCATTTTATTATTGTTTAGTTTTAAAGTTGCTACCTCATATAATAAATATAAGTGTTATCGTAGTTATTTCTATGACATTTTTTTTTTTTTTTACCATTCAACTTGTTTTGAGGTGGATTGTTTATATTTTTTCTTAAAATTCGGCTTATTTTACCACATCGTTTTCCAATGAGAATCTAATTACGGGTCTCATGGTTATAATAACATTTACTGTATTTCATTTAACTGTTGACTAGTGGTGGGATTCAAACAATTATACACACAACTGGTTCGCTGAACAAGCAAACAATAAAACATCTCATTACAGAGAGAACCCTGTTTATACACCCCGAAGCAGTTCGTCGAACTTCACGAAAATTTAAGATATCCGCACCACTGAATGATCACTATCTGTGTGCGGTTGAATTCAACCTCTGACAATGATTTAAATCTGTCTTCATTAAACGCGCGCGCGCGTACGAAAGGCAGAATTAAAAGCGGAACACATTTTCAGACAGAAAAAATCTCAAGTTTTACAAAAAGGTATATTTATTCAAGAGCATCTAGTTTTAAAATGCTTCTTGTTTTTAAAATGTTCTATAAATATAGACAATTTTTCGTTTTAACATGCATTAGGATAGCTGTTTAGCATTGCGGTACTGGACAAAAAAAATTGTGTGGGTGCTTATGACCATACGACACAGAAGTGAAAAATTCTAATTTATTCTGGGCAATAGAATCCAATTGTTCGGATGTACTACATTTTCTTTTACGACATTTTCGCATAAGGATGTTAAGTACTTTTTTTTCGTACCCATTTATTGGTGGATATGTTTTTTTCATCCATTTTCTGTGTGTAAATGGCAATGTTTAAATAATTATTCATTCTTACTTATTTATATATGAGTATATACAATTTAACGGTCAATTAGTCTGATTTAAGAAACTTTATATATGTAAATTACTTATGTAGATTATATTTATATAATACATATGTTTACATGGTACTTACTATCTCAACAGCGCCAACGTTCAAGATAGCTCGCCAAGGTGGCAGCCCTGATTTCTCATGTGTTGAACGCACTTAATTGGCAACCATCTGCTTCCTTTCATATAATGCCACCAATATCGTTGCGATGATACGTAAGTTCGCTTATATCCTTACTTAATATTATAAATGTGAAAGTTTGTGTGGATGTTTGGTACTCTTTCACGCGCAAAAACAACTGAATGGATTTTAATGAAACTTTACAATAATATAGCTTATACATCAGAATAGGCTATAATTTATAAAGATATTGTGAGAAGTGTCCAAAATATAACGATAATTGTCAAGAAAGTAGGAAAAAATTCTGTCGTCTGTAAAAAGCCCGCGACAGCATATGTCTTTTACGTGTGAAGCAAAACTTTGCATTTTGTTTTGTCTACGTCAGACGCCAGGAACTGCGGAAGCTTGAACAGGCGGAGTGTGAGGCTGTGATTACAATTTTAACATAAAATAAATACAACAAAAAGTAATATTAACGTGTTACACTTCCACAGATATAAATTATTAATATTATTTTAAGCGTCCATTACACAAGATTTGTAACAATGCGCTACTTTTGCTGAGCGGAGATCAGCTTAGGAAGGTGTTTTCAAAAATCGACCCACAAAAGAGTTACAGGGAATTATAGATAAAAAAAAATCCTTTAGATCTACAGACTTAAAATTTAACAAATATGGGTTTTTTTGTTCAGCTGAGACATGCGAAAAGCTTTTTTTTTGTTGAATTTGCAATTCACGTAAAATTAACCCATTAAAAACTTCTTTTTCCTTCAATCTGTATTGTTTAATTTTTTAATTTACCCATGCGAAGAGCGGGTATACCAGCTAGTGTTTAAATAAAGAAAATAAAACTTCATGGGAAAAAATATGCTTAAATTTTTTTACTTTAAAAAAAAAAAAAAAAAAAAAAAACAAGCGCCTAAAAAGCTTTTAATTCAAAACTAAGAGAGCGCGTAACCGACCCGAGCCCGATTGCCAATTGGAGCCGCGTAAATCAGATTGAGCGTAATGCTGCCGAACCTGACACTTAATTTAGATTCACTCTTTAGCAAAGCGTGCCTAAAGAAGTTATTACTTCAAAAATGGATTAATTCAGATCAAAATGAAAAGAATAGTACATGCTACTTTCTACAGAATAGAGAAACCTGATATGAAAGCAAGAGCATTTTTATATATGAAAATATTTTCCAAGAATTCGGGGCCCCCCCCCCCCCCATTCTTTAACCTTACTCGAAGACGACCCTATTTTTAGTAAACTTTTTCCAATGACCAAATACTCATATATTGATCAAGCTGTGTACATAATTATGAAAAAAAAATTGTAATCGTTAAGAGTATTCAAAATCGATGAATCTCATTTTCAGATTTCATTTTATTAAAAAGTGAATATCAAATAAATTATAGCTTGAAAAAACTAAAAAACCACGCTTTTATGTTTAGTTTAACTATAACGTCATTGTGGGGTAAGAACGGGAGATGCTCTATATCAGGGATGGCGAACCAATGGCACGCGACACAATATTTAGGGCACGCCACCGATCGAAACGGTTTGTACTTCAGTTCAAAATAACGAAGTTTACATTGAAGTATTACGATAAACACGAGTGATTTGTAGCGGTGTGGCGGGGAGCACACTCGTTTGTTATTGTCTTGCCTTGGTTACCCCGTGGACTGCAATTGCTTATGATGCGAAGTTTGTCTAGCATTTATTCATCGACGAATGAATCTTAAATGCATTATTTTTTAGAATCTGGAATACACATTGGCATTGTATCAGTGCGTCGATACGGCCTGGTTTACAAAATGTAGGATCAGCCAACTAAAGGAAATCTGGAACAGCTAAGTTTGTAATATTTCGTGTGAAAGAAGGTGTGAAGTCAATGATATTTTTCACTGAAAAAAGCTCAGTATTCTCTCGGAAACTTGCAGCAGTATTAGACACAAAAGTACACTTTTTGAATTGAAGAGTTTGTGAGAAATTATTTAATCCGGCAACCCCTCTGAATCAATTCTCGGCTGTTTTGGTAAAATGAAGCAATTCACATGTTTAATTCCACAGATCCGACAAGAGAATTTAGAAAACAAACTTTAATTATGAGTTAAGCCTTTAGAACAGTGCTTATCAAACTTTACATATTTGAGACCCAATTTTGAGACAATTTTCCTCGCACCCCCCTTATACAACAACAATGTATTGAATGCAATATAATAATATACTTCGACGATAAAACTACAATGCGGCTTTAGTATTATAAACTGCACATATTACTAATATATGTTTGTGTTATATTTCGTATATGAGAGAGAGAGAGAGAGAGACAAAACCCCATGGAAGTCACTAGTAATTATTAAACTGGCTTTTAATTTATATATAGTATTAATAAATCAATTATTTAATACATTTTGGAGCACTAATACATTTATAAGTATCTTATATCAGTGTAAATACGTATTTTATTTTTTTCATGTCAGAATGTATTTTATTTTGCTTCCTTTCGGTAAATTAATAATTATTTTAAATCTTTTATTTTAGACTTTTCGATATGCTCGCCCTCCCCACGTAGGGTTATTATGCTTTCCCTCAAAGGGGAGCGCCCCACAATTTGAGAAACGCTGGGTTAGAACATAATTTTTTTTCTCATACACGAGTCTTTTTTTTTTATTATTATTTCTGGAAAAACTAGACAATATTGTTTATATTAGAGTAAGAAATAGTTGATGCAAACGTTTTCGATTTTACAGAGTTGTAAGTTAATCTTTTAGTCGCCAAATCTGGAAATGGTATATGCAATTAGTCGCCAAATCTGGAAACGGTATAATGAATTAGTCGCCAAATCTCGAAATCCTTATTCTTGAAGATCCTGATCAGGACAATAAAACAAAATTATGAAATTATTATACTGTCATCAGTCCTTGACAAGTGTGCAAAATTTCGAATTAATCTGACCTTTTAAAATGGGTAAAACTCGAGTTCAAAGATTCCGTTACATACCAGTGAAACTTATAAAAGCGTGTTAAAAATGCGTGAGATTCTCTCTCTTCGAGATTAGGATTTAAAAATTAGAATCAGAGAATATCATTAAAAACTAGAATAAGATATTTTTATTGAAAAACAGAATTAGAATTTGTGTTAATACGGAATTACTTACCGGTTTTTCTGAAATATCTAGAAATTGTTTTATTCACTTATTATTTGCTATAAACTGGCGATCTTTTGTAACGTCAGAACCAAAATTGTTCCTAGCAACAATCTAAATATTATTCGAGATCCTTATATACATTTTTCTAAATAAAAATCTCAAAGTAATGTTATATAACAAGAAGTAACACTAATTTTTTTCGTTAAATAAAATGAAGGGGAAATAACTGTGTGTAATATATATATTGTTAGTTTCTCCCCCTCCTGCTGTCATACTAACGTCCATTCTTTTTTAAATATTTTATTTACTTAATACTTCGCTATTTATTTATTTGAATGATATTTGAAAACATATTTTATATTTTTACCTGTTTTGAATTCAGGGAAATCGCTAATAAAATTTCCAAATCATTCTCTTTATAGAAATCTAAAGAAATTTTCATAAATTTAAAATACAAAATAATGCCTTTTTCTTGTGAGTAGTGGATGAACTAAACCGGGGGTGGGTAGACTTTTTCAGGGTACTGGCTACATCTAATATTTTTAAAGTGTTGCGGTCCACCCAATGGCTTAGGTGTGACCATTTGGTATTAAAATTGTATGTTTTCTTTTATTTATTTATTTATTTATTTTTTTTTTTTTGTTTTCGACATTGCATCCCTCTTTTGAAATATGACAGATTACTATTTTTACTATAAAAACACAAGTAACACAAAATTGTCAAGTTGAATTGTGAGACCCCGCGGCCCGGGGTAATCATCTCCTCATCCACACGACCTAGATTTGTAGGAATAAATGAATGATCATCCAAATTCTCCAAAATAAATTCAATTTATTATTATCTATATATATATTGATCACAACGCAGCACAAGTCTTACCAGAGGGATATGATCAGGAGTGATACTACGTAATTATCAATTCTAAGTAAATAGCCCCTGAAATCCTAATCACTATCTTTGTGAGAAATTATGAGAATTTTTATCTACTCTAGATTTCTTAAGGTATCCGACTACGTTCGGAACCGGGATTTTAAAAAAGCGCATAAATGGATAATTTTCATGATATTTAGTGTCACTTAGATTATAATACATGTATAAAATGGTTTTAAGAACATTTTGACAAAAAAATATTTAAATTCAATATTTCGGAAAAAAATTTACTTAGAATATCCTTTTTTCAAAATGTTCTCCTTTTGTGAAAAATGCTTCTATTATAATAATAATATTTTGCCTGTATATAGCTCAGACCTCTGTACAGAGGCTCAACTATGATTTTCGAAAAATTTTCATTATTTTCAGAGTTACAACTCATTGAAATAATGATCGGCGTTTTTTTCTTAAAATGTCTCCCCTCTGTTGTCGTAAAACATGGATAAATCCACTTTTAACTTATATATTTCAAAAAT
>BMAV01016448.1:564840-576640 GCA_019973955.1 Trichonephila inaurata madagascariensis
TGAAAATGGGTCATTCTATGTTCATTTTTTTTTTTTGTCAAAATATTGTACTTAAATAATTTTTTATTGTAATACTATTCTTAAAACAATTTTATATACATTTTCTAATCTAAGTGACGCTAAATATCATAAATATTATCCATATATACGCTTTTGCAAAATCACGGTTCCGAACGTAGTCGGATACCTTAATAAGCTAAAGTCTGTTATATAATTACACTTCTATAATTAATTTCTTACCAATATCTCACGGTGATCAGCTTCTCAGCTTTCTGTCTCGTCTTGTATTCTATTCTTCTACTGTTATTCTTCCCTTCTATTACTATCCGACTTCTATTCTACTATCCGGCTTCTATCCAACTACTATCCGACTTATATCTTTCTTCTATTCAACTAACACGCGAATGCTAAAGCTCCCTTATATATCTATTCCCTAATCTGCATATCGCGGTTTCTTATTGAGAGCATTGGATTGAAATAATGCCATTCTGGTCCCAAAAATTCCCCCAAGAGGATTAGTGAGAAGGCGCGATAAAGCCCCGTCACAGAATGTTTGAACAACTATCATTGACTTCTAAACCGTGGACGTATTCAATGCAGCTTGCAGAGAACATACCTGAAACGATGAATCTGAAACCGACGTACGCACGCTATCCATTTTCGCGCTATCGCGAGAACCCAATCCCGGGGTGTAAGATGATGTCTAAATAGCCAATCCCGTGTTATCGCGGGAAGAACAGATCATCATCCTAACCTTCAGTCGGCGCGTGGCGAAAAATTCATTTCTGCGGCTGGCATCTCAATAATCGCATTTTTCTCCTACAGCACCACGAAAGTGTTAAGCGTCATCGTTCGCGTCCAATGTAAGTACAAGTGTCATCCACACATTTATTGAATCATTTGCTTAAGTAAATACAGAGTCGCATCGCTTGTGAAAAGCCGATTCTCCAATCTAGCTAGAGTCGGTGTTCTATAATTATATTTCTTTTAGTGCACGCGTCTTAGGTCTTAGTAAAGGCGGTTACGCCAAAATGCCTTGGCGGTCGACTAGTCGATCGCGATCTACTTAATGTCTATCAATGAACAAAATAGTGCTTTTGATGAAATGAGGTTTGAGTAACCTCCTTGATTAAAACTTATCTAAACTTGAAAGCTACAATTTTTTTTTTTTTTTTAAGTTCTAGATTACTTTGCTTTAAACATTTAAGCAGAAGAGAAGAAAGAAGTAAAAAAAAATAATAATAGTAGTAGTTTAAAAAATATTTTTTCATAATTTATACCCAGTACATAATTTATTTATACAAATCCAGTCAACGAAATATAATACTTAAACATTACGCTAATTTGAAAATATTATCTATGAAAACAAAATTGTTGTTTTAAAATAATTTTATGTAATCAATCACATACATGTTAATTTAGAATAAAATTTTTAAAACGTATAAAAAAAAAAGGAAACGTTATTTCGCTTAAACATATTTTTTTTAATTGAAATTTTAATCAAAGGAATAAATTACTCGCATAACTAAAAAAGTATAATTTCAAAAAAACGCTTTACTACTTCTTTCATCAAAAATTTTCTGGTTTAAATGTTTACAGTACTCATGTATTGATTAAAATCAAAATAAACTAGCCTATCACATTTTCCAAGTTGATAAAAGAGCTTAGCTGTACAAAATTTTGCGAATATCATCTGCTAAAGTATGTGAGTTCATCTTTTATTTATTTTATACCTAAATAACAGATGTCCGTAGTTCGAATCTACGCGCTTCCGAATCTTCCTTCAGATAAATATTTATTTGACTTGCATATATTGAGGTTGATAACATCAAAGCTGAGGACTCGATAACATTTGTAAATATTTTAAATTCGGGAAATCAAATCGTTTGGCCTTTTTGTGCTGCGCGAGAGAGAGATATAAAGTAATGCTCTCTTAATGAAGATTTTTGAAGCTGTACTGAAAACGTTTTCCGTACATTCACATAAAAACATTAAAATTCTACTTCGGGAATTCTTTTTTATTCTCAAAATAATATAGAAAAATGTAAATAGTCATCAATCTAAGCTCCCATTGAATTGTGTTATTAAAATCATATGAAAAACCCTCAAATAAAAGCTGTTTCGCGTCATTTCATTTTTATTTTATTTTTATCACACTGTGAATGAAGACTATGAATATGTATTATTAGAGTTCTTTTAACTGTTAAAGATAAAAAAAATAATAAAAATAAAAGAGTCGGAACTTTGGGCAAATTGACTAGGAAATAAATTATAGTTTTAAAAAACCTAAAAAACACTCTTTTACAGTGAATCGAACTAAAAAGTTAAAAAAAAAAAATTCTTAATGTAAGAATAAAATCATTAACGAGAAAATTAATGTCATTGGGGTAAAAGCGTGGGGTGCTTTATATTAATTGTTATAATTTCTTACTAGTTCAATTCCGAAATGCTGAGTTAGTGTAAAAATGTAGTACAAAGCATCCAATGCTTTTAACCCGATGGCATTAATTTTCTTGTTAATCATTTTATTTTTACTTTAAGAATTATTTTTTTTACTTCCTAGTTCGATTCACTATAAAAGCGTGTTTTTTAGTTTTTTTAAGCTATAATTTATTTTTCATTTTTTAGTTCGATCTACAATAAAAGCCAATTTTTTTAATTTTTAAAACTATCATTTATTCTTTGTTGAATTTATCCTTGAGTTTTTGATATTTGGAGCCGGAATTATGTGGCTGCTGGAATTATTCTTGCTCTCTTCAATGGATATTAATTGATGGGTCTGAAGGGTATTTATGCTCTCCGTTTACGGGGCCTCGAATGAGTCCGATATCGTTATATTTCAAAGATTCCGTCTCTATAGATACAGGTCTAACTAATAAAAGCGTGTTAAGAAGAAATATTAAATGTCAATCGCATTATATCACCTTTTAAACGTATTGCTTTAATATTAATTCGTATCATCACTTCTAAACATATTGCTTTATCGAAATAAAAAAAATATTTAGCAGTTAGAACATAAATTTACGACTTTTTAAACGTATTGCTATAATGTTAATTCGTATTATCACTTCTAAACGTATTGCTTCATAAAAATTAAAATTATTTAGCAGTTAGAACGTAAATTATTCACATGCACGAGTCTTTTTTTTATTTCCATTTTCAGAAAAACTACGCCCTACCCTTTTTGACATAAAGAACAATTTTTTTGTTTTATTTGTATTAACCACAAGTCTATTTTCAGTCTTAGGATTGCACCTTAATCTTTTAATTCCTAAATTTGGAATCAGTCCCCAAATCTGGAAACTATATAATGAATTAGTCGCCAAATCTCGAAATTCTTAAAATCCTTATTTTTGAGGATCCTGAACAAAATTATGAAGTTATTGTGTAAAATTTCGAATTAATCTGACCTTTTAAACTGGGTAAAAATCGAGTTCAAAGATTCCATTACATACAAGTGAAACTTATAAAAGCGTGTTAAAAAAAAGGGATTACTTGTGTTTTTATTCTTTCAAATAAAATTTTTTTAAAAAAATGTGCATATTTAATACATAAATGATAGAGAAATCATTTGTACAATTAAAAAGAATTCTTATTCCAAGAAATTTACCATATTCATGTATCCAAAAATTAATCATTTTTGACTTAAAGTTGTTGTTCATCTACTATTTTAAAATGGAACATAAAAATTCGATATTTATAGGTTTGTTTTTTGAATATTAACAGAATATATTTTGTAAATAACTAAAGATATTTAAGACAGAGAATTTTTATATAAATTGTATTCGCAAGTCTCCATTTCATTTTTAACCTTTTTTACCTCTTAGCTTAACCTTTTTGCCCAGAATGTTCAAAAAAATATATATATACATTTTTTTATTGCTTATAACAAAGCATAATACGTAACAAAATGCGAAAATGAAAAAAAAAATTGTTTTAACTTTGAGTTCTAAAGTTTTCATGCCATTTTTTATTTTTATTTTATAATTGTGGAACACAAAAACCCTTAAATGTTTGCTTTCTATAAGTACACTCTGCATGCAATGAAGAATGTGCTTCAAATATCTTAAAAGAATTTCTCTCTACTTAAAAAAAAAATTTCACATGTTCGTTCCTCTTTTTCAAGTGGCTGAATATTTTGTATGTGTAAGTACACTCAATTTAAAGAATGGTTCTATACTAAGTCTTACATCCCAATAGGAACAGAGATAATATCAGCTTTTTTGGATTATCTTTCCATTTTTATTTCTTTTCAAGCAACAAATTGCAAATTGCTTTGCCAATCCCTGTTCTTTATCGAATATTATCAAGAATCTAAATTCCTGCCTGAAATGAAACATCTCCACCTTCAAACAATGAAAATCTCTATATTGAGAATTATTTCAGTACCATGGACGAATATTACATCTCTTAAAAACACTAGCACTAATAATTTCACAATAAGAATTGAAAATATGGGCAAATCAAAGAGATAGAAAGAAGAAAATATTAGTGCCCGTACAGCGTACATGCAAACCAGTTGCTAGCAGCTTTTGGTAGCCCGTTCGGTGTATGGGCAAACTAATTAAAGAATTAATTAAAAAATTTTAATTTGGAATTTTAACGTTAAGAGTTGTTTGTTGAAGATATGTGTTACAACAAAACTCTACTTTAATAAACAATTTTTAGTCTTAATAAAACTTCCATCTAAAATTTATTTTTATGTTTTTTTCCCTTATTATAAACCGGACATTTTATTTCATCGCTTTGTTATACACTATCATTCCTTGCTATAAAAATCATTAATGATTTAGCTATAAAATGTTATGACTCTTATGTGTTTTTAGAGTTGAATAATTTTTTAATATTAAAAATTGTTGAAGTAAAATTTTTTTTGCACGATCGATTACTGATAAAAAAGTTTTTAATCAAACCCATGCATAAAACAAATGATTATTCAAGGAATGTTGCTTTCAGAGATTCCGGGGAGGTGTTAAGTTTAAATACAAAAAAATTAAATTTAAAGATATCATTGCATCTAAAAAAACAGTTAAATATGAGATAACAGACTTAGTAATTATAACCTGATTATACTTGAATAAGGGAGAAATACCTTGGAATAATTATTATTTCAGTTTATTATTATTATTATTATTTCAAATAATATTCAATATAATTTCAATATAATTATTATTTCAAAGACGTCATAGTATCATTACCTCAGTTTTTATAAGGATGGTTCAAGTGAAACATAGACAAAGCCAAAATTAAGAGGCTAGAAAGACTGTCTTGAAGACAGAAATTTATCAAAATAAGTTTTATTTTACTAATTTATTATTGAAATCTTCGTTAAATCCTTACAATTATTAAGCTGTGTTAGATGACGCTTCATTAGATGGCGTTGTGTCGCCTGTAAGCATCCTAGCATTCTTGAAAACGGAAATATTCCTTTGGAAAGAGCCAACATGGCGGTGGTAACAAAGTTGGCGTGCTATTGCCTGTGGTGATACGTTAAATGTTACTTTTTACTACATCTTCATGTTTTGTGTATGGCTCGTGTTGTGTTCTTGTGATGATTTGTGGTGCAAAATAAAAAATGAATTCTTCCACATAGTCGACAAAAAAGTAAACACGTGACTAATTGAGCTGCTACATGCGCATGCTAAAGTTGACCCTCAATGTCATTGCCCGTTAATTTCAAATTCACACGTATTTCATTACATTATTTAAGTTATGGCAGTGCTTCTCAAACTTTCACTGTTTGCGACCCAATATTCAATCATAATTTTCATCGCTCCCCCCTTCCATACAATAATAATGTATTGAATTCAATAACACTATACTTTGACTCTAAAGCTATAACACGACTTCAACCTCAAGTACCACCGACGTATATGAACGTCTCGCTCAACCAAAACGATAATTGCCCCAGACGTATATATACGTCTTTCCGAAGTGCGATCTTTTCTGTGCACTGCTATCCATAAAATTATTCCGAAGGCCTTGGAATACAATAAAAGAACATTGACGGTGTTTGCGAAGGATTTACTTAATTCATGGGATTTGTTTATTTATTCATTTTCTCCCCCCCCCCCTCACATATATATCACATACGCGTGCCTTCGTGGAAAATGGTGGCATTGGGGAGGAATCTAAGTAACTTTTAAGTGGCAGTTAAGGGATTAATTATAAACCGTACAAATTATCAAGATATAAGTGTTCATTTTTGTATTTAATTGTTTGTATGACATACCCATGGGGTCACTTGTAACTTTTAAACTTGTTCTTTACTTAGTATTGTTAAATTAACTATAAAATATATGGTGCAGAGTACTGATACATTTATAAGTGTATTATATCAGTGTAAATGTGTATTTTATCTTTTATTATGTCAGAATGTATTTTATTTGCTTACTCTTTCCATAAATTAATAATTTTCTTAAATAATCTTTTGTTTTCGACTTTTTAAAATGCTCGCACCCCCCTCGTAGAGTTATCATGCCCCCTAGAGGGGGCGCGCCCCACAGTTTGAGAATCGCTAAGTTATGGTATTGTAATTTGGAACATTAATGAAGAATCTGTAGCTTCTCTCGCTCTTTCTCACTAATATTTTATTCTTACACTTAAACTTGTCCGTCAATTTCAGAAAGCACACATCCTCAATTGCGTTATTTAAACTATGATGTAATTTTGAACATTAAGGAATGGGGTCTGTAGTTTCCCTCTAGGCTTATATTCTTAAAGTTAGACTTGTCCATCAATTTCAAAATGCACCCATGTACAATTGCGTTATTTACATTATGGTGTAATTTGGAACATTAAGGAATATGATCTATAGTTTGTCTCTCACACACACACGCACTATTATTTTATTCTTAAAGTTACATTGCCCCATAAAATTCAAATCACCCTACTTCAATTTAAATTATGGCCGCGGTAGCCGAGTGGTATAGGTATCGGAGCGTGGCTTGCCTTGTCACGAGTTCGAGTCCCGCACCACTAAAGACCCGCCGTGTAGGGCAGCGATGCACGTTAAATCTGTCGAGAGCTGAAACGGCCTTCCG
Source organism: Trichonephila inaurata madagascariensis (assembly GCA_019973955.1). Taxonomy (NCBI): domain Eukaryota; kingdom Metazoa; phylum Arthropoda; class Arachnida; order Araneae; family Nephilidae; genus Trichonephila; species Trichonephila inaurata. Next base: position 571,884 of record BMAV01016448.1, read on the forward strand.
TTGGTGTGGTGTGGTAGTTAGGAGAGGGGGGTGCCAGCTCAGATGTCGTCCACGCCACTTGACCATGGTTCAAAATTACGTGGTCCGTCGCCAAAAGCCCTCGTGTCGCTGAACAATGCGACGTTAATATTCAATCAATAATTTAAATTATAACGTAATTTGGAGCAATAAGGAAAGGTCTGAACTTTCGAGTTATAGAAATCCGATTAATACGAGAATAAGTTGAGTTTTTGGATTTTAAAGAAATTCAATAATTGTCATATAGAAAAACACAGAAATACTTGTACATTATCGTAAAGTGATGCCTCAAAATTGAGGCCATGTTTCGGCAAAAAAAAAAAAAAAATTCTATGTGATGCAACATAATCTGGACTGTCCCGATGGAAAAATTTGATTTCAAAACTGTAAGCTTAGTTGCTTACTTGCCAAACATTACAACATGGAATCAAAAAATACAAACAAAGTATCGTTTTAAAATAAGAAGATATTTTAAAATTTCTTCCTTGATTATGAAGACGAATTCAAAAGACAAGTTTGAAAAGAGAATGTAACTATTAAAAATTACCCCTTGCATCTGCAGCTATCAAGAACAAGGTGATTGATTGATTGAATATTAATGTCGCACTGTTCAGCGACACGAGGGCTTTTGGCGACGGACCACGTAATTTTGAAACATGGTCAAGTGACGTGGACAACATCTGAGTTGGCACCACCCCTCTCCTAACTACCACACCACACCAACGGAAGGACGTGTCAGCTCTCGACAGATTTAACGTGCATCGCTGCCCTACACGGCGGGTCTTTAGTGGTACGGGACTCGAACTCGTGACAAGGCAAGCCACGATCCGATACCCATACCACTCGGCTACCGCGGCCAAGAAAGAACAAGGTGATGATAAGTCAAAAAAGTGTAAAGTTGATCAATAAAATTTTCTAAAGTGATCTACCAAAATGATCTAAAAATTGCATTGTGTAATAATAAACATTAAATAATAACACCCACAGTTCTGTATTTTGATATCGGTTTTCCTTAACATTGCAATAAACTAAATATTATCCCCAAAATTTTTGTATGTTATTAAAAAATGAACTCTAAGTAATTCATAACTCAAAAAAAAAAATTTATTTTTTTTTAAATATTTAAGTGTATTTGAGAATAACTTAAAAGTTTTGGAATATTCTTGAAAAGTGTTCTTATATTTAAGGGATGAATTTAAAAATAAAAAAATGAGGGTAAACACCGAAAAATATATAAATACACATTTCTTTAAATTGGTGACTATGGTCAAGGCTTTTGTGCAGTTAACTATGCCTGGAATATATCAGACAAAAAATGGCGAATCACCAAACTCCGTGCCATAAAAAAAAATCATTTGAATGAATGCAAACAAATAGACAGCAGAAAATGACATCAAATAAATTTTCCATTTGCAATGCTGTCAAAATAACGGAAACAAAATAATAATTTTTGGGTGAAATCCCATTGCCTACTGGAATTGTCCTAGTAATAAATAATTCCAAAGAATAACGCGGTTTCTGTACTTCTTTCCAAGAAAAGTTTTTAGAAAGTTTTTTTTTTATATTTTAGTGTAATTATAATTAAAGAGAAACAAAAGCGCTATATATACCTATTAACATTTAATAGTGTTTCTTTTAACAAGACCACAAACAAAGTAAATTTTTGAGATACAATCTTCCACATTCAGCAAAAAAATTAATGTATTAGAAAATATTCCATACATCAAAGAAAAAGTTTCAATTAAATGTGTTATTGTGGAAAATATTACACGGAACTCGAATTCACGACAGGGATTGTTTCTATTAAGTCGAGGTTTCGAGTTCTCGTGCCACTGAAGATCCACCGTGTAGAAGGGTTGATGTACGCTAAATCTTTGGTGGTTTAAAGTTTTCATGTTGGTACGGTGGAGTGTCATCCTTGTCATTTACCTAGATTCAAAATTATGTTCATCGCCAACAATGGCGTATACAGACTACTTTTTTGGTGGGGATTATTTTGTAAAACACGTATGGTGGTTTATGAGTGATCTGAGCTCCAAAACCCACCCTTGTGTACGTCGCTGGTCGCCAAAAGATCTCGTATTGCTTCTGAATGTGCGACGTTAATAAAGTCACCAATCAATCTAAAAGCAACTTGTGTGAACTAACTAACATTACGGATTGGAAAGCAATTTAAAATTTCTTTCTTCCTACGGATTGTGGCCGAATTCGACCGACAAATTCCGAGGAGTGATCGTAGGCAGCATGGAAACGAAAAATCACTGTAGAACATGGGTTCGCAAAAACTGCAGTTGTTAGTCCTGAGTAGGCCCTGTATCAAAAACGGCGGCCCTTAAACATTTTAATATTGTTTTGCTTACACATGTTGGGGCCCCTTTAGCTTGGGGGCTCCGTATCATTGATACGGCAGTGGCTATGCCCTTGGTCGCAAATCACGTTTAGTCAGTGAAAATCGCGATAATAGTAGCCATCGGGAGGACGATAAGCCAAATGAGGGGAGTGGCCAAATGAATGTAGGAATTTGGAGTGGCATAGTGAGGTTGAAGAAACGTAAACGTAAGAAAATTTCCCACTCTTCCCGGAGTTACTGCGTTGAGTACCAGCTACTATACACAAAAAGGGTGGTTTATATATGATGGGGTACCAGTACATTTTTCGAATGCGGTGCGTAACCACCTCCATGCTACAAATCCTGGGAGGTGGATTGGACGCAGTGGACCTGTTTCTTGGCCTCCACGCTTTCCATATCTCAATCCCTTGGTTTCTTCTTCTGGGGCCACCTTAAATCGGTTCTGTATGAGACACCGTTGGCTACAGTGTAGTATCTCACGACCCGGATCGTCGTCGTACGGATTGTCGGACATCACCAGCACTCCGGATTTGTTTGAACCGGTCCGACAATCATTCATCCTTTGGTCTTGGTTACGGTCCACAAGGCCGTAACTTCGGACAATTCCTGTGACAATCACTTAAGGCCGTATCACACGTACATTTTCCGTGTAACTATTTCGTCCAATTTTTTACCTAATCTGAGGAGGAAGGGTTGCCGTAAACAAAATGACAGGATCTGACGTTAGCCATGCTCTATCTCCACATTAAAAAGTTACTCGCCGACTTTTCTGATTCGGAAAACGAACATCCAAAATTGTTTCTTTAATTTCGCTCGTGCTTTTGTTGAAGGATGTAAACAAAAATGGAGCACCATTCTATTTAAAATATTTTTCGCCGTTAAAATATTATACACCATTAAACTATTATACGCCATATCTGATGCGTTTGACGAAATCGAAGCCGCCATCTTGTTTATGACGTAGGGCGCCGAAGAACCCCATTGGCTGGAATTTCAAGCAACTTGTATTTGGAACAACTTTTTGTGCTCACTAGCAAAAAGTTGTTCGAAAGCCGTTGCTATGGTAACTGAGTAAAAATTGCACGAATTGGACGAAAAATTGCTCGAAACATGTACGTGTGATAAGGCCTTTATAGTTGCCTTTCTGACAGCTGTGATACATTTTCATAATGTAAACAGGCTTTATTTCTTAAAAAATGTATTCCTTGCCTCTTGCTCCTTTTAATTTCACTCGACATCACAACCCTCATAACTGTTTTTGCAACTTTCTCCGACTAAACGTGGTTTGCGACCTTATGTTCTATAGCGATTTTTCGCCCTCATGCTGCCGATTACCAATCCGCTGAATTTGTCGGTCGAATTCGGCAACACCTTGTGTAATTACTCGTTGCATCTGATGTAACAAATCAATCGGAAACAAAAATTGACTGGAAAGAGCTGATTGATCATTAACCTCGAATTTCAAGGCAATACAAAATCTATTCACGACAGATCTCGCAATTTTCAATTCTTCTACAAATGATGAAGTCAACACTCTTCACTTGCACACCACTCTCCAAACTTCCACACCCTTCCAATATAATAAACGTGAGTCTTCACAGATTTAACATATATTGCTTTACTACATGGCAGATCTTAAAGGATATCACGACTTGAACTAAGGAATCGACTGAAACAGTGCCAGCGAAAAGCTCATGATCACTGAGCTACCATGGCCCTATTAAAAAAAAAAGTTCCGTACTTTTCCGTTTCGCTGGCTCAGACGGTAAAGTCTCTAAGAATGATACGTTCGACGCCAAACGGAATATTCTCACTGGTAACCTTTTACAAAACAAGCCGTGGCCTTTTCTTATCAGTCGTTTTTTTCAAAATACATAAAAAAATGTATGAAAATCCAATGAGAACTGATATTTATTGATATTTTTTATGTTTATATTGTGTATTGTCGCCAATAGCGCCAACTTGGCAAGATTTGCACCGGTGAAACGGAAAAGAACCAAAAGTTCTAAAAAAGGCAGGTAGAAAACATAACCCTCTCACTGCATAGCTATTTTATCAAAGTGGGTTCAAAAATTGCGAATTGTTTCATTACGTATTTCAAATCTGCGTATTAAATCTACATTTTAAAGTTTAAATATTAAAAAAAAAAAAAAATTTGTAAAACAGTTTTTATTTTAAAATATAGACTTAGATCAACAAAACATGAACATAAAAACCTAAGTGAAAACATAAACAGGAACAGCAGCATAGCTAAAAAGTCAGAAAATATACATACCCGTGGAAATCGCGGGTTATGCAGCGAGAGGATTTGTAGGTTAGATTCGAAACGGGCACCTTCCGTTCCGAACGCCAGTACTCTATCGATCACGCCAAAACGATCGTCTTCGCG
>BMAV01016448.1:580635-611213 GCA_019973955.1 Trichonephila inaurata madagascariensis
GCCACTGCTATCAGAGGTATAACTTGTGACTTTCAAGTTGACACGATTCTGAGCATTCAGTTGTTAAGCAATTTCTTTGCAGACTCAAAAATATTTTTATGTACGGAAAGAGACTTTTTTACATAGATGTGTAGAGCCAAAAGCGAAAAGTTGAGCACTCTCAGTTTAATATACCTGCCGATTTATTGTTGGTATTTGCTTTCAGATTTTTTCGTAATTCTATAAATTTTGTTTTCCTTAATTCTGAGCATGTTAGTTCAATATGTTCTGTTTCAAAATTATTGACTTTCATCCACCCCAAAATTGACAAATTTGTACAGTGGTATAGAGTGCCATTGAGAAATGTACAGTGTACCAAATCTGGCACTCATACCGTATGTTGCCGACGCCTGTATAAGATCTTTAGAAAGTAAAAAATTCAGCCAAGACATCCTTGTAGTATGGAGATAGTCCCTATTGTGTTTTAGATAAACAAATGTTGAATTTTGCAATTTTTTTTTGTTTTATTTTATACTGCAGCAAATTCAATGAAACGAAACAAGAATTGGCGCATCATCGGAAAAGAATGCGAAAACGTCAAACAGTTCTAAAATTTATTATCAATGGTAAATAATTTAACTAAGAGTATGATTTCGTCTTGTCAACGCTAATTTTGTGTTTTATTCCTACGGAGATAAAATATATGCAGAGCTACATATATACAAAATTAACTGGTCGTGAACAAGCAAACAGCGATGTGTGTATTGTGTGACCAAACTATTTATATCCGTGAAATTGCTCGTAGAATCAATCAATCGTAGTGACTAACTGCATCAAAAATTCTGTTTTGTATGATGTTTAAAGTTTTGAACGCCCTGACTAATTGCAACTAAAGTCAAATTCGAAAAGTAGCAGTTAACTGATATCACGACAAATTCTAGCTGAAGCGAGGGTTAGTGTGGTTGTCTAAGAAGATGCAAAAGTTTTTTCGAAACAAACTAATAGAGAAACCACGTGTAATATCCCACCAGTGCCAATTTATCCATTGGGCGCTTGGAACGGGCGCCTAGGTGCCCGGATAAGATGAACTTAACCAGATTTTCTTGTTATAAATTTAGATCTGCGGGTGCCAAGGGGGCCTGTGGATCTTCTACTCCTAGGGCCCGAAATGAGCTTACACCGGCACTGTATCCCACCCAGTGGCGTACACCAGGAAGGGTCCGGACGCCCCCCAAAGCCCTTAATTTTTTTTCTTATTGATTATAGTTCTAATTATATAGTACGTAAAATTTAAATAAGTATTTGTTATTAATGATTATTTTTATTTATTAATGCTAATTATTTATTCAATAATTAGTTTTTTACTGTTTTTTGCTCCCGAAAATCGACAAAATCAAAAGGAGCATGATACAAGAATAGTGGACTTTCAACCCTGGACCTTCCCCTTGAAAAATTCCTGTGTGATCCCACCACAAAAGAAGATAGCTTTCATTTTTCAAAAACCATATTCTGAGGAAGGAAGAGTGGATAGACACAAGATATTTAGTGACGAAAAAAGTTTTGAATGGGTAACCCTGATGGGTACGACTACTAATTTCATGATCTTCGAAAACAAAGAGCTAGTAGTGTCGATGCAACAACAAGGTGTCATGATTTGGGCACGCATTGGTTGGATTTTATTTTAATTTATGTCACAAATTGAAACAACAAAGCTATTTGTGACGGACCTCATAATTTTCATCCACGGTCGAGTGGCGAAGAAAACACCTGAGCTGTGTGTGTGTGTGTCTCACTCTCTCTTCAAAATTCCACATCACATCAATGTGAGGACTTTGAACCTCGAGGAGGAGAAAATTATAAAGGAGAAAGAGAAAACAAAACAATTTTTAGTAGATATATCGTATTTACTCGAATCTAAGCCAACGTCGATTCAAAGCCGCATCCCAAATTCTCAAAATGTTTTTGTGAATAAATGTTGTCTTCGATTCTCCTCGTTGCCAGTTCTCCTCGTTTTTGAGAAAAAAGTTAAAAAATTGTTAAAAAAGTTCATCGATATCCGATGATTAAAAAATTTTTAAGAAATTTAATGAAAAATAATAAAAAGTTAATAATTTATTTGACCAGTATTCAAAACTTTGATATACACACATGAACCTATAATTACCCTAACCTTCGGTATCCTGTCTTGAAAATTATTCGTTTCTGACTTCAGAATTGGTGCTGGCTTAGCCATTCTCCCCCATGGTGTCGTCTTCCAAGCCATCCAATGCATTTGTTATATGCAATATTTTTTGAAAAGAATGTATTATAGAAGAATGTAAGATGATAATAAAAATGTTGAACACACACTAACAAGCAAAAATTATATCATTTTGCTTACGCCATTGAAGTGTATTTGTTTCATCCGTGTCAAACTTTCAGTGCCGCTACTCTGTTTCCGTTTTTTTTTCTGCATATAAAATTGTCTCCCTTTTCCTACTTTCATCACAGTGAACTCGTCTTGATGGTATTACCGATATCTTTGATGTTTAGGTGAGTGTTCAAAGAAAGCGTGTACAAAAATATTTTCAAAATACTAGCAGACAAAGATGTTTTAAGGACAGTTTGACTTACTGGAGATAAACCGCTGAATGAGATAAGTCATCGATGCAAGTGGCCAAAATAGACGTTAACATTAATAGGGTTAATGGACGAAAATTAACATTTTTCCTTTTGAAAGGGGTGGAAACTCAATTTCTCCCATCCAGTAAAAGTTTTGCCTTCGATTCTAAGCCGCACCCGATTTTCAATAGCATGAACACTGGAAAAAAGATGTGGCTTAGATTAGAGAAAAGACGGTAATAATTTTTTTTTCTAATAATCCATACAGCCGGAAGTCTCATAGCCGCAGTCGCTTATACAAAGAGCCTCTATTGTCTACTCCTGCATAACACAATCCCTTGAGTCGAGGAAAAGAAGGTAGTTTGAGAACGAAGAAATCGTGGTTGGTAAAAATATTCAACCCATTAAAAAAAAGCCTGCTGATTGTAATATAATAAACTGTAACAGAAAATAAGTGAGAGAGAGAGAGTTATATTAACCTCGCACTGTAAAGCAACACGAGGGGAATTGGTGATGAACCTCATAATTTTAAACTACCTCGGTCAAGTGACGAGGACGACATCTGAGCTCTGGCGCCCCCTTCCCTCTCCTAACTACCATACCAAAGGAAGGGTTTTGATCCTTGTGACGGGGCTTTACCGAGTTTTTCCTACTAATCCTCTTGTGGAATCTTTGGGGCCACCATTGAGTTATTTCACAGCCAGCCCTCTCAAGAAGAAACCTTGATATTCAGATTAGTTAATAGATACTGTAACGTCGTCAGTCATTAGTACACAAGAAAATTTGTCACAGCCATATTTTAATATTTAAAAAGTATTTAATTGCTTCATTTGTTATTAAAAGGTTCATTAAATAGGCCCAGCCGGGCAGACAGTCTTTTTCACTCGAGGTCAATCCCTATTCCGCCAGGCACTCGTCAATCCCTTGCTTTTCCGGGCTCCAGTTTACTCCATGGCTCTATCTCTCCAAATTTCTCCTCTCTCCGTTCGTTCCAGTCCTTTCAAGTCTCCTTCTCGTCCGTTTTTTCTCCGTCCGTTTTCTCTCAAAATTCACCCCTTTTAAACACCAGGGGCGGGTCCACCACACGCCCCTCGTTTTCCTCATTGGCAGGTCAACAAAGAAAAAGATCTGCCCTCGTCTTCCTCATTGGCAGGTCAAAGAAAAGGTCTGCCCTCGTCCCCGGGCCACTTTCGTCTCCCATTTGCGCGGCAAACACAAACACATTCCCCGTCCGTCTGGAATCCAAGGGCGCCATAACTCTCATCTATTCATCTCACACCTGGGCCTTACAGCCCCACTCTCTATGCACCGACGTGCATACAGGCCTCGCCTATTCAAGACCCTCACACAGGAATGCCCATTGTCACCGGCACTCCCTAGCCATTGTAAATTCCAGACCAGATGTCCGCGCTTGACCGAGACCAGACAACAAACAATGACCCCATGGCCACCTGCACTTGTCACCCAACAGTTGTTTGGGGATGAATAGATATAGTGACTTCAGAAGAATTGACAGGGTGGGGTTCACCCCAATTGAAAACGTCACAATACATAGTGGAGGTTTAGTAATCGTTGGAAAAGAAGGAGGAAAAAGAAGCTGTGATGCTGAACGCAGTGAGCTTATGGTAAGGATCCAGACTTAGACGCGTAATTATAGAACGGACTTCAGCTATTTAAATAAAGTAAGGAAGATTGAGATTCATAGGATAACTTTATTTAGAGTTAAGCAGTTAGAATTCCAGGTCCTTAATCCCATAAGATTTAGGGTTACGATATATCACTCCTGATTTCCTTTCTATAGTAAGACTGTCTTTGATCAATATAATTGGATAATAATAAATTGGTTTTTTTTTTTATTATGACTAGCTTGGGTCATCAATCATTACCTCCCACAAATCTAGGTCCAATAGATGAAGAGATGGTACCCCCAGGTAGGGGGTATCACAGCTTCAATATATGAAACTTGCCAGTCCCTCTATTCTGCGAGTCTTCAGTGGCGCTATATTTCGCGCATACGACTCGACAATGGCGGCCACAAGTTCGAGACCATGAACTTTCGGCTACCATGGCCACCGTACATGCATTGGATATTACGGTAAAAGTAAAATAGATTTTATCAGTGGGAAAATTATTAGATTTCATTGCATTGATACACTTTCCAACAATATTTTAAGTAACGGATGATAGATGGCAACTCCAAGCTTTATACTTCGATAAAACAATGATGCCCATTTTACAGTCAAATACTTTAAGATCTAGTTTGCAGAAAGTAATTTAAACTTTCTCAACTGTGGCCATTACTATCCATTAAATATTATTAAAAACTTTTGAGAGAGCAAAATTTTAAAGTGTCATCACCTGTTGTTTGCAAAACATACCTCCAAGTTTTATTCGAAATATATACAAATATATACAGTGAAATACGTTTAACGTGAAAACGCGTAAAACGAAATATCGGTTTAAACGAAATAATACAACGGTCCCAATAAACTACTATGACTTTTCATGCATTTTGCTCTCTTCACACGAAATGAAAATCGCTTAACACGAAAACATTTCCCTTTTGGAGCCGACACAATGAATTATTTGAGAAAGCTTATTTATTATTGGATTATCCTACTGTATCATAAGAAGAATTCATTGCTGTAGATGATGATAATGTGTGTACAGCCCCAATTATGGCAGACGAAGACATTTTGGAGTTTGTTCGAAGCTCAAAAAATATCATTGATGCAGATTCCGACGACGAAAATTAAATGAATATGTTGCTCCTGATCTCACATTATCCGAAATGAGGAACATCATGAAAAGTATGCGCAGTTATTTAGATACACATTCCAAAATCTAAATGAATATCAAAACGGATGACATCGAACACTTTGCTGACAGTTTGATGCTAAAAAAAATGCGTTGTAAAGAAATATAATTAATTATTTTCCAAAAACTCAAAAAATGTTTTGTTTTTCAAAACCTTAAAAAATTTTATTTTAGGTTTCATTTTGAATGTTTTTGTTTCAATGATTTTTATTAAATTCATGTATGTCTATGTAAATAAAATGTGTTCTAATAAACTTAATTTTGTTGAATATATGGTTTTTTTTTTTAAATATCCTTTAACACGAAAAAATATATCAATCCCCCTCGGTTTCGTGTTAACCTTTTTCCATTATATATAAATATGAACTTACAAAGAGAATAGTCGTGTAGGAGGCGTGTTTATAGAAGATTAATTTCCCTTTATTCTAACTTGAAGAATTCTTATTTATTCTAACTTGTTCGAAAATAAACAATATTTCACTTCATTGTAAAATTGCTTTCCTCAGTCACATTCGTTTTTGTACATGCTTCATTTGAAAAATGGCAAAATTTCTTTCAGTCAATTCTTTTTTTTTTCAATAATTGAATTCAGAAAGTATAGCTTGCACATATCACTGGTGGACAACTCTATTTCCTGAAGCGAAAAATTACAGAAAAACTTATGAAAACCTGCAGATAAAAATTAATTGCAGATCATCAAAGAAATCAGAAAGAATTGCAGAAAAATCAAAGAAAATAATTCTTTCATTTTTCAAGTTTTTAGAACAATAAATGCAACCGAAATTAAATACAGAACAAAACGTAATCGAAAATATCTTAATATTTTTAATATAATAATCCCTTTTCAGTAAATGAGTTTTACTGCATTATATTTATTTACCGTTTTGAATGTTCATTCAAAGCATCCGCGCTTGAGACAATAGCTACCGCCTCCACACAAAAATTTTATTTTTGAAAACTTTATTTCAGTATTTTTTATACAAATATCTTGCGCCAAATGCAAGTGTATTTTCACTCTACTTCAATTCACCGGACGTGATTATATATAACATCTTAGATGAATCATTTATTCTTTCCAATCAGAAGACTGAAAATAGCAAATGAATCTATACTCCAGTGTACGTTTTTAATCTGTTATGAATAGTTTACGAAATGGTACACGTTTAGTTCAAGTGAATATAGCAGTGAATCACACACACAGAAAATAGAAACGTACTCTAATTGGAATGAAAAGCTTAAAAAATGTTGTTGAATAAAGTAAGAAAATAAATCCTACAAATTTTCCTGAATAATGCTATTAAAAGCCCTTAGAAAATTAACAGGAAACGCACCAATATCTTTTAGTCATTCTGTATATTCAAAAGCCGTTCTATATATTCTTATTGCGTATATCTTTCTGAAAATAGATAATGAGCAAATAAAACTACCCCATTAGTCTTCTAATAAACTGTCTAATAGTAACAATTAGGCCAATTTATCTCAAAATGTTCAAATTAGACTCTAAAGCTTTCGGTAACGACAATTTTGGGAAAGTTTGATTTTCTCCGTTCAGAGAGTGCGTTTCCCCATCAGTGTAGTATTTCAATTTCCATTTTTTTCGTCAATAATTGCGCATTTGTAGTCAATAAGGATATGATTTAATGACCACTTTATATAGCATTTCTATTTACTTAGAGTCTCATTAATTAGAGTCTTATTTCCGGGTAATATTGATTCGGGCTATCTCTGTCGAAGCAATTTCGCAACGTTTGATAAAGATGGATTTTGTATGCCCTTTTGAAATTATTCCAAGAACTCTTCTATAATTATCTATGATCGTTTCTTACTAAATTCAGTTTCTTCACAACAACTTTTGTATAACACACGCTTGTTTTATTCTTACCGTTTTTATTTTATTCTATCCATAACATATGTTAAATAGCCAAAATGTGATGAAATAGTGCTGCAGCCATATTTAAATAATTATTCTATTTTGACGACGTTTTTCTATGAATAATAACTATTTCATAAAATATTGGAACGTAATTTTATCTATTGTTTTTGGTTAATTTTGATCAAGTTAGTGCTTTAGTAGAATTGAAAATGTAGAAGTTAAGAATACCTACACCACATTTTTAAAAAGTGTATAACTTTTTTTGTAATTGATTTGGTAAAGTAAATTTAGTATCTATAGAAAATTTAGTTATCTGGGTACAAAACAAGTTTTTTATTTATATGACCAAAACAAGACTAATATCTATGTTTTAAAAATATTTTTTCCAATTGGGGCTGCCGATTGGTATTTTTACTATTGCAGACGAAGAACATTCCCTGAGAACTGGTAGCACTTTTCAGTGTGGCATCATATAGATCAGGGGTGTCTAACCCAAATGACCTTGCGGGCCACTTCGTAAAAACATTATAATCTCGCGGGCCGCACACAAAAATATGTTCCTTTATATCAGATTTGGAAAAAAAAAAAAAAAAAAAAACTTTTATTGAGTGAAAATTTAAAACAGAATGAATTATTATTATTGTTTTCATTATTTTTCCTGTATACAGACATAGATAATATAATAATGTTAAAAAATATAATAATAGAATGATCAAATGATGTTTAAAATATTACAGTTGCCATTTTCTTGAAAATTACGGTGTTCCTACGGTGTTCCTTTTGAACTGATCTTTCGTTACTCATTGTTGAAATTTGATAGTGCTGTCATTCGCGCAAACGAGTAAGTATACGTTGCCCTTTATCTTAACCATCCTGAATATATTTTTTAAACTTTAAAAAACATCTCTGACTGCCTCTTGCTTTTTGGGCACTCCAAACAGAACAGGAGTAGGAGAAATGAAAGTCGGACACACAAAGAATCATGTACCATCCATAATAAAAGATATGCATAATGTATTTCGGAATTTATTGAAAAAGTAATTTATTATAAAAAAAACAAATGTAACTGTTTGATAAAGTATAAATCTATTTTAATCTAAAGGACATTTCAATTATCAAAAAGGATTTATTTTAAAACAAGAACAGGTAACAGGCAAATACATTGTAGATTTATATATATATATATAAATTTCCCCTCAAATAAATTTCAAAATGAAAAAACTTTAAAAACTCGATATTAAAAATTTTTTTAAAAAAGTGTTGGTGGGCCGCAGTTTACGTACTGGCGGGCCACATGCGGCTCTCTGACCGCGTGTTGAACACCTCTGATATAGATGGATACCAATTGCCACATTGTAATTTTGACGCCCAGTTTCCTTCTCAGAGGGAGGCACTTAAGCCCTAACGAGGACTAGGAATTTAATTTTGCCGACATCACCCAAGCCAAACAGGCACTCCCATATAATCAATCACATGACATGGACGTTGTTGATTTTTTGCATCATGAAAATTCATCAATTTGGGCCGATGTCAAACCCTTAAACAACCGCGTACAAAGACAAGTGCTAAATAAATTATGCAACCCACACGGCTTTAAAAATAAATTAATATTAATTCAAGTTAAAGATTGCCTATACGAGTACATGCAAGCCACGTCATCATTTTTATCTTTTTAAGCTAAAATTTGATTTTATTCTAGTCAAAATTTAAAATAATGATGAATAAAATTTAAATTTTAAAAATATGGTATTAAAAAAAAGAATCCCCAATTTTGTTGTTGTTGTTGCTAATGTCACCTGTCTACGTAGTCAGATCGAGGTCCGCGAAATTCATCGCGTCGAAGGGCTAGTTGTACGCCTATCGTTAACCGTTGCTTTGAGCACCATACAAGTGACAGTACGCTTTGGCTCGTTTCCACCCCAATTTTTAGGGAGAACACATGGAGGTGGTGAGGGGCCTCCCACCTCTCTTCCTCTTCCACCAACCTCACGAGAGGACTAGCGACTCGAAGGCTATTTAAAGTTCCCCCTTACCACAAAGGCATTATATATTTACAAACATCCATGCCTTCTCCTGGATTCGAACCCAGGCTCAATGGCACAGCAGTCAGCGTCACTAACCATTATATCGGGGTTGGGTAGCAATATAAATATTTTTTAAATTCTGGAATCGTCTGTCCTTATTTTTTTCCATATAATATGTATTATTTTTGGAGTTATTCCAATATCGTGCTTTTATTTTGCTTGCTGTCAACAGAAGAAATTAACATTTTCATACTTAAATTTCAATATAAATAATTGTTTTAATAATTTATATTGTTAACCCTGTTTAAAATTTACCCAGGAATCACATTTTAGCTTCTTTTATTTTTAACAGTAATTTCATTTTAAATACTTTGAACATTGCATTTCTTAATTCAATATTTGTTATATTTTTAAAATAATAAAACAGAAAACGCAGTTTTTAGATAATTAACAGTATTTACAATTTTGTCCTTTTTAGCACCCTTTTATAAGCATCACTTGTATGTAACGGAATCGTTGAACTCAATTTTTCCCACTTTAAAAGGTCAGATTAATTCGAAATTTTGCTCACTTGTCAAGGACCGATGATAATACAATAATTTAATAATTTTGTTCCATTGTCCTGATCAGGATCATCAGGACTAACGATTTTCCATTTTTAGATCCCATCCCGCAACTGGCGACTAATTCCAGATCCCACTTCCAGATTTGGGGATTAATTCCATATTTGGCGACTAAAAGATTAATTACAGATTTGGCGAATTTAGTTCCATTAACTATAAAAGGGTGTTTTTTAGGTTTTTTAAACTGTTATTTATTTTTGTATTTACAAAACTTTTGTATTATTAGGTTACTGCACATGAAATGTACATGCGAAGGCTTGTCCCCGTAATTTCGTCACGCTTTCGTTTCTGGCATAAATTATTTTATAGTCGTATTGTCCATTGCTAGAATCCCATTTCAACAAAGAAGATTTTCTCTCTTCCATATTGCTATTTGTTTTAAATTTTGTAAGGATATTAATTCAACCGATATTAGTGTATTTTTTCTATGAGTATAAGCTTAGTAATCATACTGCAAAAATTACACGCAATGTATAAACCAGGCATTTGGGGAGAATACTGTTTACTGGTACGATCAAAAAGTGAAGTTGTGGGTTGAAAAATTTCGGTATGGTAATTTTTCCCAACAAAATGAACTGCGAGGAAGACCCAAAACGTTTGTGAAAAATGATGCTTTGAAAACATTGGTGGAAGTGAATCCAAATCTATCTATTATACTGACAGTACATTAATAAAACGAGTAAAAAATTGAAAATTATACTCCCAGCACTTGTTAATTGGCATGGTCCTATACTTCTCCACGATAACACTCGGTCGCAAATGTCGAACAAAATAATTGTAAAATTAAATGAATTGAAGTATGAAATTTTACAGCTTTCAGCTTATTCATCGAATCTATCGTCAGCCAACACTTTCATTTCTTAAAACATTTAGAACAGTTCTTATGAGCTCAACAGTATTAAAATGAAGACAGTCTCTGAAAAACTCCTTATCAAAGCTTATTGATTCTGAAGAATTTCTTTAAGATAGGCAT
This sequence comes from Trichonephila inaurata madagascariensis, assembly GCA_019973955.1. NCBI lineage: Eukaryota > Metazoa > Arthropoda > Arachnida > Araneae > Nephilidae > Trichonephila > Trichonephila inaurata. Next base: position 591,526 of record BMAV01016448.1, read on the forward strand.
CTATGTATTAAAACCTCGTTAATCCTTAAGCGGGGGCTGCGGTAGGCCAGTGGTGAAGGTATCGGACCCAGTACCACTTAAGACCCGCCGTGTAGGGCATCGATGCAAGTTAAATCTGTCAAGAGCTGAAACGTCCTCCCGTTGGTGTGGTGTGGTAGTTAGGAGAGGGGGTGCCAGCTTAGGTGTCGTCCCCGTCACTTAACCACGGTTCAAAATGACGTGGTCCGTCGCCAAAAGCCCTCGTGTAGCTGAACAGTGCGACATTAACTCACTCAACCCTTTAGCGGGCACAAAACTAAAATACACTTTTCTGTGATAAAGTACTTGATAAATGTAATTTGGAGCAACATTTATCCCTGATAAATGTAATGTTCTCATCTTGTATAAACATTATTTAGTCACAAAAAAAAAAATCTGATCAAGGGATTTTTTTCCTGGGTGGTGGCTAGACGTTATAGCCACTGCGCACTTAAGACATTTAACTTTTTTTCAGAACAGAAATAATGAATCATATTACAATAAACTTTTCATGTGAAAAATTAACATTTATGTAATAACTAGTTCAATAACAATTAAATACAAAGTATAAGTGTAATTAAATAATATAGAATAATTGTACAACATAGAAAACTTACTTAGAATATATATATAATACTTAGAACGTGCATTGAAATTGGTATATATCCACAGTTTATATTTTATTTAATTTTAGTATAAAAAAATAGATATAAAGTAATATTTTTGAGAATTTAAATTAGTTATTTCACAAATTTGATGAGCTATTTACTGTGGAACTTTATAATATGCAAACGTTTTCTCCGAGCAGAAAAGCTGTAATGAAAGATTTTCGAACCCAAGAATCTTGTACCGCATATTGTAAACAAAGTTTGTTTATATTTTCGACCCCCAACATTCTCACATGATTCTAAGTGTTCTCTCTCGAGTGGAAGAAAAGCGAAAATTTCTAGGTCATTTTTCTGTTCTATGTGGGCAGAGGATAAAGCCTCTATCCACATGTAAAAGCTTTCCAAAAACCTAAATGAAATCTTTCTTTTTTAATTGCACATTTGCTTAATTCATTCAGATGAGAGAAAAGTATACTTAAGACATGTCAAAATTATTTTCAAAGATCAGAAATTTTATTTCTAGTAATCAAAATACATTTTGTAGATTTAACCGAGAAAAACTGTTTTTAACTACCCATCAGAGGACATGAAATGCAAAAAAAATGTATCGTCCTGCCATCTGTATTGATTTTTATGCGTTTTACCTTCAATTAACTCATGTAGATAGACTAAATATCCAACACCTGCTTGGAAAATTTTTTTTTAATATGTGGCTAGAGACATATTATCCACTGCTCGCGTAAAGGTTAAGAAAGGTCTATTGAAGCAAATAAAGCATATTTTGATTAAATATACATCTTTTTAAAAAAGATATGCACTTTTATGTATTCACATTAAAGCTCGACATTTCTCATACGCAAAAACCTAATACAAACATTTTTTCCTCTATCTTTATTTTTGTTTTCTTAACAAGAGAAAAACAAGTAAAAAAAATAGTAAACAACAAAAGGACTTTGAATCAGTAATATTTGCTTATAACTAGAATTCAAACTATGCAAAATGTTCCTCCGGATAAAGATTCAAATTTTCTGCTTGTTATTTTGACTTAAACATAATAGAAAAAGAGAGAAAAAGAAAAAACATGATGAAATCTGATACTAATTCTATTAAAAATAGAAACTATAAATCATATTTATACCTCACGATTTAAAAAGTAATAAGTCATTTTTTTATCAATTTTATCTTAATTTTTTTTTTTCATTCTGAATGAAATAACTCCTCCAAAAAGCAAAGTTTTGTAGGTGACTAGGCAATGTTTATATGTACATTCTAGTACGCGAAACACACACACACACACAAATACTCAAAATGTAAAAGGATATATAAAATTGCTCAGATTTCTCTTATCACATCACATGTTCTGGTGTTTTCTTCTGTATCTCAAAACACTTTGATGCTGTTCTGATTAAATTGTCATCTGGTTCAATTTTGTTAAAAGCTTTATTCGTTCGTGGAAAATACAAGACCCAAATTCAGAACTTATTTTTTTCAATTAAAAGTGACGAGTTATATATAACACGCTTGTTCATTGAATATACAGCATTTCTAAAATTTTTTGGGAAACATTCTAAAATCTAGCAATTTTTCAGCTCAACATGTAAATATGAAAATGCATTTTATATGCGGTGTGTGTTAATGGACGACATATGGAACATATGATGTACCTTAAAATCCAGCGTATAACTCGTTGTTTTAACACAAAAAATTTATGGGTGTTTGTTATACGCTGGGTAGAAAAAAAGGATAGCTTTAAAAACGAAGAAAGAAATCAAAATAAAAAAATTAAACTTCTACATAAATCGAAATATTGTTTATTTGAAAGAAATGACACACACACATTCCTGATGAGCTCAAGAAGGGTTGTAGTTCTAGAAGTATATCATTTTTTCAAAAGCTTGGGATAATACCTCGAATAAATAAATTCAAAAACATGACAGCATTGTACACGTACATTTTAGGTTTCTTCGTGAAAAAGGGGTTACGCGTTATACGGCGAATATACCTAAAAATTGAAAAATGCAGCTTTAAAGTATAGTTGTCCGTTATGGTGAGTTTATGGTACGTAGTCGTGCCTAAGTTATACAAGTATAAGGGAGTTAAAAAACTTTGTAATGAAATTTAAAACTAAATTTTCTATAGGTTTTTTTTATCTTTAAATTTAACATATTGCACCTTTTATTCAAAATGATCATCTTCTTGCTTTGCTGTTGTTTCTTATGCCACCTGATCTCGACTGCGTCAGATCCAGGCCCACGAAATTCATCATGACAAGGGGCAAAATGTACGCCTGACGTTGGCCGTAGCCTTGAGCACCAATCAGGTGACAGTACGATTTAGCTTGGTTCAACCCCAATTTAGAGGGAGAACACCCTGGGGATGGGAAATACAGGCTCTCACTTCTCTTCTCCTTCCACCAACCAACGAGAGGACTTTCGTCTCGACTCGTGCATGTGAATAAAAATAATTTATGTTCTAAGTGCTAAATATTTTTTTTATTTTGCTAAAGCAATATTTAGAGAAGTGATGATACGAATAACATTACAACAATATTTTTAAAAGGTGATAATACGATTGACATTTAATATTTCTTCTTACATACGTTTATTAGATAGATAAATTCACACACAACAAAGAATAAATGGTAGTTTTAAAAACTAAAAAAAACAGGCTTTTATTGTAGATTGAACTAAAAAATGAAAAATAAATTATAGTTTAAAAAAACTAAAAAACACCCTTTTATAGTGAATCGAACTAAGAAGTAAAAAAATAATTAATGTAAGAATAAAATGATTAACGAGAAAATTAATGCCATTGGGGTAAAAGCGTGGGGTGCTTTGTTCTACATTTTTACACTAACTCAGCATTTCGGAATAGAACTAGTAAGAAATTATAACAATTAATATAGAGCACCCCAAGCTTTTACCCCAATGACATTAATTTTCTCGTTAATCATTTTATACTTACATTAAGAATTTTTTTTTTTTTTACTTTTTAGTTCGATTCACTTTAAAAGCGTGTTTTTTAGTTTTTTTAAACTATAATTTATTTATTATACATTTTTGTGTGCCGATATACTGGCTGGACCGCAAAAGTACTCGTTGTGGGCTGCGAGTTTGATACCCCTGGTCTAAAGTCTTCGTTTTCCATGCATGTTCTGTACGAAACGTTCATCCATTTTGTGACATAGCCATCTGTCGATAGCTATGACGTGTTGGATCCGCGTAAGTTAGAGGTGTGGGATTATCTGAAGGATGAGACATTTTATAATTCTTAATACAACTTTTATTAAGAATAACTTAAATTACTTAATTCTAAAGAACAACTTTCTTTAAGTGAGAATAAGCCACAAATTAAACTGAATATTTAAGTCAGATCGCACCACTAGATCACTTATCCTAATTATAGTTAATTATCTGCCTAATCTAACTTTCTATACAAAATATTACCGTTTATAAAGTAACCCTCCTACCTTGGTTGAAGACTCTCCTATTCTGCTACTTGTATATAGATATACTCATATATAATTACTCCTCCTTATAAATATTATTATCGAAGGTGGGCGTTTCCTTCTTCCTTTTGAGTAGGCCGTCTAAACACTTGTTCCGAACTGTTCCACACTAAGCTTTCTCTAAGATTGCCATCCCTCTCACTAAACTTTCTATCCTTTTAAAGTATATCTTATTTGCATTGTTGCTTTGTTTCTCTTCTTGGTATTGGGTTGGAAAAGTTTTGCCATTAATCGTGGCCGTCAAAGAACGTAGGAGTTATGTTAGAAGAAGAACGCGAGAGATGTCACAATTTTTCAAGAAGGAATTTTCTTTCTACAAGATTTTGACTAGTTTTCACCCTGACTATGTTGAGAGAGATGATGTTTTCACAGAGCGCAGATGACCACTTCTACTACGATCTGCAATGCTGTTGCTCTGAGAGGATCCCTTATTGGTTCAATAAATGAATAAACTTTTTTTTTTATGTCTAAATGTTTAAAAACTTTAAAAATCATTTTTTTATGCAGAGAAATATCTGCTGCTGGATTATATTCAAAATGTTAAGCTCTGACTGATTTAGAGCAACATGAGAGAAAGACAGTAATCATCTGAAAAATATTGTAGATCATCTCTGACGACTAAATTTAAAATCTGCGTTTGATTCTCGCAGTACATAAAGATAACATCAATTAATCATGTTTGTGAGATACCTGTAGGCAGCGCTTCTTAAATTGTGGGGCACGCCCCCCTAGGGGGGCGTGATAACTCTACGAGAGGGACGCGAGCATATTGAAAAGTCGCAAGCAAAAGATTATCTTAAGATTTTTTTTTTAATTTACTGAAATTAAACAAACAAAATATATTCTGACATAATCAAGAATAAAATACACATTTATACTGATATAATAAACTTATAACTGTATCATTACTGCATAATGTATTTCATAATTAATTTAACAATACTATAAGAGTAAGTTTAAGGTATCCGACTACGTTCGGAACCATGATTTTAAAAAAGTGCATAAATGGATAATTTTCATGATATTTAGTGTCACTTAGATTAGAATACATGTATACAATTGTTTTAAGGACATTTTGACAAAAAAAATTATTTAAATACACTATTTCAGCAAAAAATTAACTTAGAATACCCTTTTTCCAAATGTTTTCCTTTTGTAAAAAAATGCTTCTATTGTATTAATATTTTGCCTGCATATAGCTCAGACCTCTGTACAGAGGTTCAACTATGAATTTTGAAAAATTCACATTATTTTCAGTTACAATCATTTGAAATAATTATCGGCGTATTTTCTTAAAATTTCTCCCTTCTGTTGTCGTAAAACATGGATAAACTGACTTTCAAGTTATGCGTTTCAAAAATTCTAGTTGAGCCTCTGTACAAAGGTCTGAGCTGAATACAGGCAAAATATTAATACAATAGAAGCATTTTTTACAAAAGGAGAACATTTGGAAAAAACGTTATTCTAAGTTAATTTTTTGCCAAAATGTTGTATTTAAATAATTTTTTTTATCATAATGTCCTTAAAACAATTTTATACATGTATTCTAATCCAAGTGACACTAAATATCATAAATATTATCCATTTACTCGCTTTTGCAAAATCACGGTTTCGAACGTAGTCGGATACCTTAATAATTACCAATGACCCCGTGGGCTTGTCATATATAACATTATATACAAAAATTGACACTTATCTTGATAAATTTTGCTCGGGTTATAATGAATCTCTTAACTGCCGATAAAAAGTTGCGCGATTCGCTCCCCAATGCCACCGTTTTTTACGTAGGCACTCGTATGTGACGTATTGGGGGAGGGGGGAGAGAAAAGGAATAAATAAATCCTCTGAAGTAAGTAAATCCTTCGCAAACACTGTCAAGGTCATTTTATTGCATTCTTAAGCCTTTGGAGTAATTTTATGGATAGCAGAGCATAGAAAAGATCGTACTTTGCAAAGACGTATATATACGTCCGAGGAAATCAACGCTTTGAGTGAACAAGACGTTTATATATTCCGGTGGCATTTAAGAGGTTAAACTCGTCCTGTAGTTTTATTTTCAAAGTATAGTATTATTGAATTCAATATTATGTTATTGCATTGTAAGGAAGGGTGCGCGATGAAAATTATGATTGAATATTGGGTCGCGATTATTGAAAGTTTGAGAAGCACTGCTGTAGGGGAGTTCCCATCATAAATTCTTTAAATTTCGAGGTAAGGGTCACACCTACACTATGCAATTCTTGTCTCGCTAAATAGTTTAGCATAGTATATAAAAAAAACCCACCTTAATAACTAACTTCTAAGGATGATCTTTGAGATAATTGAAGGTGTCATTCTCATCACTTGACCATGGTTCAAAATTACGAGATCCGTCGCCAAAAATTCTAATGTAACTGAATAGGCGACTTTAATATTCACTCATTCACTCACTCACTTGAGATAGTTGAAACTCACATTTTTGACTTAATCACTGCCATTCGAATTTTTTATCAGAGGTCAAATGTCTGAGTTATACAACTTATTAAGGTGTTTCACATTCATTAGATCTTATATTCACCATAAAATACCAATGATTAACTGAGACATCATTTACTGTTATTCAACCATATTTCAGATTACAAAATCGATCTTCAATAATTTTTTGTAGGGGGTCTAGTGAAACTTAAATTAAACGAATCTAGTTATCAACCAAATTCAAATAAATGATTTTATCATTGACGTGGATATATTTTATCTATATATCAGGGTTTATTTTTTTTAATATTTACTTCCCATACAATGTGCCATTGAAACACTTTTGTGAAATTTATTGATTTTAGAGGGGGAAAATATTGTTTATGGACTACGCGAAACTTCTAGAAGGTCTAATCTTCAGTGTAAAATTATCTCTTGTATATTATTGAGCAAATAAAAACAAAAACTAATTAAGTTATTTCTTCTTTAAAAAAAAACTCGTGCTTGTATGTGTTTTATTATTATTATTATTATTCAATTCCTTCTATTGTCACACTCTCTATATATTTATTTATTTATTTATCTTGGTGGCATTTTCAATCGTTAATAAAATACATTTTAAAGCGCTCAATTGAGCTGAAATTTCATATACATGATTATTTTGGATGACAATACAATAATTTCATTATAATTAATAAAAATGAATTGATTAAAACTTATTTAAAGAATTACAAATATAGTCATGTTAGCATCATTTTTGGCGACTTGTGTCAAAACTTGAAAAGGTTTTTTTCTCACGTTTTAAAGCATTCAGTTGAACTGAAATTTTATATACACGATTGTTTTGGATGACAATACTATACTTTAATGATAATTAATAAAAATTAATTACCACTTAATGTTGTGATTCTGTCCTATGTATATACATATTTATATTAATTGTAACTATTTAATAAAAAGTAGCTAAAATAAAATTTTTCTTTGTTGATCTAAGTAGGAATTGACTTAATTTTTTTTTTATATACACTCACTTCCAAAAGTTAAGCACGAAGATGTAAAATGCAAAAAAATCAACAAATACTGCTTTTATTGACACAAAATTTGGCAGTAAAGTAGCATATATATTTATCCATAAAACAAAATCAATTACTATATACAGAATTGAAAACAATATTAAATTTTTGTAAGTTATCTCAGATAATGTCATACTGGAGACTTAAGCAAAATTAAGTATAAAGTGAAAATAAACAGCATAAAATGAAAAAAAAGGACATTAATAGGGTATGTGATCCCCCCTCTTTTGTATGAAAAGTTTACACCTTCAGACCATGCTTTCAATTAGGTGGTCAACCACCGTAGAATTAAGCAATCGCCATTCTTCTTGTAGAGCAGTTTCCAACTCAATAAGATTGACTGGAGGTGGGAAACGCGAAGATACAGCACGGCCGCAAGCATCCTAAAGATTTTCAATGGGATTAAGGTCGGGCGAATATGCTGGCCACGCCATACGCGCAATCCCTTCACTCTCTAGGTAGTCATAGACGATGTCAGCTCTATGGGGACGTGTGTTATCGTCCATTAAAACAAAAGTAGGGCCAACTACTGCAGCTTACAATCTCACAATGGGTTCTAGGACTTCATCTCGATACCGGACAGCCGTCACAGAAACCCGTTTAAAGATGTGCAGTTTGGTGCGGTATATTAATGAAATCCCTACCCCCACCATAATGCTTCCGCCTCAGAATGCGTGATGTTCGGAGATGTTTTGGGGCTGATTGCATGTTCCTTGTTTACGTCATATCCTTATACGCTTGTCATCTGGCTCCAGAGCAAATCTTGACTCATCAGTAAACATGACATCGCCCCAGTCAGACACAGTCCAATTGCCATGTTTCCGGCACCACTTTAATCGTGCCCCTCTTGATTGGATGGAGAGAAGAACACAAACTCGAGGTACCCGGGTATACAGTCCATTCATATGTAATCTTCGGCGTACAGTAGCTGCAGATATAGCCTTACCAATGGACGCTGTAACCATAGATGTCACACGTGTGGAGGTCACTCTGTGATTCTGCTTGGCTACAATAGCAATATATCGATTATCCACGAGGGTTGTAACCCTTGGGCGACCACCTATGGACCTTCGGACAACTGTCTGTGTGGTTTGGAATTGTTTCCATAAACTTGAAATTACAGAATGATGAACACCGAAGAAAAGAGCAACATCTGTGATCGACTGTCCTACTTCAATGCGCCCCACAGCACGCCAGCGCTCAAAATCTTCCATTCGTTTTCTGAAAGTCATAGAAACACGTATGTCTTGAAAACAAATTGTACGAAAGTTTTAAACATCTTCTATCAGCACTTACAATCAACTTCTGTAATCCTTCATAAAGCTGGCTTCTTATAAGACTGCCCTTTTTGCATATTTCTTGACATGAAAGCACGATTGGCTGTTACCTAACATATTTGCATACTTCCATCTACCTCTGCAGCGAATTGCATCCAATTCTGATTGGCTTCCGGAAATTAGCATTTTCCTCTCCGTGCTTAACTTTTGGAAGTGAGTGTATTACTTGTCTTAATTCAGTGTTTCAAAAAGTAATTTATGTATCTATCCCACGCATTCAAAGTTAGAAGAATATAAATAAATATAAGCCTTAAAACCTCAAGTGACAAAATCAGGAGATAAAACAAGATTAAAAGAAAATGGTTAAAGAACTGATAAAAAATAATATAAACTGTTACACAGATCTAATCTACAGCAATAATCGTTACTAGATAAGCATACTGTTTGCATATGTTGTATTAAATTCAGTATATAATAAGCCAGCCGTGTGCCATTCCTACGTGTTGGAAGTTATTTAAGAAAACACAATTGTTTTAATAATAATGGATAATAATTTATAATAAAGAGAAAATAATATATACATGTCTCATAATTAGTTTGAGAACTTTTTTGAATATTTTATAAACGCATCAGTAAAACTTCAAATGTATTATCCCACTTAATCTCTAACTCAACTATAGTGATAAAGCGTCACTTTAAATCTTCCTCTATTAAATATTTGAAATACACTATGGAAAGTTATAATACCTGATTATTAGCAATGAATTCTATCTTATCATGTTCTCGCTCCTTCTCCTCCTCGCTAGCTAGAAAACCTGGACTATATATAGTAGACTTAATTTACATATCATGCGCGGTTTCTTCTCCAAAAGGGTTGGTTGTGAATAAACGCGAATTCCCAAGAGGATTAGATGAAAGTACGCGTACAGATCCGTCACAATTTTCGGATGTGAAATTTATTGTACTGTAATCTCTATATATTATTAATCTCACCTCTCTCTCACTCAGCTCAAACATTATTATAAATTTTTATACTATAAACACTTTTGTAATAAAATTTTATATTTGTAAAAAGATACAAAATTATGTTTTAAAGGCAATTTTTTAAATATGAAAAATAGAAGCTATTCACAAATGATATAAACAAAATGTATTTGCCATTAAAAATATTGCAAAAGGTATTCCATAACATAATAAGAGATAAGAGTCTTAGTAAGAAGTAATCTTCTATAAATATCGATCAGTCTCTTTATGTAAAATATTTATAAATAATGCTGTGCACAGAAAAGAATTGATTTTTCAAATATTAGAATGAGACAGTATATTTGCATATAAAATGGATTCTTCTTTTTACTGAGCTAAATAAAAACCTCAAAGCTCTTCAATCTGAAAGTTATTTGTATAAATATAAACATAATTTTCTTAATGGATAACTTTCTGAAATTCGAAGGTGTGTCTTCTATTTCACAATTTTCATTTTTCCTTTCTTTAAGTAGTACCGACAGAGAAACCAATTACTTAACGAATGCAAATATCGATTTGTCCTCATTTAAAAACACTTCAGAACTTTGGAACAAAAAAAAGAAAGAATTCCGAATAAAATCGATGAACTCTGACGAAAGTTTTAATTGGGTTAGACCTCTCCAGAACAAACACGCAAAAGAAAAATCCTCTTCAATTTAGCATGGCAAACATTTTAAATCCACAAGCCTTAGAAAGTCTGTGAAGAGACACTTCGTAAACCAATCTGTCTGAGATTTTCTTTTTATTAACGATTTTCCGAAAAAACGCGAGAAAAAAATTAGACTGATATCTAGAATAGTATAAAATAAAGTAAAATTTTCAACTTGTTGTGTACTTAATCAGAAAGGAAGTACTTCATAATACCGTTGTATAAAATATATCGTAAATTCGGAGATTACATTTTAATTGGAGATTAAATTTTAATTAATGCTACGAGCAAAGTATAAAGAACGAAATAGCTGAACTTAATTAAAGTGATGTTTATTTTAAAAAGAAAAGCATAAAGTGATTTTTAAAAAAGAGACAACAACACGGGTTGCTACAAATGTTTTAATTCTATAAAAAGATTTAAACTCATAAAATCCCTTGAAAACATTTGAAATCCCCTCATAATGTGTGAAACTAGAATTCATTAAAAAAAAAAAAAGAACATGACTATAAAGAGATAAAAAAAAACACCAGACCATTAAGGCAAGCAGATAATTATGTTAAACTAACTGCGATTTAATTGGTTTTATGTAGTTTTACAATTCCACACACACTTACACACACACATAATGAAAATATGAAAATTTTATTCATCCTATATAATTCCGCAGCTAATGTTACATTAAAAATTTTTTGATTGTACATTATTGAAAGATTTGAAAACAATTTTTTCAACCTATAACCCTTCAGTTTGCTTTATACGCGTATGAGATCATTGCACTAAAATTCTAACCAAAAAAAAACAAAAAAAAACAAAATGCTGAAACTTTATCTACTACATGTCTGTGTAAGTTACATTTCAATATTTTTAGTGCAAAGAGAAATAATACACTTTTTTTTTTGGCAAACTATATTAAACTTTCACTGAGATAAAGCCTTTTAGAGGACGACTGGTCGATAGTGCCACCAAAAGGAACAGGTCCTTAAAGGACGGCGCTCGTCGGAGTAGCGACCAAGCTCTTCTTTCCCCCATGAACAGCGTTCGGGTAACCGTGGTGTCTATTAGAATCCAAAAACGTCAATCACTAGATAGGTCTCTTTTGTATTCAGAGGGGGGCGGAAGAGTTCCCTCTTTCCCGGGGCTGTCCTCGCCTTTTTTTACTTATTCATCTCTAAATTCTATTTCATTCTATTAATAAAAAATAATTAAATCATTGTTTTCAAAAAGTCCCACACTAATTAAAATCATTCTGGAACATTACATATTTCTAAAATCTGTTCCTTTAGCTTCAATTAGATAATGTTTATTTTTTCGATTTGCTTACATTCGTACGCATACGAACTATAAAAAAATCTGTAAAATCATTACACTAATACACCTTTTTACCTTTTTTTTAAAAATAAATTTGCTTATAATAAATAACTTTATTTCCTTTTTGTAATGAATAAATTCTATTACCTCAATTTTTATTGTATAAAAATTTCTAATCTAGAATAAAAAAAAATTTGTCGTTAAAATATGATATTATTGCATTAATATGTTGAAGTTAAACAATATTTAATTATTTGGAAATAAATTTTTAATTTCCAACATGTGTTACTCTTTACTTTTTATTTTTCAAATAATTATATATTTTAGTATTATTAAGAAAAATATGTTTCATATAAAAATTCTATTTTCACAGTTTATTGAAAAATGTGTTATAATTTAAACTGAAGAGGTTTTTTTTATGAATTTTATTATATTTTCATACTAAATTTAATTACGTATTTTCATAACGCATGTTTTTTTTTTCTACTAATACACGAATAGTAAGACCCCGCTTAACGCTGTTTCGTTTAGCGCTATTTCGGTTTAACGCTCTTTTTCTTTTTTTTTTTAATTGTGGGATTCCCCGAAATTGCACGCAGCGTTAGGCTTCCCGATATCCGAAGCAGTTTATCTGTGTTTCATCTTTCTTGTGGTGTTATTCGAACGTACTTTTATCATTTCAAACATTTGTTGACGTTATTGTAAGTATAAATTTAGATAATACAACGATTTCTATAGTGACAAATATTAGTATTTTTAGTTTTTACCATGGGTGATAATACAAACCACGAAAATAAAGCTACAAGAAAAAGCATTTCACTAAAAACTAAAATGCAAGTGATTAGAAGATTAGATACTGGTGAGCGTCAATCTCACATTGATGCTGCATTAAATTTGGCAACTTCAACAATAAGGACCATTCTTAAGAATAAATAAAAAAAATACTGCTATCGGTAACTGCAATTACGACAAGCTTTGCAACTAGAATTACCCGTTCTAGAAATATTACAATATATGAAATGGATAATAGACTTTCTATATGGATTGACGACGAAATTGAACGCAATCTGCCTTTTAAGTCAATCTACCTTCTAGATAAAAAGACAGAAAATTGGAAATACAGAAGAGACTGAATGATCTTAATTGTAAACATACTGACTTAGAATTTTATTTATTTATATATATATATTCGTTTATTATGTTTCTATATTTGTAAGAAATATATTTTTGTTTTATTGTTATAAAAAACATACTTAATAAATTTAATGGTAAAATAACTGACCAATTTTTCACCCATCTTCCCCTAACCTCATTATTTACATGATGAGATATCCTCGTTTAACGCTGTTTCATATTACGCTCTAGTTTGATGGGACGTATACCCCGCGCTAAGCGGGGTCTTACTGTATATCTATGCATCTGTAAGATTTAAAAATACTTGAGTTCTGCATTTTTATTAATTTTTGCACCTGTAAAACTGCTTAAAAGTATATTTCTGCAGAATTTTAAGCAATTTTTGCATTCAGTTTTTGATGAAAATTTATTCATAATTACCCAATGTGTTGCTGTACAGAAACACATTTTTACTGTTATCTTACGTTAGTTAAAACAAAATTTAAAATTTTGTATCGAAACATCAAAAATAATAATAATAATAATAATAATAATAATCTTGTAAAAAAAAAAAAAAACGGAGGGAAAAAAAGACACATTTGAAATATTACAGAAATATTTGTTATAGGTTTTTAAAACTATCCAATTTAGTCCCCTTCGAATTTATTTATTAAATGCAAGAAACTAACTTCGACATTTTTTTATTATGACATTTGATGTATAAAAGTTGAGTCTTCGAAACAATTAACTATTAATCCCGATATTTTTTTCTTTCAAATTTATAGAAAATGAATATTACGAGTTCTTCAGCAAAAGAAAAATGCCCTGATTTATACAAAAACCTTAGAAACAAGAATGAAATTTTTGCTTTTGTTATATATTAAGAGTATACTTAGAAAGTTCTACAATGTTGGATTTCCTAATTTTTTGAAACTTAAAGAAGTTTTTTTTTTAAATATATATATATATATATATAGTAAATTTCTTTTATTATAATAATTACGAAAAATTTTGCAAAATGCCCTAAAAAATTTATCTGAAAAATAAATATAATCAGAACGTAGTCTAACAAATAGTTATATTAAAAAATGTCTCTCTCTCTCTCTTTTTTTTTTTGAAGTTATACTTCTTTTGGGGCGTTAGAGAAATAGGATGAGGGTGAATTTTTACGATGCGCGCGCACACCGCCACGGATGTGATACAAAACCGTCATGGATACGAAATTGCTTTGTCTAGAAATATACAAAACGGGACAGATCATTGCCACCATCAAAATTCTCAGGAAAATATTTCTCTCCACTTCCCTGAAGAAGGGGACGCCCGGCTTTGAACCGGAGACCTCTCAATCTGCAGTTGAATACTTTTCCACTGAGCTATACACCCCATGTCAGCGAACCTTTGCTTTGCGTTCCAGAGAAACGGATACGAAAATGCTTTGTCTAGAAATATACAGAACGGAACAGCTCATTCCCGCCTTCGAAATTCTCAAAAAATTATTTCTCTTCACTTCCCTGAAGAAGGGGGCACCTTGGTTTGAACCGGGGGTCTCTCGATTAGCAGTCGAATGCTGTACCACTGAACTATACCCCCCGGGTCTACGAACCTTTGCTTTGCTCTGATTTGTGACGTCACTACTACTAGGGAGATATCGTCCTTCTCCTACGGAGCTTCTCTGATGCATTTGTTTGAACACTTTTTGTTATTTAACCAAACATACTTACATGAAATTTTTTAAAAAATTAGTAAATTAATCTTTAAATTGTGTTTCATGTACATAAAACATAAGAGTAAATATTAGTTTACCTATTTAAATAACAATTGCAAATATATGATTATAGATGTATTTACTACGAACGCATTGCGATGAATATATAAACACATTTATTATTTGTGTATTCGTATATTTATTTTTGAAGTTATCCTTCTTTTTGGGCGTTAAGGAAAAAGGATGAGGGTGAATTTTTACGATGCGCGCACACCGTTCTCTAATATTTTAACATGCCACTTTTTTGGTGCTATGGGACTGATATTTGGGGGATCATAATAACTATTTTTATAAACCATATCTGTTGGGACGCATCCCCCCTGTACATTCCTCCCTACAGCTTTTTGGCCAATATCTCGGAACCCGAGCCTCACAGTCCATTAGGACCTGGCTCATTCGAGCCCTCTCTATCTGCTCTTCCAGTTATTATAATTTCATGTGATCATAGGGTTATTTCTTCTATAGTTTTTAATTGTCTTAAACTTTTTAAATTTACTTAAATTCACAATATTTTGGTCCTGTTCGAGTCTTGGACTTGAGATTTGAACCAAGTGTTCCACTCGTCGAGACCCATCCAGTCATCTGCTTCATTCCCATCGTGTAGGCATGGGGAGGGCTTAAGCACTAAAATATCATGCTCACATGTTAATCCTATGGGGACTGGAAAAAATTTAACCCCCCCTTCCCCAAGGAACTGAGCTTGGAACTTGATTTTTGGAGGTCCGCCATATTTTCGTATTAGAGCTAGCTTTTAGGGGAAATGGGCCCCCCCCCCCCCTACAGGGCTTCTCCAGAAATAACTCGAATCCTAGGCCACCTTGGTCGACCGTACTAGCTGGATTCGATTGTTCTTCCTATGAGCTTCCTTTTTTCAGGACCATAGCCCCATTTCTTTACCCATATTTAACATTTTAAAATTATTTTAAAGTTATAATTTTTTTTTTAAATCCCGCCTAGCTCCAAGGATTTTTGAGATTCGTTAATGAAACTCGGACTATAGGTTCTCCTCACTGAGCTATTTCATCAGTTATAATTCGTGTGTAGATAGTGGGCTTAGGTGGGGGGCGTTTCACTGTAACGTCGTCAGTCATTAGTACACAAGAAAATTTGTTACAGCCATATTTTATTATTTAAATAGTATTTAATAGCTTCATTAAATAGGCCAAAGCCGGGCGGACAGTCTTTTTCACTCGAGGTCAATCCTTATTCCGCAAGGCACTCGACAATCCCTTGCTTTACCAGGCTCCAGTTTACTCCTTGGCTCTCTGTTTCCATCTCGGGCTCCGTCCGTCTCACTCCAGGGCTCTATGTCCAAGTTTCTTTTCCGTCCAACTTTCCAGTCTCTTCAAGTTTTCCTCCTCTCCGTCCGTTTCCTCTCCGTACGTTTTCTCGACTTCGACTTCGATTCTGAAAAGAGGGCTGTGACGTGAACACATCACTCCGCCTCTTATCTGGGGCTAAGTTTCTTTGCGTTGTGAGCGTGGTTCGGTGGTAGGAGATGTGGCTTCTGATAGGGGAGCAATGGGGTGTAGGCGAGGTTCCAGTAGTTGAATAGCGTTGGTTAGTGAGCTTTTGGACTTTAAGAAACTGACTGACCCGGCAGAAGGAAGAAAAACTATTGAATTAAAATTAAATAAGGGTGGAGATTACATAATATGACATTGGTACAAATTAAGAAGGAAGGGGAAAATTAAGGAATATATTGACATTAAATTATAAAAATACGGAAAAAATTAATCAATAAGTGCTTCAAAAATTAGAAACGCTTGTTCTTTGACATCAGTTTTTGCTTTAAGAGCGGGGAGAATCTTTAGTAATTTTGGAAATTGTTTAGCGATATTTGCAAATATTTTAAATAGATCCATGATATTTTGAAATTCAGAAGAATTATGAACGTTAGAATTAGAAGCAGAAGTTTGGGAGAAGCTTTGACTTTCCCTAGGGGTACCTTCGACCTGAGGAAGGGGGGGATCATTATCATTACTATTTATCAGAGTTCCTGCGGTAACGTTGGCAAAGGACAAACCCTCTACAACTTTATTGCTATTAAAATTATTTTTATTCCTATTTAGGAGGGGGGAACCCTTCTTGGGCTTAGGAAAATTAGGGTATTTCGTGTAACAGGCAGAATGCCCGTACACGTGGCAATTTATACAGTAAGGATTTTCCATTCTACAAGAGATTTCGCAGTCTCTGGTAGTGTGTTGCAATCCACACTTAAGGCAACGCGGTTTCATGTGGCAGTTAGCTGCCGTGTGATAAAAGTTGTTACATTTATAACATTGGGTAACACCCCTGATAGAATAACCTTCAACTTTAACTTCTAGGTGACCAAGATGAGAAATGTCAAAGACGGTAGCATTAAAAGTATTTCTGGGTAAGTTAACTAAGAAAAAAGGAAGTGCAAGTTTGGTACGCTTTGAAATTAATTGGCTACAACTAATTATAGAGTAGCCAAGAGCTTCTAAATCTATTTGAATTTCTTCCGTTAGGGTAACGCGAGGGAGACCTTTAATTACAGCTCTGATTGGCTTGTTTTCTTTGGGCTTGTTTTCCTCTCCGTACGTTTTCTCAGTGGATGGCAGTGGATGGCAGTCTATTTTTGGGCATCTGGACTGATACACAGTCCTCAATCCCATATCTTTAAGAGTCTTTGAAGTGGGGCTTGACTTTCGTGGAATTACACAGTCTGCGATGTAGCATGCAGGCTATTGGCTGCGACGGTGGAATCCGGAAGAAGGGGCTTAAGGTTATCTTCAAGACGTGGAATGTTCATACATGGCTGAGAGCTATGTGGGTGCTCTCTCATTGGTTGGAGGTGGAAGTGAGTATAGCCTCTGGCTGGCTGCCCATGGGGATAAGTAAAATTTTAAAAAGTAGAAAGTGGAATACGCTTGTCCAGTGGGGTAAAAGATAGAAAAATAATAAAAGAAGAAAAAATTAAAAATTTAAAAGTTTACTTGGGTGCAATAATTACATAATTATTGCGAGGATAAAGTACCTAAGGCGGGTTGTAGGAATCCAGTAGGATTCTTCTCGGCCTTTTGGTATTGTCATTGCAGTTATAAACATCTAAATTAATCATATTTGCATTGTTTGTAAACTGCAAGTTATTGCCGTACGTTTTCTCTCAAAATTCACCCCTTTTAAACACCAGGGGCGGGTCCACCACACGCCCCTCGTTTTCCTCATTGGCAGGTCAACAAAGAAAAAGGTCTGCCCTCGTCTTCCTCATTGGCAGGTCAAAGAAAAGGTCTGCCCTCGTCCCCGGGCCACTTTCGTCTCCCCAAACACAAACACATTCCCCGTCCGTCTGGAATCCAAGGGCGCCATAACTCTCATCTATTCATCTCACACCTGGGCCTCACAGCCACACTCTCTATGCACCGACGTGCATACAGGCCTCGCCTATTCAAGACTTTCATACAGGAATGCCTATTGTCACCGGCATTCTTCAGCCATTGTAAATTCCAGACCAGATGTTTGCGCTTGTCCGAGGCCAGACAACAAACAATGACCCCATGGCCACCTGCACTTGTCACCCAACAGCTGTTTGGGGATGAATAGATAAAGTGACTTCAGATAAATTGACAGGGTGGGGTTCACCCCAATCAAAGACGTCACATCACTAAAATTAGAATTCCCGTGTTTTTCTTATGGGGTTCGATCTTTTGTTGACGTAACGATATTACAGAGATAGAAGGATGAAACTTTGGAATCACCTACTACTCTTTGTATCGTTGGGATGTACGTGACTATTTACGTCACAATGGTTCCCCTCCGTGGGGAGTTAATTGCGCTTTCCTTTCCCGAGCTAGCGCCGCCCCATCTGCAACTACAAACTCCGGACAGGTTATAATGCATTCATCTTGTGTTTGCTCACAACAAGGCCCAATTTCGAGTTGCTGGGTGTGCCCTGCTTTTATTTTATTTAATTGTTTTAAATGTTTTAATTATTTTAAAATGACTATAACTCGGGAACTCTTCAGGCGGATGTCTTAATTTTTTCTCAGGAACGATTCTTCCCGCCGAGACATTCAATATGAGGTCTCAGGTACCACATTTGGTTCACTTTATCTCCAGATACAGTGTGATACTCCCACCCATGTTATTGATCCCATTGTCCCTGTGCAGGGGTGTTTAAATTTATTTAAATCGTCATTATCTCAGGTTTGGCTGGTCCGACTGACTGAAGGTTAGTATAGTTCAACTCTTCTCATGACCCCCTTTCGTCCTTGGCCCAGCTTGCCCTGCTAAAGATTTTTAGAAAGATTTTAATCTTGTTACGCCAAAGAAGTTTAACTTCTTACGTGCGTACATAAGTACACACACACTTTTTTTCCCGCTTATATATTTATTCGTGAGTCACGCATTTTATGTACAACAGTACAAAGAGCGGAGTGGTCGGATGCACACTAAGGCATACGTTTGAAACTCTGAATACAGAATCAGATGGTTCTTGTAAATGAGCAAGTTGTAAAATCTTTTATAGCGACAAAGAATGCTTCTCCCCCTTGATTATTATTGATTCCTCAGTTTTTGGTCATTATTGATTATCATGTGCCTTTTTGGTGTAAGAAAACGTAGAAATACTCATCTGCTTTCTTGTAAATCTTCCAAGGTTGCTTTCAAGTAGCCGGAAAACCTCTTAAGTAGCCTCTTATTGCCTTAATAAATCTTTAGGAAGGACATTTCCTTTTCTGTTAAATTGTCGGACATAGTACAAATAGAAACTATGATGACCAAGCCCTCCGAAAAGTCACTCTTCTACTTTGCGAATGTTAAATGCAGAATTAACCGTTCGGAGAACTGACATTGTGTTAGGTTTTGAGAGATAAGAGAATCACACTTTCGGGGACCGTCCAAACGAAGCCGGGGGGGGGGGGGGG
>BMAV01016448.1:618920-634279 GCA_019973955.1 Trichonephila inaurata madagascariensis
ATGAAAAAGAATGAGTGTAATGCCATGCTTTCAGAAATGAAAAAGAAGAAAACGCTTTTTTTATGAGTTCAGAAGACGAGAGCATTTCAGATCCAGAATCGTTTTTCAATGTGTATTGCTGCTTAGACCAAACCCCCGACAAAGATTTCAATTTCCTTGATCCAGCAATATTTTCGAAATCTTACAACCGGATAAACGCTTATCCTTTCCAAACTAAGAAATAAAAAAAAAGCCCGCAAAATTAGCTATTGAATATGATAAGTACTTAGCACACAGTATCTATGAACAATTAAATGCTTTAAAAAGCTGTTTAAAGTCCTAAATTGAGAAAATCCATTTTATCAAAAAGCACGCAGAATTATTTGTTCTTAATTTCAGTAGCCTCATCTCCAGTTTCCCGGATGTTATGATAGCATGCCTACTATTTTATACCCTTCCTGTCACAATTGCAACAACTGAAAATTTTTCTAAGTTAAAAATTATTAAAAATCCTCTTAGAACATTCATAGGCCAAAACTGGTTCTCGGACTTAACAATGATGTCAATAGAAACAGATGAACTTAGAAAAAAATAAATCATCTGTTATGGATATAGTTATAAATGCGTTTACCGAAAAAAAAAATCGAGAAAAGCACCTATTTAAACAACTAAGTTAATTTTTAAGTAATAAAAGTTTTTAATACATTATGTCTATGTATATTAATTTTGACACTTTCATATAAGTTTTATCAATACAATCGTTTTTATTTATTTTCCAAAAAGGGCCCCAAAGAATTCTTGATACGGGGCCCATTCACGGCTAGGCTACGCCAGTGACTCACTACGTCATGATGCCATGTGCTGTTGTACATGCCTTAGTCGACTTAAAGATCAGTTTTTCAATCCGACCAACATGCTTATTTTACTAATGTGCTAATTTTTCAAGACCATTCTTAATTTTCGCGCTCATCAGAGTTCACATAAATAAATCTTTTTGAAGTGAAAACTTCTTTAGGGGCGTTTTTCTGAAGAATGAATCTAAATTCGGTTGCGTTACGCTCAATCGGGTTTACTTGGTTCCAGTCGGCAATGGTGCTCGGGTTAGAGAGGCTCGCTTCGTTTTGAATTGAAAACTTTTCTAGGCACGTGTTTTTTTTTTATAAAAATTTAATGAACATTTTTTCTCGTGAAATTTTATTTCCTTTATTTAATTATTACTGTCATGCAGCCCATTTCCATTCAACTCCAGCGAATAAACGAGAGAAGAGGAGTGCAAGCGAAAATAATTTAAACAAAAAAGGTTATTCTTATGTAGCAGATCGTAGATAAGAAGAAACGCGAAACTTGCGATCTATTTTTTCATTCAGCAGAAAGGGCATTTACGCATAAAAATTTGGCTAAAGAATTAAAATCCGAAATCTTAATAAAGTTAACTGGTGAGAAAGTTGCCAATATATATAGTAATGACAACTAAGAGATCACGAGAAAATAAAAGCGTTAATTGTGAACCGTCTCCTTTTGTTTACTTAGAACAGGGGTGGGCAGACTTTTTCAGGGTGCGTGCTACTTCTAATTTTTGCAAGCTGTTGCGGTCCACCCAATGTCAGTGGAGTACACAAGGAGGGGGGGGGGTTCTACTAGTCCAGACCCTCCTCCATAGCCCTTGATTTTTTTCCCCGATTGATTATAATCCAATGTATATAGCACGTAAAGTTTAATTTTTTGTTATTAATATTTTTTTATTATTTAGTGGAGGTTATTTATTTAATAACTTATTTTTTACTGTTTTTTGTTCCCGACAATCTACAAAATTAAAAAATATGTTAGACTGCATATTGGGGTATGATACAAGAAAGGTAGACTTTCGACCCTCAACCCCGCCTCCCCCCCTTGAAGAATTCTTGTGTGCGCCAATGCCCAGTACCGTAGGTGTGGTGAGGTTGGAAAAGGTCTACAGAATTTATGATAAATTAATAATAAATTCGGAATATGTACTTACTTACAGAACTAAAAAAAAAATAACACTTTTAAAAATACCGCGTTTTAAGAAAAACGCAAAATACATAATAATAATAATAGCTACAAATACTATAATATCAAATGATGCATTTATTATCAAACAATTCAAAATTCGTAAAAAATAAAACGTTTTCATCTGAAGTTAGTTTTCTTTGTTATAGTCAGTAGAAGACTTAGTCTGCATTCTTCAGCCAATCTTGAATATTTCCGTATATAATTATTAACTACTAAAATCTTCAATTGGTTAACCCCAAAATATCTTCGCGGTCCACCGGTCGATCGCGATTGGTGTAATGCCCATCCCGGACTTAGAGATTTTAAAGAAAAGTAAACGGTTCTCAGAGCATAACTTTTCCTAGCCTTACATAGTATATGGCGTTATGTAAGTTATAAATGGTAATTACGTATAATCGCAGCGATATTGGCGACATAATATGAAAAGTAGCACATGGTTGCCAATTCAGCACGTACGACATATGGTAAATCCGAACTGACAACTTGGCGAGTTATCTTGAACGTTCACATTGTTGTGACAGTACGTACCATATAAACATATATATTATAGAAATATAATCTACGTAAGTAATTTATGTATAAAATATTTTTAAATAATTAGACTGATTGAAATTTATATACAAATCGTGTATACTCGTATATAAATATATTAGAATGCATAATTATTTAAACATTGCCCTTCACAGAAAATGGATGATATAAACAAATCCACCAATGAATGAGCACGAAAAAGAACTATTTAACGAACGAATGCGAAAATGTCATTGAAAAAAATGTAGTACATCCGAACAATTGGATTCTATGGCTCAGAATAAATCAGAAGTTTTGACTTCTATCGTGTGGTTATAAGCAAACACACATTTTTTTTTCTTTGAAACGCTGGCCTAAAAATAAAGAATATTCTCGGATTACATCTTAATTTTTTAAATATGAACAAGAGCTATGTTGGTATATATTTACACACATAATCCCATTCAGGCAATTTTAGGTTAAAGTAAAAATAAAGATACAAAAAAAAAAGTGTGTGTGTACTTATGAACGCACGTAAGAAGTTATACTTCTTTGGCGTAATAAAATTATAAAATCTTTCTAAAAATCTTTAGCAGGGGGGGCAAGCTGGGCCAAGGACGAAAGCAGAGTTGAACGATACTCACCTTCAGTCAATCGGACCAGCCCCAAACCTGAGATAATCACGATTTAAATAAATTTAAACACCCCGTACAGGGATAATAGGACCAATAATATGGGGAAGGGGTCGAAGGAGGAATGATCTGTCCCGTCCTGCATATTATTTCTAGACAAAGCATTTTCGTATACGTTCCTACGGAACACAAAACAAAGGTTCGCTGACGAGGATGTATAGCTCAGTGGTAGAGCATTCGGCACTAAATCGAGAGGTCTCCGGTTCGAATCCGGGTGTCCCCTTCTTCAGGGAAATATTTTTCTGAGAATTTTGAAGGCGGTACTGATTTGTCCCGTTCTATATATTTCTAGACAAAGGATTTTCGCATCCGTGACGGTGTGCGCGCGCATTGTAAAAATTTACCCTCATCCTATTTCTCTAACGCCCCAAAAGAAGAATAACTTCAAAAAAAAAGTACGAGCAATATATATAAATCCCGCATCACATTATGAACATCATTTGAGCAAAATCATTTAGAACAGATAAAATGCTCCATCGTCTCAAAATCTCAGAAAAATTTCTGGTGTAATAAAAGCCCTTATCTTCTCGTCAGAATTATTAAAAAAAATTTCAATTTTTCCATGCTTGTTTGAAATTATCTTTAAAATTTAAAGTAAACTATATAAGTATTTGAATTTTCATGGCTCGGGGGCAATTAGCTCTTAGCTGAAGCGAAACAGTTGGTTTCGCTTTCCCAAGTAGAAGGTGGTTATATTTAATGTTAGCTCAACAGATAGGACAGAAATACCGAAACGAAAAGCGCAATGGATAGCGTATAAGAGGGAGGGTGTGATGTTAAGTCCCATGTACGTTCCTGAATCAGTCAAAAATTAGTTTTTTTTTATCATTTTCAAAAGAAATGTAAATGAAAGCCTTTGTATAGTTATGAATTTCCACTATAACTTAAATACGACTCTTTTTTTTGTAGTTTGTATAAAACTTTAATGCTTCAACATACTGACTTCAAGCAGCTAATTCAGAGAGTAAGTGTAAAAAATCCCTCTCTGTTAATGCAATATACCCGGGGGTGAGGATTAAGTCGATCGCGATCGACCAGTGGACCAACAAGGTATTTTGGGGTGACCGCTTGAAGATTAGCACTTAGTATTTATGCGAAAATATATATTCAAGATTAGCTGATAGTATGGAGACTAAGTCTTCTACTGACTTTAATTACGAGAAGAAAACGTTTCTAACGTATGTTTTTAATTGTGTTTGGTAATAAATACATCATTTAATATTATTATATTTGTGACTATTATTATTATGTTTTTGTAGCATGCGTTTTCCTTTTAACGTGGTCTTAAAAGCGTCAGGGGTGTAGCTACCGCCGTATCAATGATATGGTGCCCCAAAACGTGTTAGAGCAAAAAAAATCGCAAAATATTAAGAAGTTCTTAGGAAGGGTCCCCGAGGAACTTTGATACAGGGTCTACTCACAGAACTAGCAATGCCAGTGAAAAGCGTGATTTTTTGTTGTTGACATGTGCTTTTTATCCTGGGAGCATATGAAATACAAGTGAAGAACAGATTGATTGACTGAATATTAACGTTGCACTGTTCAGCTACACGTGGGCTTTTGGCGACGGACCACGTAATTTTCACAACCATGGTCAAGTGACGTGGACGACACCTGAACTGGCACCCCCTCTCCTAACTACACGACGCACCAATGGGAGGACGTTTCAGCTCTCGACAGATTTAACCTGCATCGCTACCCTACACGGCGGGTCTTTAGTGGTACTGGGCTCGAACTCGTGACAAGACAAGCCACGATCCGATACCTATACCACTCGGCTACGGCGGCCACGTGAAGAAGAACAGAAAGCATACAATACAACAAAAGAATATATTCATTTATTACAGATGATGATCCCAGCATATAACAAGAAGGGGTGCACTGCTTTTCCTTTCGAAACGGTAATCTATTACAGGCGAAAGACCGACTTCTATCCCAAAGAAGATACAACCATGTCTTACTCGGGATTCGAACCTGAACACACTCGGTTACAAGCCGAGCGTCATAGCCACTATACTAGCTGGGCGACGACTTCTTTTTTTTTTTTTGTAGTTATGTAGATGAGAGTACATATTCCTTATTTATTATTAAAATATAATAAATATTGAAGACCTTTTTCTACCTCACCACACCTACGCCCCTTGAGTGGACCGCAACGCCTTAAAAAAATTAGAAGCGGCGCACATACCCTGGAAAAGTCTGCCCACCTCTGCTGTATACAGTGTTGCCGAATTCAACCGACACATTCAAAGGAATGATAGGCAGCACGGGGATGACAAATCATCATAGAATATGGAGTTACAAACTCCGTTTAGTTGGTGAAAAGCGCGATAATAATAGTCGTGAGGTATCGATATAAGGTGACCATTTTTTTTACAATGAAAAGGAGGACGAAAAATTTAAGGAAAAAATTACAACTTTAAATATATGAAACGTTTTATTAATTCAAGCAAAAATACGTTAATTACGCTTACATTTGTGGCGGTGTGATATCTATATGAACTAGTACCAACATCACGCGATGACGATTGTTTTGGCGTGATTGGTTACGTACTTGCGTTCGGAACGGAAGGTACCCAGAACGAACCTTCCCTCCTTCACATTCTTTTTAATTATTATCTTAAACGAGTATTTTTCCATTGAATGGACTTTTTTTCTGTCAACATATCACATTTTTTAATGTATCGGAAAGTTACGGGCAAAAAATATCCTTCATACTGAATTTTGCGGTAAGCATTGTAGCTAACATATTAACATTCAATTTTGATTTCTCACTAGTCACTGTATACAGGTCTGAGCTATATACAGGCAAAATATTATTATAATAGAAGCATTTTTCACAAAAGGAGAACATTTTGAAAAAAGCTTATTCTAAGTTAATTTTTTGCCAAAATATTGTATTTAGATAATTTTTTCCCGTCGAAATGTCCTTTTTAAAACAATTTTATGCATGTATTCTAATCTGAGTAACACTAAATATCATGAAAATTATCCATTCATGCGATTTTTAAAATCATGGTTCCGAACGTAGTCGGATACCTTAAAGGAGGACCTTAGCAATCAGCAAGACGAGAGAAGTGGCCAAACGAATGTGGGGATTTGGAGCGCTGTGGTAGGGTTGAAGAAGCTTGCACGTATGCAAATTTTCCGCTTTTCCCGGAGTTGTTGAAGGGTATACAGATCACTGTGCACTAGAATGTGTGTTTCATGCGCGACGGTGCACCAGCATATTTTTCGATTGTAGTGCGTAACCACCTCCATGCTACATATCCCTGGCTGTGGATTGGCTGTTGCTTGGCCTCTATGATCCCCGAATCTGAATCCCTTGGATTTTTTCTTTTGGGGTCACCTGAAATCGCTTCTGTATGGCTACACAAGTGACCGGTGGCTACAATAGAAGTTCTAATGGCACGGATTGCCATCGTTTCAGGTTACATCACCAGCACACCGGATTGTTTGAACGCGTCCGGCAATCATTCGTCCGTCAGTTGCGACATGGCCATCGTTCGATAGCCATGTCGTGGGGTGTCAGCGTAAGTTAGAGGTGTGGGATTCTCTTGGAATGATATGAGACATTCTATAATTCTTAATATGACTTTTATTAAGAATTTAACTTAAACTACTTAGATATCGAACAAATTTATATTAAGTGAGAATAAACCAAAACCCGCAGTCTTAACTAACTCAGATCGCGCAATTAGATCACTTATCAATATAAATATATTATATCTGTGCCTAATCTCGTCTCAATAATATACTAGCGTTCAGAATATAATCTTCCTACCTTGGTTGAATACTCAACGGTTCAATCACTTTCAGATAGGCTGTTGGGCTCGCGTGCAATAGTATGCACCTTGTAGTAATGGCTAGATATCCGTGATTCTTTGGTAGGCCGTCAAATTACACTTCTACCTTTTCTCTAAACAGAATTTTCTCTAAATTGCCATCTTACTCACTAAAATTCCTATCCTTTTAAAGGTTATCTTATTTGCATCTATGCTTCGTTTCACTTCTTGGATTTGGGTTGGAAAAGTTTTGCCATTAATCGTGGCCGTCAAAGAACATAGAGGTTATATTAGAGGAAGAACGCGAGAGATGTCACACAGTGTCAAATGTGCTATGACTTACTCGTTCGCAACTTCGAACAATTCCTATGACACATTCACTTGGCATTGCATTTCTGACGCCTGATACATTATTCGTACTTTAACTTAAACATGCTTTACGTCTAATTAATGCATTCTTGCCTCTTATTGCACCTTTTCATTCCACTCTACATCACATTCTTCATAACTGTTTTTGCGTTTTACTCCTACTAAACGTTGGTTGCGACCCCACGTTCTATGGATATCTGTCATCTTCATGTTGCCTTCTAACAACCCTCTGAATTTGTCGGTAGAATTCAGCAACACCTGTATATGAATAAAGATTTTATGCATTCAAATAAGCTACTTAGGACTTAATTTTTTTTTTATTCCATTTTTTAAATTTTTCTGACGTACAAATGTAGTTGATAACATTTGAGAAGTATGAGCAAAAATCTTTTCATCCATCTTTCTTTTTTCTGAAACTACTTAATCAAAATATTTCTAAGAGTATAAAAAACTTATTTAGTGGTGAAAGAAACTAATCTAACTAAAAAGAGATAAATGAATAATTTCAGAATTTCAAACAAAAAGCCTGTTCTACCAGAAAGAAGAGGGAAATAATAATTTCAAAAATACAGAAAAAATGTCAAATTATTCATTGTTCATGCATGGCTTCTCATCTATTTATGATTTAATGAATTAATTAAATAGATTCTTATGAAATGATTAATTACTGAAATTTAAATCAAGGTAAAACAGATGGTTAATAAAGAACAAGTGGAAGCCGTATTTCACAATAAAAAAAGACACATTTTTTTTTATTTTTTGTCTTTTTTGACACCTTTGTCTAATATTTTATTTAAAATTTGAGATATAAAATGAGTTCCTTTTCTCACAGAACAGAAGTAGTTTACCTTTCTTGATTACTTCCAAATTATCCCTAAATACAATGCCTTTGAACAAGAAGGTAACAAAATTTCTCTGTAATAATGAAATAAATAGTAATAATATAACAAAGTAAATCACTACAATTAGCTCCAATTTGTAATTATTCTAAGACAATGGACTACATTCAATGAATAAAAAATATATTAATTACTCTTTTCTGATATATATTTGTAATTTTTATATTAGATTAACTGTAAATTCTTAGCATAAAACTTAATTATCTCCAGCAAGCGTAATATTTTAATGACTGTTGCTAAAATTAAGGTTTTATTTGTGAAGTATTTTATATGCATTAATTCATTCGAAAAATGATCCTAATTCTGCGATAAGGAGCTAACAAATAAAAAGATGTTCATTTCAAAAAGACAAAAATATATCATTTTTATTTTAGAACCCTTTTAAAATACCTGATTTTGCTTGAGAGTGAAGGGAAAAAAGTAATACTGTAAATTTTATTTAAGTGATTTTTAGTTTCCTAATTGTGTGAATCGAAAAGCTCTTTTTTTAAGTGCTTAAGAAACAACTTATCTATCTCCCATTTTTCCATTACTAGTTTGTTTAAAAAACTCGTAATCACTTGTGAATTTTTTACACCCTTTTATTTTCGAACACTACAACCATCCACTGGAAAGTTTATATTATTTTCAAATCTATTTTGCCATAAATTATTGGCCGCGGTAGCCGAGTGGTATAGGTATCGGACCGTGGCTTGCCTTGTCACGAGTTCGAGCCCAGTACCACTGAAGACCCGCCGTGTAGGGCAGCGATGTACGTTAAATCTGTCGAGAGCTGAAACGTCCTCCCGTTGATGTGGTAGTTAGGAGAGGGGGGTGCCAGCTCAGGTGTCGTCCACGTCACTTGACCATGGTTCAAAAT
The DNA here is from genome assembly GCA_019973955.1 of Trichonephila inaurata madagascariensis. NCBI lineage: Eukaryota > Metazoa > Arthropoda > Arachnida > Araneae > Nephilidae > Trichonephila > Trichonephila inaurata. The sequence goes on from BMAV01016448.1 coordinate 628,048, forward strand.
TACGTGGTCCGTCGTCAAAAGCCCTCGTGTAGCTGAACAGTGCGACGTTAATATTCAAGCAAGCCATAAATTATTGTTCCTTTAGCAAACTGTTGCTGTATATCAGGGGTGGACAGACTTTTCAAGGGTGCGCGCGGTATATTTCTAATTTTTTCAAGCTGTTGTGGTCCACTCAATGTTAGTGGCGCACACAAGGAGAGAGAGGGGGGCGCTGGTCCTTACCATCCCCCACAGCCCTTGAATTTTTTAACTGATTGATTTTAATTCTATGCATACAGTACGAAAACTTAATTAAGTAATTTTTATGTAAATAATTTTTTTATTATTTAATGCTGAGTATTTATGCACAGTCATTTATTTTTTACTGTTTTTTTTTTCCTCGGAAATCTACAAAATTAAAAAAAATATGTTTGGCTGCGTATTGTGGTATGATACTAGTATGGTAAACTTTCGATCCTCGACCACACTCCCCCTCCCCTGCGAAAAATTCTTGAGTGCGCAAATGCCCAATATCGTAGGTATGGTGAGGTAGGAAAAGGTCTACAATATTCGTTATAAATTAATAATAAATACGGAATATGTACTTACAGAACTAAAATAAAGGAACTGACTCTCTCTCTCTTTTAAAACTGCGTTTAAAGCAAAACGCAAAATACAAATATAATAATAGCAACAATTACAATAATATCAAATGATACATTTATTATCAAACAATTCAAAATACGTAAAAAATAAAACATTTTTATCAAAAGTTAGTTTTCGTTGTTATAGTCAGAAGAAGACTTAGTCTGCTTTCTTCAGCCAATCTTGAATATTTCCGTATATAATTACTAAATGCTAAAATCTTCAGGCGGTCACCCCAAAATGTCCACCGGTCGATCGCGATCGACGCAATGCCCACCCCTGCTTTATATTGTCATTATAAATATCCTTCTGCGTGAGAATTTCACTTTCGTCAAAATTTCTGTTTTGTTATCCACAAAACTGTTTATCAAAACTCGACGTTGATTGATAACCCCTGTTGAAATGCACATTCGCAATGCTTCGTTCGGCACGATGTGAATATCTCTCTGATATTTTTCTCACCCCATTTGTTCAGGAAATGCGTGTTTGTCCGAAGTCCTTAAGTGTTCGAAAGAGGTGAAAAGGAATTCTCTATTATTGCTATGTTGTAAAGACAGTAAAAGTGTGAGGAGTTTCCACACCCTGAGCGATTTTCTGAGAAATATTGGAAATAGCCTTTCATAGAATTGTGTAAGACAACAATTCCGATCGAGAATCAAAATCAGTTAAATGTTGCTTAGTTCAATGGTTCTCGAACTGTGGGGCGGGCCCCCTACGGAGGCGTGATAACCCTGCGTGGGAAACGCAAGCATATCGAAAAGTTTGGGGGAAATATATTTAAAAATTATCAAATTACTGAAAGGAAGCAAAACAAAATATACATTCTGACATAATAAAAAATAAAATACATACTTACACTGATTTAATATAGTTATAAAAAAAATGTATTTGTGATGCACAATGTACTTGATAATTATGAATACTAAATTAGGAACAAGCTTAATAATTACTAGTGACTTCTATAGGCTTTTAAAAGGAAGGTTTAGTATTAGAAATTGACACACACTCTTCTTTATTTAATTAAGATCTATATTTTGTTAAAGCAGCCACCGCAGAAAATCCGGATGGATTTGGAATGGATGGATGATTGAGAAACTAAATATTTATTATAATTAAAAATTATTTTGTAATCATTTCCAATTTAAAAATTAGAACTAAGCATAGTACTTATCCTACTTAAAAGTAACTTACTTAAAATTCCTTACTCATGGTACCCAATTACGTTCGGAACCGTGAATTTGCAAAAGCGTATAAATGGATAATATTTATCATATTTAGTGTCACTTAGATTAGAAAACATACATAAAATTATTTCAAGAATATTATTACAATAAAAAATTATTTAAGTACACTATTTTGACAAAAATTGAACATAGAATGACCCATTTTCAAAACATTCTCCTTTTATGAAAAATACTTTTATTATAATATTTTGCCTGTATATAGTTCAGACCTCTGAACAGAGAGGCTGAACTAGTATTTTTGAAATATATAACTTGGAAGTGGATTTATCCGCATTTTACTTCAACAGAGAGGAGAAATTTAAAAAAAAAAAAAAAAAACGCCGATAATTATTTCAATGGGTTGTAACTATTAAAATGATGTGAATTTTTCAAAATTCTTTGTTCAGACTCACTGCAGAAGTCTTTACTTTATCTAAGCACACACAACACAAAATATTATTATTGTAGAAGCATTTTTTATAAAAGGAGAACGCTTTGAAAAAAGTTTATTCTATGTTAATTTTTTGCCAAAATATTGTATTTAAATAAATTTTTTTTGTCATAATGTCCTTAAAATAATTTTATACATGTATTCTAATCTAAGTGACACTAAATATCAAGAAAATTATCCATTTACGCGCTTTTTTAAAATCACGGTTCCGAACGTAGTCGGAAACTTTAAAAGTAAGATATACAAAATTTAATATTGATAATTTGTACGGTTCATAATTTATAAAGGTCATATTGTAAGCTTTAGCGTCAAAGTATATTATTAATGTAATTAAATACATTGTTATTGTACGGGGGGACGATGAAAATTATGCTTGAAAATTGGGTTGCAAATATTGAAAATTTAAGAAACACTGGCTTAGTTACATTTTGAACGCTTGTTTTCGCAGGATATATTTCTAATAAACTTCGTTAAACATCCTTGTTTCAAAATTTCGCCACTTACGGCGAATGAAAAAAATAGGTAAAATGGGAAAATTCTTCCAGAAATTCAAATCATTTTACTTTCAGAAATTAAATAACTAATGAATAATGAACTATTCGTATGCTTTTTAATCTTAACATTCTAAGTAAACATCAAATGACAGTTCAATCGGAATTAATGAGATCCAACAGATCAATAAACACGATTGGTTTGTAAGATAGAACTAAATTTCTTTTCTTCAAATTAAAATACGTTATAATAAATATCTTCCGTTGCAAATGTGGAAATTTGAATTATAAATTTGTGCATAACATAAAATTAATTTAAAACAGCAGTAGTTTATTTGCAAACAGTTTCTTCCTGTGGCTAAGTTAGAAAGGCCGTTGGTCAAAGAAAGCTCTATGTATTATTTTGGAAAGAATTAATTCAAAAATGTTAATGGTCTTATTAATTTTCTCATAAATCCAATAAACAGTACATAGTTAAGAATATCCACGCAAAAAACCATTACCATCAACAATTAATGCCATAAGAAATTTAGTTTCCAGGCAATTTTTCTAAGCAATACATTAGTAATAAATAAGTTTTGTGGGTGTGATATATTATATTTATATTATTAGGCTATCAATCATTACAAAATTTGTAAAATTGCCTATTCCATGCTCATTTAAGAGCATGCTCTTCTTATTGGATTTTAAAAATATAAAGTAGCCATAACAAAAATTCTTTGAGATCACAAAAAAAAAAAAAAAAAGTTAAGAAAAGAATGGAAACAATTTTTAAACAGGAAAAGGATCATCTAGACAAGCTAGAAAGCGCTATTTTCTTTGTATAACTTGTATGACGGATAGTGTTCAGGTTCTTGAACAATATATATAGAAGAGCAATATGTCTAGCTGTAGATAAGGAGTTCAATAAGTGTCATAAAAACGACTCTGCAGCTGGTCTCCCAGCTCCTTTTCAATGAAAAGGAAATGGTATGAGGAGACAGCAATGGTATTTCATCTTCTTTTTGAAAATTAGAGGGGAAAAACAGGTATTTGCTTCCATTATTGATTGCAGATAAGGTCTTATATAACTGATATTTTCTGTCTAAAATTGTATGCTTATTACAATATGGAGTAAATTCCTCCTATTTTGACAGCTGTCAGAACGTAATTATTAGAAAATTAAATAGAAATATATATATCAGGGATGGCGAGCCTTTTTGAGACGTGGGTCAATTTCGTTCATATTTTTTTAGTGCTAGCTTGTGGGTCACTAATGCCCATTTGCACCAGAGTTAAGTTAAAATTTTTTTTTTTAACTGAGTATTTTTTATACTAAACATCTTCAAAATATTCAATTGGCTTAACGGGTAAAAAAAGGGGCAATGGAAGTATCTTTCTGCAAACATAACTGAACATAATCTTACAAAATTGCATTTTATCCGAAGAAAGTGCTTTAAAGATAGTTATTTGCTTTGGTTTTCGTATTTTTTTTTTTCCAACAAACAAAATGTGAGTAAAATTGTACATTTTATTTGATATTTTGTAAACACTCTTTTGCTTTATTTCAAATCCTACATATTTTCATATACAATCGTTGTCACTTGCGTATCTTTGGAACTGTAATGATCAAAATTGCTTTCGTGTAAATGCAGTGCTTGAAAAAATTCAAATAGAATATAAATAATCCGCACTAATTAGATAATCTAAATAAACTCGCGTAAGCGAACAAGTGGTTTCCTAGTATTCGTGGGTCGGTTAAAAAGCTTGCGTGGTTCAGTGTCTGACCCCTGGGTCATAGGTTCGCCATCACTGATACATATAATCAAAGCAAAAAAAAACCCTGTCTATCATAAAATTAAGAAAAATAATGAAAATTTAAAAACACAAACCGTTTTACGAAAAATTCATAAAAGATCAGGAGAAAAGATAATAAATTTTTCATGTTTTCTGCTAAAAATGTATTTAAATCGATAAAAATAATAGGTAAGCTAACACAATATGTCAATTAGAAAAAAGAGCAATTAGATGCATCGAAAATAATACGAATGTGTGTGACGTTTCAAAAAGAGCATGGAGATTTTTCGACTATTAAATTTTTATTCGTTCACAGAGAGAGTTTTCAACGGAAGACCTCTCAGCAGGATAAGCTGACGCTAAAAATTTGATTTGGGACTGGAATGTCTAATTATTTCAATAATTGTTCGTTCAGCATCTTTTGGTTTAGTTTTAGAACGGAGAGGTTATTGCGTCAGAAAGTTTGGGTTATGAGCATGAAAGAAATTAAATAAGATTGGAATTTTAACACTGGGTGATTTTTTCTGAGAAAAAATACTAGCTGTTGTATTTTATGCGTGAAAATTTAAGACAAATAATGTTAAATGAGAAATAGAATTTCGGTTAATTTATCATATATTTAACTATCTTTACACACAAGCACACTCTCTCTCACACATATATGTATATTAAAAACACTCCAGATTAGAGAAATATATAAATCTGGATATTAATGATGAGTGCTACAATGTCTATAAATGTAGCTGACTTAGGACTACTTCATGAGGTTAGAACCAGTTTTGCGTCTAGCCAAACTTATCCTTTTTGTCTATAGAATTAAGGATGATGGAAAAGAATATAGCTTTATTTTAGAAAATTAAAACTGCTGGATCAAACAAATTATCTGTTTAAAAAATCCGTTTATTTAGAATCGGAGAAACCTCTCACAGTGAAAAAATGATCCAAATGGAACCAGCGTAACATTAATTTCCTTATAATTGATATATGCTCATTCGTAATTTCCCTTCAAGATTAATTACTATTTGGTCTTAAAGACTTAATGATGTGTGAATATATTGTTATAGCGTATGTATATAAAGTGAAAAAAAGATAATCATGGTGCCGCTGAAGACTTGCCGTGTATAGATACTGATGCACTTTAAATCTGTCGAGGCTCAAAGTCCTCTCGTTGGCGTGGATGAAAGTTTGGAGAATGAGGGGAAATCTCAGGAGTCGTTCTCGTCACTTGACTGAGATTCAAAATTACGAAGTGTGAACTTAATAACAAATCCTATATATATGCATGTGTGTTTGTATGTGTATGTGTATGTGTGTCTGTGTGTGTGCCAGCCAACATCTTATTATGTTGATATTTTTTTATCTTAATGTATCATGACAATAATATGTTCTCCCAAACTAATTCAGAAAGCTAAAAATTTCGAAAACGTATATGGAACATTTTTGTTGCGGGAAAGATTTAATATAAATATAATTTTTCCCAAAAGTCTCACAGAGTTTCTTATTGCTTAGAATTTATTTTTGCATGAAGTCTTTAGAAAACATGAGAAGCTATTTGTGAAATTTACGTAAGTTTAATTTCGTACTATATAATACGCAGAGCTCTATTTTTAACATGTTCATTCAATAAAAGTAAAATTGTAACAATTTCAACACATTAAATTAATGCA
>BMAV01016448.1:639279-666579 GCA_019973955.1 Trichonephila inaurata madagascariensis
GCCACATCGCACTCTTGCTGTTGAGGAGCTGCTGGAAAGTGAAGATATCACTCGAATGGATTGGCCAGCGTGCTCCCCAGATTTAAATCCCATCGAACATGTGTGGGATGCTTTGGGGAGACGTATTGCCACACGCTTACTTCATCCGGAGAACAACCAACAACTCAAACAGATGTTTGTTGAGGAATGGGCACTCCTACCTCAAGAAATGTTGCACCAGCTGGTTCTGAGTATGCGGAGACGGTGAGAAGCAACCATTGTAGTAAGGGGAGGGCATATACCATATTAAGGAACATCTGCTTGTTGTTCTTCCTGTTGGATAGACAATCATGAGTCACGATACTATGCGTTCAATAAAGCTTGTTTTTGTTTGATTCCATACCGTATGCGTTGTATTCCTTTTTCAGGGCCGATGCTTTCGTCATCCTTTACGTACATAATACTCTCCCTCATTTCAGAATTTCATGTCGTTCAGATGATTTTTCGTGAAGTTATGGCAATAAGTCCACCTGTTGCTTAAGTTTTGCACACCAGTGTAATTTTAAATCCCTTAAATATATCAATTACATATTTTGCGGAATTTTCGCTGAACACAGCTATTATTAAAGATATATTTTATGAGGCCCCTAATGCTAGTTTTATTCTAATGTGGCGCAGAGAAGCAAAAAGAAAGGAACGCCCACTCCCTGTTATAGAGTGAGTGAGAGTTGTATTTATGAAGCACTATAAAGCTGCACGTGGGCTATTGGCGACAGAAATTTTGAATCTCGGTCCAGTGACGAGGACGACACCAGAGCTGGCTTCACCCCCTCTCCTAACTTCCACACCACACCAACGGGAGGACGTTTCAACCTTCACATATTTAACATTCATCGCCCCCCTCTGCACAGCTTCCCTGTTATAGATTCTGAATCCTTATTGATTTAAGTTGGAGCAATTTGTTTATTATGTTTTTGGTTTTGCGTTGCCGTCGCCGAGTGTGGTCTCGCACAGTCATCCAACAAAGAAACGCCATATTTGAGAAGCCCAGGCCACTTTTTTTTCAAAACGTCTCTTTCAATTTCGACAGGGTGTCACAGTACCGCGTAGCATTGATGATTCCAACCTCCAAAAAGTCCACGCAAAAGTAAACGCTTCTTCCGTATGCAAAGCCCCTGAGTTTTCCCGCAGTGTTTCTTGAAGCTTATCAAGCGGTATGACAAATGTCTCAGAGTATTTGGTACTTATGTGGAAAAATAAAAAATTATGTCTTATCTTTAATGTCTCATTCTATGTTTTAACTTTCTTACTCAACTCTGACCGCAGTCGACAGGGGAAACTTATTTTCCGACTCACCCTCGTATATGGATGAAATGGCATGGATATCGTTGTTGTTAATTATAGCAACATTTTACATACGTTGCTACATCTACACACACACACACACACACAATTACTGTTCTCAATCAATCATTATATCATCATCAATACAGAATCGTATAGAATGGATAATAAAGCAGATATATATTTCCAATATGGTCATAATGGTTTAATACTGTTACTATTTACTTTTACAAGTAAGGAACAGAGCATCACCTCATGATGTTACTAGTATATTTGAAAAAAATATTTATATCTATAAAAGATTAGAGATACGGAAGAAATACTCTTAATAAAAGGAATGAAAAGATTCTACTTTCTGTTTTCTTTATTTATAATCAATATTTACTAAATAATCAAAAATTATGAAATGCAGAAAAAATATATATATATATATATAAATTTGAAAGTTTTTGGAAGGGTGGACGAGGTGATGATTAACACAGGGATTGTAATATCATAATGAGAATTAAATTCAACATTATTACGGATTTTATAAAACTTACTTATCCATCTAGCAAGCAAATTTTTATAATAAAGACAACGTCTGTATACCAACGCAAGACGACGAAAAATTTGAAACAGCTAATCAGCCTCTAATAAAAGAATAATTTAACAGATAACATCGTAAAGTGTTTTGTTTTTTCCTAAAAAAGGAGTAGCAAATTATATTAAGTAAAACAAGATTCAAAAAAATTTGTCCTAAACAACGATAGACTATGACTTCATGTTAAGTAATATGCGCAGCAGTGATTTTCATCCACAGCGACTGATTGTAGACGTTTGTTTTGACGTCGCACTTCAAAGCAACGCGAAGGTTCGGGTGACGGACCTCGTAATTTTGAACCTTAGTTAAGTGACGGGAACGACATCAGAACCTAATCGACCATTGGCGTAGTGTACACCCCCGCATTGCTGGGGCGCAGAGTTCTAGGAAGCCCCAAACCTGACTGACGCCAAGTACGTATGGTTTTGTAATCCTTTGTAAGATCCGACTTGGGGCCCAAACACTGACTTTTCAGGGGGTCCTAATATTTTTCGTTATGCACTATAATCAACAACAATACGAATTCCCCCTCCCCGAGGCCCTGGTCCGGGCCCAGTTAGCCCATGCCTTAAAACAGTGTTTCCCAACCTTTTTATATCCGCGGAGAGGTGAAAATTTGATAATTTTACCGCGCCCCGCTGAGTGTCGGACTAATTGCTTGTGTTTTAGATTATTTTGATCTAATAATTTTAATTTAATTGTGTTTAAATAGGCTACAGAAAAAAAAATGCAGTTACACTAAAAAAAAATGATTATTAAGGGATTTAACATGGATTATAAAGTGATTTCTATGGCAAGTGGCACAAACCCAAGAGAAATGCATCTCAGTAAATAAAACGGAAATATTTTAATGTTTTTGTGAGCGGTCTGGTATCATTTGCTCCAAGGCCCGGGGGCTGGGAATCGTTGCTTTAAATTGTCTCTGGTAAAAAGAAATAGATGTACCAAAATAACAAAAATATAAGGCAAACAATTTTTTTAAACACTTTATCGTATTTTAATGAACTATAAATAACCAAATATTTTTTTATATTAACTTAAATTTTAGTTGAAAAAATATAAAATAGGAGTTCGACGCGCGGTTTTTCTGAAGTTGAGGCCTTGGGCGCCCGTTTGGTGCCTGATGTTAAATCTGCTTTTGCACGAAGTTCCGCGCTTTAAATTCGTCACTCATTGCAATAATTCACATTGAGGTCTTCTGATAATGTGTGAAACTTCATTTCCTCATTCTTATGGAGTCTTCTTTTCACTTTATCAATGGTATTTGAAAGATATTTTAACTGACCAAACAGAAAGGTCACCTTCGAAGAACACAATAGCTGCCCGTTTCGCAATTTTCTGTCGTGCTTTTCAATCATTGCTTGCAGTCGTCTTCGAATTGGTGTTAGTTTACTGCTTCTTTACATTGTCCTTCGACTACTTTCAGAATTTAATTTTTTTTTTTTTTTTTAGTGCTTCCATTCTCCAGTCTCGAGAAAAGTATATAGAACGTGTTTCATTTTAAACAATTGAAAAATCTCAAAACTTTTATTCTTATGTGTACACTAACTGCACATAAGAAAACTTTCCTTTTTAAAATTTTAATAATTATTTTTCTATTATTATATATATATTTGAAAAGAAATATTAATCTATCCTTTTCCGGAAAAATTTATTTAAAAATTACTGTTTAACCTATTTTAGATAATAAATATTGAGTTCTAGAAATGTTTTTATTTTTAATTTATTTTACATACCCCACATTTCGAAATAAACTGATGCAAACACATTATATAGCAGATTATAAATTTGTCTGAAAATATCGGAAATTTCATACTTTAATATTGTCAGATAGGCTTAAAATTAATATTATTATTATTATTTTCATTAATTTTGTTTCTTATGCTAGTTACTGAAAAATTAGTGTTTTTTTTTAAAAAAATTTCCTTACTAAAATTTTGTTTATGTTTATGGTAATACAAATTTAGAATACTATGAAAAAAAATTAAGATATATAAATTTATTTTCGTTTTAATTCGTTCTAGGCCTATAAATTTAAATTTTTCGATAATCAAAACTGAATTCATACAGAAATGTGAAACATTTTAATTACATTTAGACATTTTCAAAAAGGATAAAGACACATAACAGAAAATATTTGTTTCAAACATTTATTGTGTTCGAAAACTAAAGAAAGTTTATAGACCTCTTTCTTTATGTATCTCTTGAAAAGTTAATCATGTATTAATCATCCTCATAAAGCCCTATAAGGAACACATTTTCGCTATGGTACAATTTTATGGAAAAAATACATAGATATCCATTCTTCTGATCATGTGGATTAGTCAAAAAAAAAAAAAAAAAAATTTAGGAGATGCTCAGTTTTTTCGGGGATGCAGGTGTCTTGTCTTAGCTCCCCATTACGACATCGAAACACGAGATCATCAGTGCGTCCATGAATTACAGTCGAAATGCTTCGACTTTTTGGCCAAACATACTAAAAAAAGGAATGTGTGGAAGCTATTAAAAATGTTATAGATAAAAAAAGCTCTGAATAACTTAATTTAAATACTTTTACAACCCGAGTCCGAAATCAAAAACATTTTTTTCTTGTTTTTAGTTTACATATACAAAAAATGTTGAGTCGAAGAATAAACACTTATACATACGCAAATGTATTAATTAAAAGTAATATATCCCTAATCATGGTTCCCCTTAGTTCAGGGATGGCAAACCAGTGGCACGCGTGCCATCAATGACTCACGACACAATATTTTGAGCACACCAGTCATCAAAATGGTTTGCATTTTATTTCAAAATAACAAAGTTCACTATGAAGTATTACGAGAAAACGCGAGTGATCGGTCCAGGGGAGGCGATGAGCACTCTCGTTTGGCTTAGTTATCTCGTGGACTACATTTGCTTATGATGCAAAATTTGTCTACGCATAGCATAGGCAATTTCGTTGACACAACTGTATTTTGAAGTTTATTTTTGTTATATTTATACGATTTTTAACTTGTTTAAAATGGCTAGTTCACCAAAAGAACAAAAATTGCAAGATAGTAAGTGTAACTGAGAATTTAGAACGTGGTGAATCTAAAAATGTGGCATTATATTAGTAAAGGCGACAAAGCGGGGTGTGTTTTATGTTCTGGAACAGTGATATGCAGAACACCGTCTGTAAAACGACATTCTGAAACAAATAACAAATCCTCTTGTCAAAAAAGTGAACCACAACAAATATAATTAATTGCTTAGAAACCATTTGGTAGATAACTCCAATTTAGCATGCATTTTTTAAAAATTAAATCCTAATATAAGAGTTACTTATCACACATCCAATCTGCAACAGCAAAAATTACACTAATGTTATTTTAATTTGATTTTCACGTATAGCTAAAAAAACTTACTACTATAAGTACAAAATGTAGTTTTTCGTAGTAAATAAAGAGTTTTGAGTTGTTAGTATTTAGTTTTATTATTGTTCCAATAATCACAAGTCAAAATTATTCGACGACACGTCTATACCTCTTCAAACACTTCTTTAGAAAAAATGGCACATTGATCCATAAAGGTTTTCCACCCCTTCCTTAGTTGTTTAGTTTAGGTATGGATTAACGCTTCTCTCTAAAACACTCTAGAGATGTTGACGGGGGTCTCGACATTTCTGAACCATTACCTAGCAACGAAAACGATATCCCAGTTGGTAATTCAATCCGCTATCTTCCACTCAATGCGGAAAATTTGAGTTTGTGTATCATTTAAAGCGCAGTAGGTTTATATTATACCACAGGGGGATTATTTAAGCGAATCAAATTTCCATTTTCGTCGATCTCGAAAATCATACTCTTATCCAGTGACGTACACAGATTACTTTAATGAGGTGGTGTATTTTTTAAAAAGAGCACATAGACCAAAGCATTGAGGCGTAATCTTTACGCTAAAAATTAAATTTCTGCTGGTCTGTGCGGAGGGGTGGGTCCCTCCTTTGTGTACGCCACTGCTTTTATCTAATTTCATGGATCGTTAAGGTTGAGAAAGATTCCACACGCAGCAAACGTCTACCGTAAAGTTCTATTCAAAATTTTCCCAGAATAATATAATTTGTAATTAAGAACACACACTCTCTTCATGGGACATCTAAACTTTCTAAATGTAGCTCATTTTTTTTTTCTTTCTTTCTTTTTAAGAGGTTACAGGCGTGTTAACTTTTCTCGAGGGCTGAAAATATAAATAATTTTCAAATAGATATAATTCTTTCAAATTAAAAATGGATAATTCGAATCTTTTACGTCATATTTATAAAGGAATGAGGCTTCGAAAAAGTGCAGAATGTTTAAAACACAATCATAATTTAAAAATTTTAAGCATATGAAAAATATAAGACACATTTCTGTAAGAAATATTAAATAAGTTTTACATTGCGCATGATATTTTTTAAAACACAGTAGCTCTAATTACAAGCAATTTGATTTATAAAGTTAGATGTATCCTTATTAAACCGTAGCTATTTTTATATAAATAAAATAATAAATTATATTTTTTAAAAAATAAAAAAAATCACAATTTAAAAATATTTTATAAAAGTTTCAATATATTTCTCAAATATTTTGAAATAAAAAAGATATATAGTACTAAAATTAGGTAGTTTTCAAAAAGCATGATATATTTTATAATTCTACAAAGTTTTATACATCAAAGGATTCTCTCTCTCTCTCTCTATTTTAGAAAATAGCATGCGCAACGTAAAAATTAGTTAATATTTATTACAGAAATACTTCTTATATTTATAATTATTTGAATTAATTAATTTTTAAATATAAAATAATATATATAATATTTTTAAATTATAATTATATTTTAAACACTTTGTACTTTTTCAAAACTTTATTCTTTTATACACAATGTGCAAAAAATTCGAATTATTTAATTTTAATTTCAAAGAATTATATCCATTTGAAAATTGTTTACATTTTCAGCCCTCGAGACAAAATTAACACCCCTGAGACAAGAAGTTTATGATGGTATTTGCCTTTTATTCAGTTGTCCTGAATATGTTTGCCTTACTTGTGCTTATATTCAATAATTTATAAGGAAATTCCAATGAAACATAAATCAAATAAATATCAGTTTATTTTGAATGTTGTAGCTCTGATAATTGCGTCAAATAAAAATTCGATTAATAAAATCAGTGTTAATTCGCAAGTCTTATTTACCACTTGTACTTTTTTACATCTAATTCTCTAGCCAATTAACGATTAATTTTAAAATATTTTTAATTTTATATTGCATTTAAATTGTAGTTCAAAAAAATAAAATTAAGAAATTGGAATCGTTTTCCACAAATTAGATTTATTTTTCCACATTTCTACCATTTAAAAAATTATAACCTCTCTTATTATTTATCCTAGATCAAACAAAAAAGAATATTTTCAGATAATTATCAGCTAATTAGATTAATTAATGGGGTCAGACAGTTAGCAAATCTTAAAGCAAAATCTTTGCTGCTTATGCTTCTCTAAAAGTGCTTCTTTTCAATCGAATTCTTTTCTATCAAAAAAAGAAATCTAAGAACAAGTATTGGAATTTTTTTCGGTTTTCAAAAGTCACTGGAAAGTTTTCAAAAGTCGTATATATAACAAAGGATATTTTCCCAAAGATGAAAAAAAACTGGTATTAAATACCTAAACTTGCAAATCAACTAAATTAATTTTTTGTTTGACTCCATATTTATTAAAAAACTTTTGTCCGTTTTCAAGCACAGTTTTTTTTTTCGGGACTACATATATATTATTTTCGACGTATAAAGAAGCCTATTAATTATTGTCAATTAAATTGCTCCTTGCCAGTCATTTTTTATCTTGAAAAATCTATTCGTTTAAAATAAAATACGAGACTTTAATCTTATACCGAGTTTTCGTAATCTAAATAACTTTTTATACTTATTTTTTTTCAACAGGTATATAATATTAGAAATCATAGATAAATTATGTGGTTCACTGCACTCTAAGTTCATAAACTATAAAATTATATATATATATTTAATAATTTATTTTATTACCATTTTTTTTTATTTTTCCATTTAGGTTTATATCTAACTTTGAAATCTTAAAAGAACAAATTAGCTATTGACTAGCTATTAGATCTAGCTTAGCTATTAGCTATTATATATATATATAGATCTAGTTATTAACTTTAATTTTTAATTTTCTACTGTCTCTACCTTTATTTATTTTATATTTTTTACTCATAGAAATTAATTTTAGCTTAAAACTTTAACTGTATTTCATCTTATTTTGTTTCAGCCCAATAATATAGCCTTGACGCCTTAAAACTATGTTTTACTAACGCAAAAATTAAGTAAAAATTGCTTTAACATCCATTTCAAATAGGAAATCATAAGTAATAAAAGGTTTCAACATTGAGCAGGAAATCATGGATTCACCATTTTCGCTAAGCGCAATAAAATAATACAAAAACATATTAAAATGTGTGTGAGAAATGTTATTCATGTAAATATCTTTAATTAAACTTCTGACCTTTGCAATAATAGTCCATATTCAAATTCAACCTTGAAGACTAATTACTTTTTACGTAGCACTTTGGACAATAGTAGTCAAGTGATCACGGCTTAGAGATGGAGGCGGTATTGTTCATGTTCATTCGGGATTTGACCTCTAGTGCTATTGAAGAACTACCATGTACAGAGGCTGATGCACGCTAAATTTGGAGAAGGCATATGTGGGAAAGTATCATTCTTATCATTTTCCAGTTTCAAAATTAAGAGGTCCGTCGCCAATAGCCCTCGTGTATCTCAGGGGTCTCCCACCTTCCACCAACATTACGAGAGGACTTGCGGCGCGACGACTATTTAGAGTACGTGACACAATATTTTGGGCACGTCACCGATCAAAACGGTTTGCATTTCTTTTCAAAATTACAAAGTTCAATATGAAGTATTACGAACAAACGCGAGTAATCGGTCGCTGGAGGGTGGGGAACACACTGATTTGTTATTGTTTGGTCTTAGTTACGTCGTGGGCTACAATTGCTTACGACATTGTTTCTCAAATTGTGGGGCGCGCCCCCTTTGGGGGCGTCACAACTGTACGAGGGGGTCGCGAGCACATTGAAAAGTCAAATACAGAAGATTATTTGAAAAAAATTAATTTACTGAAAGTAAACAAGCAAAATACATTCTGACATAATAAAAAATGAAATACACATTTACACTGATTTATTACACTTATAAATGTATCGGTGCTACACAATGTATTTTATAATTAATTTAACAATACTAAGTTAAGAACGTTTTAATGACCAGTAACCCCATGGGATTGTCATTTATAAAATTATGTACAAAAAGTATGTATAAAACACTTATCTTGATAATTTGTATACGGTTTATAATAAATCCTTTAACAGCCACAAATAAAAGTTACACTATTAGCGTCCCGATGCCAACCGTTTTCTACACGTTTTAGGTCGTTTATTGGGGGGGAGGGAGGAATAAAGAAGCAAATAATCTGAAATAAGTAAATCCTTCGTAAACACTTCAAGGTCCTTTTATTGCATTCCAAAATCTTCGGAATAATTTTATGGATAGCAGTACACAGAAAAGATCGTACTTCGGAAAGACGTATATATACGTCAGGGGAAATTAATGCTTTGGCTGAGCAAGACGTTTATATACGCCGGTGGCACACTTAAAAGGTTAAAGTCGTATCGTATTTTTAGCATCGAAGTATAGTATTATTGAATTCAATACATTGCTATTGTGTGAGGGGAGGGGGTCGCGATGAAAATTATGGTTAAATATTGGGTTGCGAATATTGAAACTTGAGAAGCACTGGCTTACGACGCTAAATTTATCTACGCATAGCATAGTTAATTTCGTTGACACAGCTGTATTTTAAAGTTTATTTGAGTTATATTTACGATTTTTAACTGTTATTTAAAATGGCTAATTAAGCAAAAGCACAAAAAGAGCAAGATAGTAAGAGTAAAAGTTAAGTTTTAACTTGGTGAACCAAGAAATATGACATAATTAATAAAGGCGACAAAGCGGCATGAGTGTAATGTTCTGGAACAGTGGCATGTAGAACATCGTCAGTAAAATGGCCTTATGAAGCAAATCATAAATCCTCTAGTACAAAAAGTGTGAGCCACAGTAAAAATAATTAATTAGTGAGAAACCATTTGGCATATGACTCCAATTCAGCATGCATTCTACTAAAAGTAACATGATACAAACCTGATATAAGTTATTTGTCATCCATTCTGCAACAACAGGAGTCACACTACCGTTACTTTATAATTTGAATTACACGTATAACTAAAATATTTACAACTATTCAATGCAAAAGGTAAATAAAGAATTTTGAGTGGTTATTATTTAGCTTTATTATTTTCCCAATAATCACAAGTCAAAATTATTTGACGGCAAGTCAATACCTCATTAAACACTTTTTTAAAAAAAAAATGGCACGTCGATCCATAAAGGTTCGCCACCATTGTTATAGAAGCATTTTTCATAAAATGAGAATGTTTTGAAAAAAATTAATTCTAAGTTCATTTTTTGCCAAAATATTTCATTTAAATAATTTTTTATTGAAATAATATTTTTAAAATAATTTTATAAGTGTATTCTAATCTAAGTGACATTAAATATTAAAAAAAAATATTCGTTTGTACCTTTTTGCAAATTCACGATTCCGAACGTAGTCGGATACCTTAAAGCTATAAGTTTGATTATGTACTAGAATAAATATGATAATATTTTCCTCCTGCATGAAATAAAAAAGGTGAATTTAATGTGATTGAATGAAGGGTATTGTTATATATATATTCTTGAATAATGTCCTCTAAAAGCTTAATTTAAGGACTTTTCTGAAAAGTTTCATTTATCGTGCATTTGAAATGGATAATGATAAACTGTTTCGCTCTTTCAAACCTTCCATTGCTTTTTGCACCAAAGTTAATATATGTTTCACACCGTAATATTCTGTAACAAATTTTTAAATGGAAAATGAAATCAATACAGTTTTCCTGCTCCATATAATAAGTTTTTTAGTGCCTGGGTGGTGAAAGTTTGTTTAAAACTGTTGCATACATTTTAGCTATAACACTTTTAGATGGAAAAAGAAAATACGTGATATATTCATTTTTTGATTTTTAAAATTCGAAAATTATGTATGGCAATGAACATTGGAACGCTTTTTATCTCTAGCAAAATGTGAAATTCTTTTTTTAAAAAATAATAAGCTACGTGATGTTTAACCAATCTACCAAAAAAGTTTCCCAATAAGATATTTGGAATAAAATAATTATTATTATTATTATGTTATAAAAGACGTTTTAAAAACAAAATATAAATTTCTACCTATTTTCACAACAAAAAAAATCAGAGCATATTAATTATTAACTTCTTATTCTCGTCTAGATAGAATATAAGAATGATTTTTGAGAATCATCAAGGAGCTACAATCGAGTTTTATCATAAAATTCAATAATTACCAAGATATTAAATAGTCAAGTAAGGCAAAAATATCAAATTCAAAAACAAATAATGGTCAAATTAATATGATTTAAGCTTACGCGAGACATAAAAAAGAAAGAAAAAATCATTTTAAAAGAGCAACGTAACAAAAGATGAGATCCATGTCTGCTGTTGTAGAAACGATTAGATCGATTACGGTAATCGATTATCGACGGATTGTGGTTTATTATTCATGTTTGTGAAAATATGTCACATCAGTCAATGACAAAAATTCCAAATAACCAACCAAATAATGTAGTTATTATAAACAGCTGTTTTTTTTTTTTTTACTTAAGCAACGAATTTGTAAAAAATAAAATGTTTAAAAAAACATTATCGCATTGATTAAAATATTCATCACGTGGTAAATGACGAGTAAAATTTGAACACCTTCCTTAAAACTTTTCTTCCTCAAGATAGTTGAATACAGTATTAAAGAAATTAAAATATTCGTAGCCATATAATTATACCACATTTATTTGATTCTAAGTCACACCCCAATTCTCAACAAGTTTTTGTTAAAAATGAAAGATAGTGTAAAATGAATGGATTATCGATATACACAATTTTACGAAATTAAAATAAATTTAAAATAAAAACTAATATGAAGTGAATAAGTATTTATTTTACTAGTATTACAAGCTTTTAAATACATGCATGGCCCTGGAATTGCTCTAATTGCCCCACCCAACTAATATATTTTTCCTTCGTTTCTAAGCTGCACCCAATTTTTAGTAGGTTTAACATCGGGAAAAAGGGGAGGCTTAGATTCGAGTAAATGCAGTATAGATTGAAAATATATCTTGTACAATAACATTCTTTTTGCTTTTGCCTTTTATTTATTACCGAAAATTTAATATTTGTTTTCTACAGCAAAGCGTTTTGACGTCGGATATATGCTTTCTAGCAAGCACACCAAATTCGGAATTTTTGGAAAAATTATATATTTTAAGCTTGGTGCATTATGTAGGGGTTGTTAAGTTGAAACATAGATTGGTGTCTGAAAAATCACAATTACATTATTAGGAAATGAACACTATGACAATCTTCAAAGCTTAGTAATAAGGCTTAGACAGATCTTACTGTTCAGGCAACCAATGGACCAATTTTTTTGTACCTTTCACGCAGAAAAATTAAAATTCATGATGCAACCCATCTCTCTTTCATGGCATCATACATCACTTACTCGTAGGTGAAATGCTGAACTTTCAGGAACCAAATGATAAGTGAAAATGGCGAGTCGATAGAGAATAAGGTGACCATTTTTTTTACAATGAAAAGGAGGACAAAAAATTAATGAAAAAATTACAACTTAAATATATGAAACGTTTTATTAATTCAAACAAAAATACGCTAATTACGCTTACATTCTTTTTAATCATTATCTTAAACGAGTATTTTTCCCATTAAATATTTTTTTTTGGTCAACATATCATTTTTTAATATATCGGAAAGTTCGGGCAAAACGTATCCTTCATACTGAATTTTACGGTAAGCACTGCAGCTAACATATTAACATTCAATTTTGATTTCTCACTAGTCACTTCACAAAAATCATTACCAACTGAAAAAAACTCTTTCAATTGCTGCATTAGTTCCAGGGCAGCACAACGTAAATTCAAAAAGAATAACTAAATTTTTGTATGGAATGTGTTCATTTTTGAAATGGTTAAGTATTTCCACCCATCTTTTGTCAATTTCAGCATGTTGATGTTCCAATTGTTTCAATTTATTTTAATTTAAATGTACATTCAGTTTTCCAATTTCATCAAACAAACCATTGTCAACGATTTTAATATCAGGCATTTCTTTTGATAAAAAAATCAACACAGTTTTCCATATCTGCCCAATTTACTTGTGATGAATTCAAAAAACATCATGGAAAACTGTTATTTCCTGTGATATTTATTTCAGACCATTCTTCGACATTTTGGAAACATGCTTGGTTCATCTTTGAAAATAGAGATTAACAGATCAATATTTTAAAATATTGAAAAGGGGACTAAAAGGAGGACACTTTTCGAGGAAGGACAGAGCCTATAAAAGGAGGACATTTGGTCATCTTAATTGAGAGACACGCAAAACACACACATTGTACACAAATTTTCCAATACCCATGTTCTTTGTATAAGGTTATGTGCATGAATTCCTTGTTAATATTCGCAGCAGTTGTTAATATACATTATGAGGCGGTTTCCTTTTATTAACATGTCTATATGAGATTTTGTTTCGTTATCGTTGTTATTCTCCTATCCAGAAGAGAGAGGTCCTCCATACTTAGTCTGCTACTCCGGAACTGTTTACACCCCTTGAACACAATCCTGTTTGATGCATAGCTCCTTATACACGGCTTGCAATCGACGACAAATTTTTCTTGTTGTCTATCTATTTTGCGCAAGAATTGAATAACACCACGATTCAATTACTAAAGATTAACTCATAGCGCATTTCTGATGGTGCAAATATCTGTAGCATGTAGTGTAGTTTTCTCTGAAAATTCACGAATCCTACGCGGTACGTCTCACCAGTTTGTGGCAGAAAGACAAATATTATCAGTGATTACGATCTTTGTGTTTCACATTCAAAAAATTTCATTTTTGGAACTCTTAAAAACTATGAGACATACTAATCTTATCTCTTTAATAAGTGTGTTTAATCATCAAATTGTGATAAAACGTAATCAATATAGATAGCTACATCAACAATCTTATCTTATCTGAAACATATATTGCTCATTAGTAGAACTCTCCCCCAACAATACTTGTCAAGATTGACGTACGGGGGACCAAGTTGTCCAGATGGGGCATTGCATCTCTCAAAACGGACTGGCTATTCTTTCCTCGTGCCTAGGGCATAACATATGTGAGCTGATTCGAAAAATGGCTTTGACATCGCCACACATTTTCTTTCGCCGACTCACAGACGATCTTTAGTCCCAACGTTCTAAAAGAAGGAAGCTTCTGGGAACAGCATGGATTGTGTTGGATTCCCCTAGCACATTTGGACCGCAAACAACTTGAATGAAGAGTAATGTCGGCTTTTCGGGACAATGACACACCCTCAGTGTAAATGTGAAAAGGTGATTTATAGTCTCCAGATGGTACACAAGATACAGTTTCGGAGTTGGGATTAGACGTACCAGCCTAGTGCCTCCAAGCACCATTAGAGTAGGACTTCAGTGAGGAGAGCCGGGTGCAGATCTGTTACACGCGTCAATGAGATGTGATTGGGGGCGTGAAAGTGACCCACCTAGGAAGTTTAAAGGGTCGGTTCGGAAGTTGACGGGGGCTCTCGATCTCCTTCCATTTACTGAATTACTTCGCTCTTAAGTTTTTTGCGCTTCGAAGACGCTCAATTGAGTTTGCGGGGGTAACCGCGCCTTAAGGACCAAGGGAGATGAACTTTGCATGCTGGTGAAAGACGGAGGCGCAATGGCTGGAATAAACGAACTGAATTTATGAACTAAAACTTTTCTAGTTCAAATTCTCTCTTTTTCTGAATTTTGACAAATTAATAATGAATGTACTGTTTTATTTATTTAATCTGGTATAAAATGTCTTTTTGGCAATTAGCTGTGTGATTCCCTACGCTACCATGTAACGAAGTAATTTAAAGGGGTCACGACGTCTCAATATTATCATGAACAAATACTATATATAAATCGCCGTATGAACATTCTAATCAGCAGCAGAAGCGAATTAGGTGCGTTCAAAACGGTTGAAACTCAATTCTTAAAACACTCAGGGTGTTAAATAATATATTATTTTATTGAAAATAATTATAATTACTATGATTTTACTAACTTATTGTGAATTCAAAAGATTTGATAATGGGTTTTGATTTCATTAAGCTGTGACGAAGCCGATCTCTTTCCCCTATCAGCTAACAGACCCCTTGTCCCTTGCCGACAGACGTTGCGAAAATTCCAGACATTTCCCTAATTGCTGGGAAAGAATCTCGTAACTGGGTGGTCAAAGTTTCGGACCCTTTTTCCCAGGCTATCCGGACTTTCAAAAAGAGATGCCATAACATTGTGTTTTCCTTTTCCCGCGATTCGGTGACGACGGTGAGTCTGAAAACTTACAATGTGCACCCAGCCATCGGCGCCATTGGGCGAGAGATCAGAAGGCGAGACCTACTGGCGCGGCAGAGGAAGAAGAGATCAAGGGAGCCGAGACCGACAGGGTGGCAAAAGAACAAGAGATGACAGAAGGATGATTAGGAGGGATAGAGAGGATATAAGGAGGGCGAGAGAGTCCGGACGAGAGACTGGATTTTGAAGGGATTCGTTTGGACGTCCCTTGAGCGATAGAAAAAAGCGACAATGAGCCCGCGAAGTATGGCGGTCTCCAAACTTGGAATATCCGGGAACGGTCTGAGTCCCGATCAACGAAAGAAAGCGATACTAGAACCGCGAAGTAAGGCGGATTTTGGAGCGGTAGAGAGTGCGAAAGAGCACGGCGAATTTGGAGCCAGCGAACTCACTCAGACTCGGTGTGGAATTACAGAGAGTGAACCCTTTTTACTCACGATTTGAATAGGACTTTTCTCTAGCGGGCGAAGTTACACCCTTATTTTATGTGAAAGAGACTCGAAATCATTACGGACCCTTTTTCTATTGAATTGTGAAAGAATATTCTAATTTTATTTTTTTGATTATTTTCTTACTGAGAAATAAATAGTTTATCCAAGAGCTGTGTGAAATCATTATACAAAGCCTTACTTATTGCATAAAACAGGCATTTTAAAATTAATTTTTTTTCTTGTTAAATCTCTCATTTATATTTGCTTTAAAGGTGTACATCAGTGATTCCTGAAGTGGTCTATATAGACCCCCAGGAGTCTATGAAGACCTGCAAGGGGTCTACGCCAGCAAAAAAATAATTTGGGGGTCCATGAGGTGTAAATAGGGGTCTATGATAGAGTCTCCCATTAAACCAGATCGTGACTTTAATCTTTACAAAAAATTTGATCTAGTGGAAGCCAGATTTTACCAATTTAACTAATTTATTTACTAAATTTAGTGAGGTTGAATTTGTGGTTACTAGGTGACAGCATAAGTTTTATTAAGGCAGGGACCATTTCAGCATTTCTTTCCAGAATTAAGCTAAAGAAGTATAATAGTTGATGTCTCAAATTTTCTCAATTTGTCACCGGCAATCTGTCAAGACTTTTTATCCTACGTTCAACATTTAAATGCCTTTAATTAAATTATGAAACTAGATTTGTGATTGCTTTTTTTATAGTAATACAACAGTAGACAATGAGAGAATTCATATAGTGACATTGAAAAAAAAAAGTCATATTACAATAAGAATTGATCAGAATTGGCCCTAACAAAGATCTTAAAATAAAGTTTAGTAAACGGATGTCAGCAATTTTGGCTTTAAAAAAGACATACCTGATATTTGTCGCGAATTATGGAAGATTGTGAGAAAGTTTTTAATTGCTGTTACTAGTGAGAGGAAGTTTCAGTGAGTTTGTGCCATTCTCTCTCTCAAAGAAGAAAACCCCGGATAGTTACTAACAAAGGAGATTTAGGGTTAAACCTGACTAGATTGATACTAAATGTCGAAAATTTGTAATAGAAGCACCATATTCTTCCCTCTCCTTAAAAGCATTTGTTTGTTGTTCAGTTGTTTTATGTATTAATTTAATTCATTAACATGTACTACACTAAGTTTTAAAAAACACTATACTTCCCAACAGTTAGAAATTTAATTCTTTTAAAATAAGTAGTAGTACCAGCTGCTAAAAAGACATTTAAGTCGAAACATTTGCAAAAATTCAATATTAGGTAAGCAGGGGTCTACTCAAAACAGAAAAACATGGCAAGGAAGAGAAAAAAGTTTGGGAACCTCTGGTGTACATAAACAATCTGTATTTGTGAATTATAATAAATTTTTATTTTATACACATTTATATCTGCACCTCTGTATTATGTAATGTATTATAGCTTTAGCAGCAAATAAAAAAAAAATCTTTGCATTTTCATTTACTATATACATTATGTTATGCATTCATTACTTACGGCGATGTTTCGGTCGAATCAATATTTGAATCCTGATTCCTCTAAAACCCCCGTTTCGAGGAACTAATGGGGATTCAAATTACTAACAGCGATGTGGGGAGTAAATTGGATGCCTGCTCAAGTTTCGACTTCGTCATCTGACCATTACCAGGCATGTTTACCGTGATCAGCAAACCTCTGTTTCGGGCAGAAATAGACAGGATGCGTTTACTACAACAAAAATATTGTATATAAACTGGAAAAAATAACACCAGTATTTTTAAGTAATTATAACAATTGAGAAAAAAGAATGGAATTGAATTCTGTGATCAAACACTGGCCGTTTTGGTTTTGTATTAATAATTCTCATAATTATAAATATATTAAAACTATAAGCTGCGAATATGTTTTATTACAAAATCTTTGTATTGACATGGATTTAAATAAAAAGAGTCAGTACGAATTGCACGCGGAAAGCTAGTTAGAAATAACTAAAAGGACCTTGGAATGACAGAATAAATTATAAAAATATAAATTCATAATAATAAATCAAAGATACGTATATTTCGAACAGTACTCTTTTGTGCAAAAACTACTTTTTAAAATTTGAAATTATGATAGTGAATAAAACATCACGTATAATTTTTGTATTATTTTGTTTATTAAAGGAGACAACTATTTTTCACGACCAAATGCCTGGCATTCGATACTCTTTGTTGCAGATTAAACTATACATAGAAGTGTTTTAATAAGGTCCTGAAAATAAATAGTTTGTTAACTTTTCTGTTTTTATTGTGCAATTTAATTAACATTAAAATTGTTTTGTATTTAAAAAAGACTTAATTACTTTAATGGTAAAGACTTCTTTGAATATTTAACAATGAAAAATAGCTTCATATTGGATTATTTTAAAAAAATATTATATTTCAGAAGTTTAGTATATAATATCTAAAATTATATTTTTCAAATTTTGTGTGAACAATTGCAGACATATATCTCTATTTTACATGCTTCAGTAATTGTAATTTTTCACGAACGTGACATTGGATGTGGTCAGCATATAAATAAATTTTTATACAAATATATAAAATGACAGTTGTATACAGTATGTGTCTTTTTTTCTTTTTTTTTTTCTGCTCTATGAAGAATGTGACAGTATATAATGTTACTATCACAGAGCATCATAATATCAACAATTACTACATAAATAAAATAACGCATATTCCATAAATAACTTTAGTTCTTAGTATTTCACACAAACTTTAGACACAAGTATTAGAAAAAAATTTGCCAAAGAGTGCATAAAACATTTGGATTTCTTAATAAAAAGTTTTCGAATTTCACAGATTTTAAAGGCACTTCAATTTTCAGTAAGTTAAGTCTTATTTTGTTTCACTAATTTTTATTTAATGTGGGATACTGATGATTTCTCACAATAAATTGAAATGTATTAATTTTGAGAGTAATGGATTTAATTCGAAAAAAAAATCGTCTGATACGTATTTTTTTGACCAACTTATTTATTAAAAGAAACTCTTTTTAAAATGTTCGATAATTAAGAAAAAAAAGCCCTCCCCCCTCCCGACAGAATAAAATTATAATAATTTAAAATATTAATTAACAAAAGTACAAACACTTTTTTTTTTACATTATGTTTGTGTTTCGAAACTTACTAAAAATTCATCATAACTAAACTATAAGTTATAAGAATTTTTGCTTCACATAACTATGTTCTACAAATGTTTTTAAACCAAATTCCAGGACCATTTAAGGCAGCGGTCGCCAAACTCAGACCATAAGTCAATGAGGTTTGCTTTTAGATGCATGCTTAAATTATTATCCTGAATTTTAGCTGCGAATTTTCGTGATGAGTAAGTATATTCCCCATTTTTTCTGCGGACCAGCAAAATTTTCTCGCGGTCTACTAGTGGTCTACGGACTACCACTTTGGCGACCTTTGATTTAAGGGCTGTTGGAAAGCTAAAATCTTATTTTTTTGACAACTTGGGATTTTTATATTTTCAAATTGTATACATTTTTAACCTTTCTAAAAATACCTTACTTTAACCTCTAGGGTAATTAGAAGCCTTTAAACCCTATTTTTAAATAATAGTTAAAACTGGGCCACGCCCATTTGAATAGCGAAAAATGTAAACAAAGTACTTCGTTTTAGCTTAAAAGTTAAGCGTCTGATATAAACCAAAACATTTACCTTTTACCATAAATTGAGCCTTTTTATTTTTTTATTTCCTAGTCGATTAGAAGCCCTACTGTATACATTAAAATCAATTTATCTCAAAATGTAAATTTTGATTTTCGATGTACATTTTCTAAAAAACTATTGCTCATAGGTATATAAATTTTTCGTGACATTTTTATAATGATGTCTAATATATACTAAAATGAGAGGTTTTTGTAAAAATTTAAAAATTTATTTTTTACAAATTTTTTATGTAAACAATGGGTCAAATTTCGCAATGCTTGATCAAATATTTCATAAATTATTAAAAAATTCAAAATTAGCTAAAAGCTTATTTTAGTATAATGAGAAAGGTGTACTTTAGTTGAATGAAAAAAATTCCGAGCATGTACATAAAACAGATTTTGAGAAAAGGCACATCGAAAACAGCCAATTTAACATTGTCAGTATATATAGAGAGAGGTTTCCACAACTCCTCTTAATACATTTTCATAGACTAAACAGATATTACATTTTTCCTGAATCATCAAACTCAAATTCGGTGAATCAAAACTGTCCTTACGTTTAAAATCAATACATCACTATTTATGATATATGAATGGAGCATCTGTGCGTTTACTTATCAATTCTGTCACATTTATTCATTCTATTTTTTTTTTTTTTTTTTTTTTTTTTTGAATGAAGGTTTTGATTTTATATTGTAAATATAAGTTTTCAAAGCAAAACGATTATGAACAGCAATATGTTTATTCGGAAAGGTGTTCAAGAATTTCAACTACAGTGCCCAAACTATAGATATTATAAAATTAAAGCTGATTTTGATTATCTTTCGTAAACTTATTCCTATTATGTAAATAAAAGTAAAATCGCTTTGGTTGGTGACCAACGCTGCATAGATTATAAAATTTCTAAAATATATTAAATATAAATTTTAATTTGACCTTTTTTTAAAATCCAAACCATATGCTATGGGCAATTTTAAATCTTCTGTTTAAATAAGGTGACCATTTTTTTTACAATGAAAAGGAGGACGAAAAATTGAACAATAAATTACAACTTAAATATGTAAAACGTTTTCTTAACTCAAGCAAAAATACGCTAGTTACGCTTACATTCTTTTTAATCATTATCTTAAACAATATTTTTCCATTGAATGCATTTTTTTTTCGTCAACGTATCATTTTCTAATACATCGGAAAGAGTTTGGGCAAAAAATATCCTTCCTACTGAATTTTACGGTAAGCACTGTAGCTAACATATTAACATTCAATTTTGATTTCTCACTAGTCACTTCACAAAAATCATTACCCACTGAAAAAAATCTCTTTCAACTGCTGCATTAGTTTCAGGGCAGCACAACGTAAATTCAACAAGAATAATTACATTTACATATGGAATGTGTTCACTTTCGAAATGGTTTAAATAATTTCACCATCTTATACTAATTTCTCAGCATGCTGATTTTCCAATTGTTCTAATTTATTAGAAATTAGATTTACATTCAGTCTTCTTTCTACTTCAAACAGACCATTGTCATCGATTTTAATATCAGGCATTTCTTTCGATAAAAACTCAAAGTAATTTTCTGTTATCTGCCCAATTTACTTGCGACAAAGTCAAAAAGTACCATTGAAAACTGTTATTTCCTGTGATATTTGTTCAGACCATTCTTGGATATTTTGGAAACATGTTTGGTTCATCTCTGAATACAGAGATTAAGATATCCGACTGGTTTAAAGTCATCATTTTCATCAAAAAAATCGAAATTTCTTTTATAGTCTATTTTTTGTAGCCTGTTTAATAAGCTTTCTAAAAATATCATACTTTTAGTTCTGAGTCAATTAGAAAAAGAGTTATAGCTGTTTTTGTGTTTGAAGTAGTAAGCCAAAAAATCGAAACTGGAAGTGTGAGTTTTTGGTTGATTTTCACCGGCAAAATGAGATTTTTATTCTTTTAAAATATTTAAACGAATTCTTTTTATGTTTAGTAAACCTTATTTCACTTTATAAATATTTTAATAGATATATTTGGCCTTCAAATAGGCAACAGTTAACTGATTGCAATGTTTGTTTTGATTTAAACGAGTTGCTATCTTTTTATCATTTGTGTTCAAAATTAAATCTCTTTTTAACTTTTTTATTAGTACTTTTATATAGAGCTATAATTATTTTTAATTAAATTAAAGTTGTCATGCCAAAAACAAGATCAATGAGGTAAAAAAAGAAAAGATTTCCAGAGAGCATAATTTGTTGGAGAAACGTTGAAAGAAAAAAACCAACGGATCTTTCAACTTAAGTTATTAATTCTATTAAAAAGACTTATATATATAATTAACTCTGCTATCAAAATCTTCTAAGAAAATGTCTTCACGGGAAAGCTCAGAACTGCAATGAGAGTCTTAACAATGCCGTGTGGAGTATAATCCGAGTTCGAGCCTTGGTGCCACAAAATATATCCCTCGAGTAGAAAGGCTGAAAAAAAGTTAAATCTGCCGAAGCTCAAAATCCCTACATTGGCGTGGTGTGACACTTTTTAGAGTCTAGTACCTGCTCATGCGTTGTCCTCGTCACTTGACCGAAAATCAAAATTATGAGGTCCGTCGCCAAAAGCGCTCGTGTTGCGTCTAGGGATTGCAATATGGGACCAAAAGTTCAATACCGGTATTCGGTATTTTTTAGATCTTAATACCGAGATACCGTCTTTAATAATGGGGGGTAGTATAGAAGATTTAGGAAAAGAAAGAAAAACATACAGGTGTTTCTTTGTTTTATTTTCCAATTTTATTAGAGAGTGTAAATATCGCAAAAAATTAATTTGTAATTTTTAAATTATAACAGCATATAAAGAACCACAAAAAAGTAAAGGAATATTTTATTTATTTAAATCGCAAAAAAGGTGTAAATATCATTATTCAGTCTGTGGTACTATTACACATTTTTGAAATGTGATCTTAAAAAACATAATGCATTAATTGTCATTAACCTGGAACGTAATTATGTGCAAAAATTACATCTGTTGAAAACGCTCTTTCGGCATCTACGCTAGTTGGTGGTATTGTTAGCAATACGCGATATACTTTTTCCACGTACTATATACCTGTAAATATCTCGTCTTCAAATAAATCGATTTCTCGTCGGATAGTTTTGGATATAGCTGATTTCTGTATGGTATTTTGGTTTTTTGAAATTTTTTTAGTTATCGCTACTTCTAATTTTTGTTCAAGAGACAATTCCTTTTCACTATCGACATTAGTGTCATAATCATCTTCGGCAATTGTACCGAATTCTTCTAAATGTGGATAGGTTTGAAGGTAAAAAATTTTTTAGAAAATTTACTATAAACTTGATCAAATTTGAATTGGTTAGTCTCTTTTCTTCTTGTTCATTTTCATTTATAAAATCATGATGATATGTAAATACAATGTGAATAATAAACTCCTGCATTTAAAAAGTATAGAAATATTACACGTTTTCTTCAAAACTACAACCTTGTTTTCACAGGTACGAATATGAGACTACGAATCCTGCACGTGGGCAGTTTCGTTCTGAACTGTAATTAAATATATTTGTGGCACGCCTCCTTGGATAATTCACATATTTTATCACTTCTCTTGATTTTGTACGATACAACTTTATGTTCAAATTCTAATTAATGTCATCAGTTAGGGAGACATAAAAACAAAAACGTATACTATTTTCGAGGTTGACGATCCCTGGACATATAGTGGAGATAATTTTAAAAAAAAAATCTAGTAAATACCGAAAAACCGGTATTTAAGCTTCTGAATACCGGTATTAAAAAATTGTACAAATGTCTCAAAATACCGGTATCGATATCCCAGTATACAGGTAATGCAATCCCTAGTTGCGTCTGAATACGACGAAAATCAAATCAAATGCAGATACATGGCAGTCAGATTTCCATAGTCGATTGTTTATTAAAGTTGTTTTCAGAAGCTACACGAGAGCTGTTAGCGACCAAATTCGTAGTATTGAGCCTTGGTAAAGTGAGAAGACGCACCTGTGAGAAGACACCCCTCTCTCTTCATTGCCACACCACGCCTACTAGTGGACGTTAAGTCTCGGCAGATCTAACTGCATCAACCCCCCCTCTATACTGTGACGTCTCTCGCGCCTTTCTGATTAACATGATTCCTATGTTCTTTGACGGCCACGATTAATGGCAAAACCTTTCCAACCCAATACCAAGAAGATAAACGAAAGTAACATGTAAATGAGATATACTATAAAAGGATAGCATAGCGCGGCAGGCTCAGAGATATTAGTGTGTAATCATTCTGATAGATAGCATAATATAGCGTAGCAGGCTCAGAGGTTGTAGTGTGGAATCATTCTGATCAATAGCGTGATAAAGCTTAGTGTGAAATCTTGCTCATCAAGAATTAACAGTCCGATAGTTTTGGAAAGAATAGAAGCCTAGGATAAAGAAGTTGGAACCTTCGTTAATAAAGTTTATAGATACCATTATCTAGGTAAAGGAACCAGGACTGAGAAAGGTAATATTAGATATAAGTAATTAGATGCATAGGATTATTAACTATAATTGAGATAAAGGATTCAGTTGCGTGATCTGACTTAAATACGTGATTTAATTTGGGCTCGACTCTCACTCTAATTAATAATTGTCAAATTAGAACTTAAGTATTATAAGTTACTCTTAATAAAAGTTGTATTAAGAATTATGTCTCATCATTTTGATAATCCCACACCTCTAGCTTACGCGGAACCGGTAAGACATGGTCATCACAGAATGGCTATGTCTCAATACGGAGTGTTCTTAGTGGAACCCGTATTCAAAAAGATGACTCAAAAGATTCATTCGGCTACAAGTTCGTCACCTATATAAACCCTTCGGTTACCACGCGATCTCCACATATCGTCGGCCTAATTATCAGACTGCGTAACTCCACCGGTGTGACTGATTTGATATACGAGTGCAACGCGCCAAGCGCTTTTAGGCGCGATTCCTTAATCCTTTTGTTTTGTCTACGCCATGCCTCAGTGCGCGCTCCGCTTTTAATTTATTCCTCGATCAGTGTAATCACTACTTCTTTTATTTCATAATAAAACTAGATTTCGAAGGGAGAGAGGGTGGCAAGATTTTAACATAAAATAAATACAACATGAAGTAATATTAGTGTATTACACTTCCAGATATAAATTATTTACACTATTTTAAGCGTTCATTACACAAAATTTGTAACAATGTGTAACTTTTGCTGAGCAGAGATCCCGCGGAAAAAAAAACATAAGCAAAAAACTAACACTAATATACGTTATCCCCATGGCAAACACATTATCGCACGATAAAAATATCAAAGTAAACCATATTGTAATATTATCGCTTATCTTGGCGAACATAAACAACAACTTAGCGCCTAGCCCTACTGTATCAAATTAGCATCCCAGATGGAGTTACGTAGTCTGATAATTAGACCGGCGATATTCTCTTTGTATTAATAACGGACTGAAAATTACAAGGCGTATGAGATGAGATTAGTAGACCTTGTGTTAGGCAGAACTAAATTGCCGAAAAAGGTTTAACAAACATGATTGATTTCAGTATAAGATGATTTTTGAAAATACAAAGTAATAACAAATATTTATGTATACATTTTTTCAGATGATACATAGTGTAATACGGTTGAATCCCGATTTAACGAATTCTTTGAGACCGAACATTTTGTTCGTTAAATCGGGTTTATTCATTATATCAAGGTTCAAACAAAATACAAATTTTTTGCACTACCTTTTGGAAATTCTATGACAAGCAACTACACAAAACATATACATAGTTAGAAATTTTATACTTTTATTAAACAGCTAAAAATACTATTAGTGAATTATTACACGCCAGTTAATTGAAAAATTTAAAATACTGATTGATAGATGTTCGAAAATCGTTTTGATTCCTGACTCGAAAGAGTTCTTTTTTCGATTTTATACAGAGAAGAAAATACTGCATCTTTTATATCCTGTTTCGTAAGGTATGTTTTCAGTTTCCAAACACTGTAAAGCCGGGATGGGCATTAAGTTGATCGCGATCAACCGGTGGACCGCTAGACATTTTGAGGTGACCGCTTTTAACTAAGATCTAAGATGCGCATATTAACAGAAATATATTTATGGAACACCGGCGCCAGTTAAAATAGATAATCTGCTTTTCACAATCCATGCGTCTATGTGTAGATGACACATTTTCCATTACTGGAAGCTCACTAAGACGCTTAACACATTCTCTGGGATTATGGGGGGAGGGGGATTTGCGATCAACACCATGCCAGAAGTAGAAAAGTTCTCCCCCCCCCACCACCACACACACCGACTAAAGGGGAAAACGTTGGTCAGCTCTTTTTACGAAGACACGGGATTAGATTTTTGTGTTTACGTTCTGGTATCATTATGGCGTGACACCAGCAGCGAACGTGTTAAATACATCTGTCGGTTACAGATTCCTTAGCTCCTTTTTGTTCGTAACTTTGAAAACGTCTACGCTCCATGATCTAGCAATCGTTCATAGTTGTTCAAACATTCAATTTGAAGACTTTATGTTACTTTTGTGTGGTGTGTGTTTGTTTTTTTTAGTAAAAAAAGTAGTCTGTCATATATCAAAAGACACATATGTATAATGTCGGAAACAGGTATTAAAAAAAGAAAAACTTACAATTTTAATACACAGTGGGAAGAACAATTTTCTTTACGATGGTAAATGCAAAATCTGTGCGCTATACAGGGTGTAACTAAACTCTGCGGGAAAACTTTAAGGGGTGATAGTACACATCAAGACAAACAATAGTAAATAGGAAACTTAGGGTCCCACAAACGTCTTCCGAAGGAGATAGATGCTATTAAAGTTTAGGGTTCGAAATTTCAAATGATTATAAAAAACGGAAAAATGGGCCGATTCGTTAGCGGTTTTCGCTAAAATTATTCTTTTTGTCAGTATTTTCTTGAAAAATAAATTTTAAAGATAAAGCTCAAAAAATATCGATAGAGGGTGCTTTAGACTTTGGAGTAACGAACAACTATTTTTTACTGTTATTTTTTGTATCACATTAAATGCTTTCAAAAGCTTAGACTTAAACTTAAATTTTGAATCATTGGGGGTGGTTAAGTAGCGCAAGCTCAACTGTGTTCAGGAGGTGAAATTTGAACTCACCTCTTTCCCTGGACACAGTTCAGTTATTCACGATCTTCGGTGCTCGGTCGTAGACTAGGCAGCAGCAACTACCCACTAAACGTAAAATAAACGAGAGAGGGATGACAAACTTAAAAAAGTTATTCATAACAGACATGAGCAATTCTCCTCGCAAATCACCCGATTTGCATGCGAAGTGTAGTACACAAGAATTTAACTGTATGGTGCTAATTGTATGTAAGGATGTAAAGTTCTACTGCAAAGTGTTCCAGCCAACAGAAAGACTCGTATGTGGTTCCAACATGACGGAGCGCCTGCACATTTCACCGCAGATTTGCGAAGTGCATTGGATACAGCATATCCAGCACGATGGATTGGGCGGGGTGGTCAGGTAAATTGGCCGCACGCTCGTCTGACCTCTCCTGCCTATACTTCTTCCTCTGGAGCCATATGAAGAGTCTTGTTTACGCAAGCCCCGTCGACTCCGACGAAGCCCTGGTTGCGAG